>VMDO01001873.1:0-187612 GCA_007922755.1 Pedetes capensis | reverse complement strand
ATATTAGCTGAAAGCAGAGAATATCAGCAAGATGTCTATCTATGTTTTATTGACTATGCAAAAGCATTTGATTGTGTGGATCATAACAAATTATGGATAACACTTCAGAAAATGGGAATACCAGAACACCTAATTGTGCTCATGAGAAATCTGTACATGAACCAGGAGGCAGTTGTTCGAATAGAACAAGGAAACACTGTGTGGTTTAAAGTTGAGAAAGGTGTGTGTCAGGGCTGTATACTTTCACCCTATCTCTTCAATTTATACGCTGAGCAAATAATCCAAGAAGCTGGACTTTATGAGCAAGAACGTGGCATCAAGATTAGAGGAAGACTCATTAACAACCTGCGTTATGCAGATGACACCACTTTGCTTGCTGAAAATGAAGAAGATTTAAAACATTTACTGATGAACATCAAAGATCATAGCCTTCAATATGGGTTACGACTAAACATCAACAAAACAAAAATCCTTATGACTGGGTCAGCATGCAACTTCACAATAAATGGAGAAAAGATTGAGGTTGTCCAAGATTTTGCTTGGCTTGGCTCTATAATCAACACCTGTGGAAGCAGCAGTCAAGAAATCAAAAGACGCATTGCTCTAGGAAAAGTTGTGGCAAAAGATCTCTTTAGAGTATTGAAAAGCAAAGATGTCACATTGAAGACGAAGGTGCGTCTGACTCATGCCATGGTATTTTCAGTGGCATCATATGGTTGCGAAAGCTGGACACTAAACAAGAGAGACAGAAAAAAAATTGATGCTTTTGAATTGTGGTGCTGGAGACGTCTATTGAATATACCATGGACTGCCAAAAGAACCAACAAATCTGTCCTAGAAGAAGTGCAACCAGAGTGCTCCTTGGAAGCAAAAATGGCCAAACTGCATCTTACATACTTCGGACATGTAGTCAGGAGAGAACAATCCCTGGAGAAGGACATCATGTTTGGGAGAGTGGCAGGTCAATGCAAAAGAGGAAAACCCTCCACCAGATGGATTGACACAGTGTCTGCAACAATGGGCTTAAACATAAATAAGATCATTTGCCTGGCACAGAATCGGCAAGTGTTTCGATCTGCTGTACATAGGGTCACTATGAGTCGACTCAACTCGACGGCACCTAACAACAACAACAACTACTTTGAGGAGGCAACTCTTCCCTAGTCATTTTTTGAGTGCCTTCCAGCCTGAGGGACTTATTTTCCAGCACTATATTTGACAGTGCTTCTCTGCTATTCATAGGGTTTTCAATGACTAATTGTTTTGGGAGTGGACTGCTGCGTCCTTCTCCCTAGTCTGTCTTAGTCTGGAAGCTCAGCTGAAACCTGTCCTCCATGGGTGTCTTGCTGGTATCTGACATACCTGTGATATAGCTTTCAGCATCACAGCAACACACAAGCCCCACAACACAAGCTGACAGACACGTGGTGGGAGCTGCATGGTGGGCTGGTATTTGAGAAGCACTCCACATTTCTCAGCATGAAAGTGCAGTGTTGTAATGGGAGTCACCTTGAGAAGATAAGGCCCAAGCTTATTGCTTTGGGAAACAAGTTTCTACATTTTCCTTTTCACTGCAACTCTCATCAAGTATTGCAACCCTGTCCCTGCCAGCACCTACCTGTGGCCCAGGGTGGCCCCAGCAGGATGCCATGGAAGCAAACTCCTTGAAAAATATATGCAGTGGGATTCAGGTGAGAGACATGGAATTGAGTGGAGCTCAATTTCTCTTTAAGGCTGGTGGTGTGAATGGCCAGCAACAGAGGTTGGGAGCCTGAGCAGGTATGTGTAATTGGGTGCAGGGATTGGGGCTCAGAAAACCAGAGTCACAGCAATGGAAAGCACGAGACCTGCTGCACACCAGCCCCACCCAGTACGACTTATTGCCCTGCCCTTTGGGTGGGCTTCACTGGGGCACCTGAGATTTGGCAGAGCTTGGCGCTAACTGGCTTCTGTGGGTATGTTGGGCTAAACTCCAGCTGGGAGAGGTTGGGTTCTGTGTTACCTTATACTGCTGAACATGGAAACAAAGCTATTCCAACCAGCTTCTGTCCCAAACCACTCCCACTCACTGACTGGAGAGCATCATGCACAAAGAGAGGGTAAAAATCATCCACCACTTATTCTCTCCAAGAGGCACATAGCCCAAGAAGTCATAGAAAGTAGTACAGGTGGGCAGAGGTAGTTCCTATCCTTGCTTACACAACCAGCCCAGTGGAGACAATACTTTCTTTTCTAGACATTTATTTATTTATTTGTTTGTTTGTTTATTTATTTATTTATTTACTTATTTAATATTTCTTGATTGGTTTGACTGGTTTGTGTGTGTATTTTCTTATATATATTTTCTTTTTATTATTCACTTTTTTGTTACTCTTTTTCTTCCTCTCATTCTAATAGTAAATTTCTTTTATTCTCTGTGTCATTCTCCTTATCTTCCTTTATTTATAATTACATTCTTCACTTTCCGCCTTTCTCCTGCTTTTGCCCTTTTCCCTTTTTGAATATTCTATTTTTATTTGCTTTCCATTTCCCATTTTATTCTTTCTTATTTATTTATTTTTCTTTCTTTCTTATCATCTTTTAAAACTTTCTGGTTCATTTCTGCCCCCACGTTGTTCTTATTGGAATTGCAAATATCTCATCTGGCTCTTGGATTGTACTTTATTCCTGTATCTGGTTCACTGCTATTTGTTACTATTCCTGTTATTTGTTTTCCCCCTTTCTACATGGTGCTGGGGGATTAGGCATGACACTGAGTCCATTGTGTAGATGCTCTGCCACTGACCTATATTCCCAGCCCATCTAAGAGTCAGCACACCTTGCTCTCCACACAACCCACTCCCTGATTGACCTTCAGTGAATAATTTAATTCAAAAAATAAGGGAGATAAACCCCTCAACCACCAGGCTTTAAGTAGACATGGCTTGTGGTTGGGGGAGAGACCTGAAGACTCATCCACTGGTCATCCACTCCTACAGCAACAGCAGGGAAAAACAACAAGAAGATTGTGGACATCGCACCTCTGAGAAACCATGGTATAGGTCAACCAATACACTTTTCACCATATGTTGTTGACAGTATTAGAGGATTAACTATGAAGGGAGCACCTCATGTACTCCACTGTCTACAACACATCTGCTTAATCTACTAGGTCTTGTGAGACCTACAGAAACAAATAGGACCCTCAGTCTCTGACATGTGTACTGTGTCAAAATACATTAGGCCCCATCAAAGAAGTAACAAAGAAAACTATACTACAAAATTCAATTGGAAATATATTCAACACTTCACAATAAGCTGAAATCCTGGGACACATTGTTGAGAGAAGGCTGTTTCCTACAAAGGTTCTCACACAAAAGTAAAAGAAACATTCATCCCAAAATATATGCAAATATCAACATACAAAGATGAAAAAACAAGGCAGCATGGTTTTTCCAAAACTTCATAATTCTATAGCAACTGGCTCAAAAAATATTGATGTAGATAAAATGCTGGAAAATAATTTTAAAAAATGACATTTTAAAAGGCCAATGAATTCTAAGAAAATGCAGAAAAGTAACTGAATTCAGGAAGACAATATGAATGACAAGTTCAATAAAGAGATTTTGAAGAACCAAAGAGAAATCTTGGAAATAAAAGCCTCGATAAGCCAAAAAGGAAAAAAAATCAATGAAAATTGTCATCACTAGAGCAAGCAAATGAGGGAAATTTGAGTCCTGAAGATAAGTTTGATGACTTAAATCATTCAATGTAATAAAGAAAAATAAATTAATTATGAACAGAATATACAAGACATCTGGGACATGGTTAAAAGACCAAACTTACATATTTTTCGTGTAGAAGAAGGTGCCAAGGTACAGACTAAAGGCATAGAAAACATAGTTAGTGAAGTAATTGCAGGAAATTTCCCAAATCTTGAGGAAACTATGTACATCTGAGTACAGAAAGCATTTACACATGACAAGAGAAGCATTTCTCCCTGAAATATATTTAAAATACCAAGAGTACAAAACAGGGAAAGAATACTGAAAACTGTGAGATATAAGTGACAATTGACTTATAAAGACAAACTCCTGAGAATGTCCACAGATTTCTCAACAGAAACTCAAAAGGCCAAGAGATCATGGAGTGATGTATTTCAAGCCCTAAAAGAAAATAAACACCAACCTAGATTACTAATTCCAGTCAAACTATCCTTCCAAATGGAAGCAGAAAAAAAGATCTTCCAAGATAATCATAAACTAAAGGAATTCATGACCATTATGCAAGTATTGCAGAAGACAATTAAAAGAGTCCTACACACTAAAGGGGAAGATTGAAACAGCCACAAGAGCATAGGAAAGAAGAAATCTCAGTAGAACAGTAAATAAGCAAATGAGAATTAAGAAAGAGCCAAGCATTATAAAAACAACAAAATAACAGGAATATGTATGTACCTTTTCATTATAACCTTAATGTTAATGGTCTCTCCAATTAAAAGATATACACTGGCTGATCCGACTTTTTGCTGCCTGCAAGAAACACACTTCACTGGCAAAGACATACATAGATTGAAAGTGAAAGGACTGAAAATAATATTCCAAGAAAATGGAATCCAGAAGCAAGCAGGAGTAGCTATACTCAAAACTGACAAAGCAGACTTCAAGTCAAAATTAATCAGAGGCAACAAAGAAGTTCACTACATATTGGTTGAAGGAACACTATATCAAGAAGATATAATGGTTGCAAATATATATGCACCAAACATTGGTGGATCCAATTTCATTAATCAGAAACACTGCTTGACTTAAAGGGACAGGTACGTCCAGATACAATAATAGCAGGTGAGTTCAACACCCCATTCTCACTAATAGAGAGCACATCCAGACAAAATATCAACAAAGAAACATCACAATTAAACTACACTACACTATAGATCAGGGGCTGGGGTTTGGTTCAGTTGGTAGAGTGCCACTCTGCAGTCTCTGAGGACCTGGGTTTGATCACCCACACCACAAAAATGGGAGAAGGATGTGGCAATCCACTCCCATGGCAATCCTCTCCCAAAGCAATCCCAAACCAATCAGCCAGTGAAAACATGAATAGCACAGAAGCACTGACATATGCCTACCACGGCACAATGTCAGGGAATATTTCATCTATTGTATATAGGGTCACTGTGAGTCAGACCTGACTCAACAACACCTAACAACAACAACAACAACAACACTGTAGACCAAATGCCTGCAGTCCACTGCTGCATCACCGTGGTGTCTGATCCTGTCAGATCTGGGAAGCTAAGCAGGGTCAGGGCTGGTTAGTTTTTTGATAGGAGACCACCTGGGAATACCAGTTGCTCTAGGCTTGGGAAAAAGATTTGGCAGCCCATTCTCAAAAAACAATCAGCCATTGAAAACCTTATGAATAGTAGAGAAGCACTGATAATAGTGCCAAGTATGGGAAGCATTTCATCTGTCATACATAGGGTCAATATGAGTCAGACCTGACTTGAGGGCACCTAACAATACCAACAACAATGGATCAAATGGACTTCATGGACATCTACAGAACATTCCATTTAACAACTGCAGATACACATGCTTCTCAGTAGCATACGGAAATTTCTGCAAAATGGATGATCATATTTTGGGCCATAAATCAAGTCTTAACATACAAAAACACTGAAATAATTTCTAACATCTTATTGGACCATAATGGAATGAAACTGGAAATCAACAGCAAGAAACATTGCAGAAACTATACAAACACATGAAGTTTGAACAATATGCTTTTGTGTGTGTATGTGTGTGGTATTGGGGGTTGAACCCAGGGCCTCGCACCTGCATGCTTTGCAAGTGCTAGACCACTGAGCTGCGCCCCCAGCCCTTTTTTTTTTTTTTTTTTTTTTTTACTTTTTGAGACAGGGTCTCGCTAAGTTACGCAGACTGCCTCTGGTCTCGAACCTGCGCTCCTCCCACCTCTGCCTCCCGAGCTGCTGGGATTACAGGCGTGCGCCACCACGCCCAGTGAACAATATACTTTTGAACAAATAGTGGTTCATTGAAGAAATCAGAGAAGAAAGTTAAAAATTCCTAGAATTTAATGAAAATGGACACAAAACATATCAGCATTTGTGGGACACAGCAAAGGCAGTTCTAAGAGGGAAGTTTATAGCTATGAGTGTCTACATTAAAACCCAGAGAGATCTCAAATAAATAACCTAATGTGCATCTCAAGCTCTTAGAAAAACTACAAGCCAAATTCAAAACCAGTAGAAAGAAGGAAATAATAAACATCAGAGATGAATTTGATGAAGTTGAATAAAAAAGAAAAATACAAAAGAAATAAAAAGTTGGTTCTTTGAAAAGATTAATGGAATTGACCAACCCTTAGCCAAACTAGCCAAAAGAGAGAGAAGACCCAAGTTAATAGAATTAGGGCAAAAAAGGGAGATATTACAACAGACACCACTAAAATCCAGAGGATCAGTAAGTGTTACTCTGAAAACTTAATGCCAGTAAATTAGAAAAGCTAGAAGATACAGATAAATTTCTATATGTATATGACCTACCAAAATTGAAACAAGAGGATATTTTTAAAGCCTGAACAGATTGATAATGAGTGATGAGATTGATGCAGCAAGAAAAAGTCTTCCAACAGAGAAAAGCCCAGGACCAGACAGATTCTCTGCTGAATTTTATCAGAGCTTTAAAGAAAAACTAGCACCAATACTCCTAAAACTATTACATAAAATAGAGAGGGAGGGACTGCTTCCAAACTCATTCTGTGAAGCCAGTATTATTCTAATTCCAAAACCAGATAAGGACACACACCCCAAAACAGCAACAACAACAACACTAAGTCCTCAGCAAAATTCAACAACACATTAAAAACATCATACACTATGATGAAGTTTGTTTCATCATAGAGGTGCAAGGATGGTTCAACATATGCAAATCAATAAATGTAATACAGCACATAAATAGAATCACAGACAAAAATCACTTTATCATCTCAATTGTTGTTTTCAGGTGCTATTGAGTCAGGGATAACTCATAGCAACCTTCATAGAGTTTTCAATGGGTGTTTTGGGATGGCTTCCCAAGTATATTGCCATGTCCTTCTCCCATTTTTGCAGTGCTGGGGATCAAACCTGGGTCCTCAGAAAGTATGGAGCAACACTCTACCAACTGAGCTACACCCCAGCCCATCATCTCAATACTTGTGGAAAAAGTCTTTGACAAAATTCAAACATCTTTTCATGATAAAATCTCCAAAGGAACTACAAATAAAAGAAACATACCTCCACATAATAAAGGCTATCTATGACAAACTCATAGTAAACATTATACCGAATGTAGAAAAACTGAGAGCATTTCCTTTCAAACCAGAAATTAAAGGATGTCCACTCTTACGGCTCTTATTTAATATGATACTTGAAGTTTTAGCCAGAGCAGTATGGCAAGAGAAAGAAATAAAAGGGATACAAATAGGGTAGAAAGAAGTCAAATTATCCCTATTTGCAAAAGATATGATCCTATTCTTAAAGAGTCTGAAAGATGTCACATATTTAGCCCTGATAAACAAATTCAGCAAAATAGCAGGAAAAACATTGAAAAGGAAATCAGGAAAAAACCTCATTTGCAATAGCCTCAGAAACACTAAAATACATAGGAATAAACTTAACTAAGGAAATGAAAGACATCTATTATGAAAACTAAGCAGTGCTGAAGAAATTGAAGAATGCACTAGAAGATGGAAAGACCACCCATGCTCATGGATCAGCAGAATTAATATTGTTAAAATGGCCATATTACCAAAGCCAATGTACAGATTCAATGCAATCCTCATCAAAACTCATTCTTCACAGGGCATTCTTCACAGAACTAGAAAAAACAATCTTAAAATGTATATGAAAGCACTTAAGACCCTGAGTAGCCAAAGCAATCCTGGGAAAAAAGAGGAATCCTAGGTCTTCAAGTGTGACTTAATTGTAGAGTGACTGCCTACCAATTGTGACCCGGGATCCCCAGCATGGAAAAAAAAAAGTACTGCAGAGCTATAGTTACTAAAACTGCATGGTACTGGCACAAAAAACAGACATGTGGACCAATGGAACAGAGTAGAGGACCCAGGAGTAAACTCACATAGCTATAGTCATCTGATTTTCAACAAAGGTGCCAAAAACATATTGGAGAAAAGACAGCCTCTTTAACAAATGGTGATGGGAAAACTGGATATTCACATGTAGAAAATTGAGACTTGATCCCTACTTCTCACCCCATACAAAAATCAACTGAAAATGGATCAAAGACCAAGTTTAATACTTGAAACTTTAAAGCTACTAAGAGAAAACATTGGTGAAAGCACTTCAAAATACAGGCATAGGCAATAACTTTCTGAATAGGACTCTAATAGCTCAGGAAATAAGAACTGACAAACCAGACGGCATCAAATTTTAAAACTTCTACACAGCAAAGGAAACAATTACTGATGCAGAATGAAGAGACAGAATACTCAGGAGGATTGCAGATTTGAGGCCAGAGATAGTCTGTACAACTTAGTGATGCCCCAACTCAACATAAAAAAAAAATAATAATAAAGGGGTTGGGAACTAGCTTAATTGGTAGAGTGATGCTCTGTGCTCTCTGAGGCCCTGGGTTCAATCCCCAAAACAGCAAAAATGGAAGAAGGATATGGTAATCCACTCCTGAAACAATCAGCCATTGAAAACCCTATGAACAGCAAAGAAGTACTGACATAGTGCTGGGCATGGCACGGTGTTGGGAAGTGTTTCCTTCTGGTATACAGGGTTGCTGTGAGTTGGACCCAACTTGACAGCACCTAATTACAACAAGTTCAACCCCCATGTACTGGAGAGAGAGTGAGAGGAAAAAAAAGAGAGAGAGAGGGAAACAGCTTACAGAATGAGAGAAAACTTTTACCATCTAGTCATTAACAAGGGATTAATATCCAGGATATATAAATAATAATAATCAGGAGAAGCACATGTCAGGCCATTCCTGAAACAATCCTGAAATAATTAGTCACTGAAAACCTTATGAGGATCACTATGAGTTGGACAGGCCTTGATGGCACCTAACAACATAAATAAATAAATAATATAAAACAACATAAATAAATAATATAAAAAATTAAACACCAAAAAATGTAACCCAATCAACCAATGGGCAAATGATTTTAACAGATAGTTCTCAAAAGAAGTACAAATGTCTTAAAAATATATGAGAAATGTTCAACATCCTATGCCATCAGAGAAATGCAAATCAAAACTACATTGAGATTATATCCCACCCCAGTCAGAATGATTATCATTAAGAAACAAACAACATGGCCAAGATCAATAAAACAAATAACAATAAATGCTGGCTAGGTTGCAGTGAAAAAGGAACACTCTTACATTGTCGGTGGAGCTGTAAATTGGTCCAACCACTGTGGAAATCAATATGGAGATATCTTAAAAAACTGACAATAGATCTACCATATGACCCAGCTATAACACTTCCTTTATCCAAAGGAAGATGGGTCATCATACTACCGAGACACCTGTATCTCCATGTTCAATGCTGCACTTCACAATAGCAAGAATATGGAATCAATCAAAGTGCCCTTCAATAGAAGAATGGATAAAAAAAACCCTATGGTACATATACACAATGGAATACTACTCAGCAATCAAGAAAAATGAAATAAGGTCATTCGCAGCAAAATTGATGGTATTAGAGAATATTATTTTAAGTGAATGAACACAAGCTCAGAAAGAGGAACACCACATGTTCTCACTCATATGTGGGAGCTGAATCAAAATTTTAAGAAGGAAAAATCCTATTCAAAGGTCAGATCAAAATAAAATGGAAAAAAAAAAGCTAAGAATGGTGTCAATATAAATGGTCTAGAAAATGCATGCAATTGTTCTGACAAGATAAAAACAAAGTTCACTATAGGAAAAGTTTCTATCTTAAACAGAACTGGAACCCAAGGACATATAGAAAAATATTACCAAGTAAATGATAGAGAGGACTTAGATGGGGAGGGGGGAAGCATACAAGAGGGTAAGGAGGCACCTATATGAATAATGTACATCAAAATGTATATATGGAAATGCCACAATGAAAAGCATGTCAGAATGAATCACATTAAGGTGTACATTAAAAATTTCCAATTAAAAAAAAAGAAACAACAATAAATGCTGGTGAAGATGTGGGGAAAGAGGAGCCCTTATACACTGTTGGTGGGAATGTAAATGAATCCAGCCACCATGAAAATCAGTATGAAAGTTTCTCAAAATCTAAAACTAGAATTACCATATGATCCACCTATACTACTCCTGGGTATATAGCCTAAGGGATCCAAGTTAGAATCCTACAGAGATACCTACACATCCACATTTATCACAATGTTATTGACAATAATGAAGTTATAGAATCAGGCTAGATGCCATCAACAGGTGAATGGATGAAGATAATGTGTCATATATACACAATGGAATATCAATTGGTCATAAAAAAACAAATCTGTCATTTGCAGGAAGAGGGACAGAACTTAACATCATGTTAAGTGAAATAAATTAGAGTCAGAAAGACAGGGGCTGGGGTTTAGCTAAGTTAGTAGGGCACCTGCTCTGTACGCTCTGAGGACCCAGGTTCAATCCCCTGCATATCAAAAATGGGAGAAGGGTGTAGCAGTCTATTCCTGAAAGAATCCCGAAACAATCAGTCATTGAAAACCCTGAGTCGGACCTGACTTGATGGCACCTTAGTACAACAACAGAAAGACAACTAACGTATGTTTTTTCTCATATGTGGAATCTTAAAAAAAATGTGAAAGTAAAGGGGACTATTAGGGAAGCAGAAGGGAATTGGGGGAGGGGGAGAAAGAAGAAGAGAGAATTAAAGGGAGGATATATGATCAAAAAATGTTATATGCATGCATGAAAATGTCATAATGAAACCCTCTATTTTGAACAATTAAGATATGCTAATAAAAAATGTAAAAAATAAATAAATAAATAGAAAAAATACAATTAACAAAAACTAGAAGAATCACGGGTTAGACAGAGGGATTACTGTCAGTAACCTAAATTCCTCATTTCACCTAGAAACAATTCAGTAACTTCTACTTAAACTTGAAAAATCAGGAAATTGCAGTGTAAAAGAATTTAGAGTTAGAACAATGACTGGAAGAATTAAAAACCGAAGTGGTTGAAAGTGAGACAGAGTATAAGAAATGAAAGTGGAAACATTTTAATTTTCGTATTATATCCTTCCCAACATTTTCCCCTTCTGAGCTCTTTGAATTACATGCCAGGGTTATTTTTATTGGATTCTAAGTAGATGGTTAAAAACCCTTCAGGGACTCAAAACATCTTCTGATGCAAAGTGGAGAGTTAAATAACAGGTGTATTGACAGGTTCTAAATTTCCTTTGGAGCAAGAGGAACAAGCAGATCTCCATTTGCAGTCTAAGCCAGGGGACCTGCCACGTGTGAGCTGTGACTTGCTGAGGGGAAGTCACAGAGATGGAAAGAGGTGGGAGGAGGCTCTGCAGGCCTCCACAAGGTGCTAGGGAGTGGGGCTGCCTGTCAGAGGCTCTGCCCCTGCTCCTCTGAAGACTCGCCCTGCGCACGGGCCCACAGGCCACTCTACCAGAAGAGTCAAAAGTGGACACTCACCTAGGAAGAGCACCAGGACCCACTTGTCTAGGAAGAGACCCTGCAGGCCTAGAATATTCATGCACAGTCAAGGTTTGGTTGCTCCAGGCCTGCCTTCAAATCCATAAGCACTGCAGACACATTTAGACCTGGCCTGCTGTTGTCCACCATTGCTGTGCAGGGTGCTGGGGACACAGAGAGATATAAAGCCCACTCCAGCCCTCAAGGCTCTTTCGGTCCTAAGGGAAGCAGGGGAGTGCACGATGGAGGAGGGGGTGCAGGCTGTATGCGGCTGCACCAGATACTGGGTGCCCTGGGACTCGGGACGGTGAGGGTGTGGAGAGCCCGAAGCTGCCTGGCGGAGAGATGAAGGGGTCCTAGACCATGGGACTCAAGTCACATAACCTCATCACACTGGACATCCCAGCTTGCCCTCGGCTAGCTCCCCATCCTTCCCTGACCCACGTGGAGCCCCTAACTAGGGTGCCCTGCATTCGGTCTTCTGGTTGTGTTTGGCCAGGGACTGCTCCCCACAGGTGACCCAGAGGCTAGTCACAGTGAGCTCAGGAATTTCCTCCTCTCCTCTCTCCCTGATGGTGGTCACAGGCCACACTCCTTTCTCCCTGCATGCACCCGCCTCCCACCGCCCCTTCTCAGGTGGGATGTTACGGCCCCCACCCTCACCTGTTTCCATTCCTGAGATCTGATTGCATCTTTTTACAGAATACCTCTGGTGAAATATCCTCCAAAGGCCCAGTTTGAATGAGTCATCTGTTTCCTGCCAGGACCTGGCCAGTTAAAGCCATTCATTAAGTAAAATTTAGAAAACATGAAAGGGAAATGGTCACTCACAAGCAATAGCCACCTAATATACACAAGTTTGAACATTTTGGTGAGTTTCTTCTCAGTAGCCTTTTCGTCATATACTGTATATTCTCAAATCTAATCCATACACTTACAACAGTTTTAGAGGGCCATCTCTGGACTGCGAATGCAATCTACACGAGATCCTAATCCACATCTGATTCTCTAGCCCTCTAAAACTGTTGAAAATGTGTGCAGTAGATCTGAGAATCGTTGTTGTTGTTGCTGTTGTTGTTGTTAGGTGCCGTTGAGGCGGGGTCTGACTCATTGCGACGCTACATACAACAGACAAAACACTATTATTAGTGCTTCTCTGCTATTCATAGGGTTTTCAATGGCAGACTATTTTTGGGGAGTGGGTTGCTGGGTCCTTCTCCCAAGCCTACAGCATCTGGTGTTCGCAGGCGGTCACCTATCCAAGTACTAACCAGGCCCGACCCTGCTTAGCTTCCAAGATCTGAGGGGATTGGACACCACAATGGTACAGCTGCAGGGAGATCTGAGAATACACAGTATTTTACATGGCTGTCATTGTCACCTATACACAATTTTACATGGTGATCTTTTCATTTAATCCAATATCACATTTTCACAGTGACAGCTACTATTTAATGCTGTCTATCCTGTTCCAGATGAAATATTGGATGTGTTAACATACATTATTTCATTTAATCCTTGGAACAATCCTTGGGCCATCTGAAAGAAGTGTTCGTCTGGAATGGAGGTGAGTTAGTTGGGGGTATCTCTCAAAGGGCAGAGGTTTTAACCTTGTAGATACCTGCCTTGACTAGTAGATTGCTCTAGTTTTCTCTCGAGGCAACTGTATGCCCTGACCCTCATGCTTTACCCCAGCAAGCAAGGGAAGTCACTGGGGACGTCACAAAAGGTTTGCAACTGCTCACTGGGAACATTTCAGCATGGAGATGAAATATATAACCTGGAATGCCAAAGGGCCATACTGATATTAATGAGCGGTATGAGCTACACGCTATGTCAAATGCTTTAAATGGATTATTTCTCATAATTATCCCAGAAATCCACAAGGTGGGCATTATTATATCATCTCAATTTTACAAAAGAAGCTATTAGGACTTAGAGAAGCTGAAACACTGCCTTTGATCCTATCAGTAAGTGCTGGAGAATCTCAAGCCAGGTGCTCACTTGTCAGGCCCCCATGTTTAGCGACTAGGCACTTCCATCTGTGCACGTGGGTCTTCAGACTTAAACTAAGGCCTCCCCAAGGAAACAGAAGAAGAGGGTCAGGGGGAGAAAGCCACACACTTCCTGTGGGGCTGAGCTGGGTCTATGGCATCTTCACTGTGTGTGACACACTTCCTAGGACATCAGCCTCATTGCCATCTCTCCATTCACATGTCAGTCCCACAGGCATCCTGTTGGCCCCACCATGACACCCCCACCCAGCCACCAAAACAGCAGCCTCACTGTGAATGTGCGCCACAGAATGCCTCACATCCACTTTGGGTGGTGGCCTGGACAAGTTCTTAGCTTTGGTGAGATACAAGCCATGTTCATTAATATGGTTACAAAAGACAGTATCTCCCCTCCGCAGGTCCCAGGAGAAAACCAGAAAGCAAATGAACACGAGCAGACTTTCGCACAATCGATCTCAATCCAAAGCCAACCCCAAGGTTCATCTTCCTTTCTAGCTCTTCAATGTGCCTCGCTTTCTGAGCAAGTGTCCACAGGGAACTCAGAAAATGTTTGGAGGATTTGCACCAGAGCCTCAAATGGAGACCAGATGTGAGGTCAGCCCCTATCAGGGCAGCCAGCCATCTGGGTCCCTATGTCCCCAGGCCCTGTCAAAAGAATAGCCAGATGGATCCCATCACCTGAACCATATTTTACATCTGAGATCTGCCTCTGATTGGAGTAGGAAGTAGTGACAAAGGGACTGTTCCCCACCCTGATGAAAAACAAACAAGCAAACAAACAAAACCCACGCTCCATAATGACAAACCCCAGGCTTGAAAGAGCAGAGGGACAGGGCTGCCCTCCAGCCTGGAGGGCTTACCTGCTTCCTGCGAAGGCAGTCTCAGCCACGCCGGAGCCTCAGTGATTCCGCTCCAACCTCTCCACTGAGCCGAAGCTGGCCCTGGAGTTCCAGCTGGCTGGTAGCTGGAGTCCTTCTGGGATGGTGGCTCAGAGGCAAATGGGAAGAGAGCCAAAGTGATTTTAAAGACTCATGTAGGAAACCCTGTAACTGGAGAAGTGGCTGAGAGGCTACTTACATTTATGCTTTGGAAGCATCTGCCTTTAATCAGTGCTTAATCTAACTCTGCAGAAAGCATCATTAATAAAGAAACAGGTTGTTGGATTTTTTTTTCCCCTTTGGCTTATCCAAGTGGGTGAGGAAATAACAGACAATTCTATTGAAAAGCCACACTGGGCTGTTCTGCACCCAGCTTCACCTGCAGGCCTCCTAAGCCAGGGGCTCTGGGGTCCTGCCCTGCAGGACCTACTGAGGCACACACAGAACACGAAATTGCTCACTAGGTGCCCACGCAGCATCTCATCCTTTCTGCTTTCTTATGCCATCAACCTTGAAGTCCAGGTCTGAGAGAGTTCCATGCTGGCCTATGTGGCAGCCTTTGAGGGGCCAAGAAGACCCCATGGCCACCAGAGCAACTCCACCAAGGACCTGCCACCGAGCCCCAATCTAAGCAGCAATTTCTTAACTCCTGGGGAAAATTTTAATCTGCCTGGACCATGTCACACCATAAACTGTTCTCATCCATGGTCGTCTTCTTAAGAGGGACACAAAGGGTGCGGAGCAGGTGTTTGGCAGGAGGCAGCAGGTAGAAGCAGGTGCCTGAAGGATCGTGGGATGGGGCTCAGGGGTGCTCATCAGTCCTGCTAGAAGGGGCCTGAAGACTGGTTTCAGCTCCTCCTCTTAGAAACTTCGAGCTGTTGGACAGATCATTGCATTTCTCTGAAGCTTAGTTTGCTCCCTATAAAATGAGACAATTCTTTCAAACCTTCTTACCGTTAAGGAGCCCTTATGATAATAGCTGCAAAAACACTTGGCAAATGCTAGATATAAGTGCATGTTGTTTTTAAGAAGGGAGCGTGCCTGGTTGTTTTTCTCATTCTCCTACCCAACACCTAGGTCCCATGGAGAGGAATTGATGGCAGAGACAAGGAAGTAGCCCATGGCCTGGTATGGTATATAGGGTCCGGGCTTTTTAAAGCAGGGATCAGAATTCTAAGTCCTTGTCTGATTTCAGGAAAGCTGTAAGAAAAAGAGAAGACCAAAAAATGAGTGCAGTTCTTAGACTTACTAAGTGTTTTTTGTATGAATAAAAACATATGTGCATTTAAAGAAGCAGGAGTCCTCTAAATCCATTATCTTAAAAGGCTCTGGCATTTTTTAATGCAACGTTTTTTCAAATATTATTTTTCCAAGCCATTAAGTCGCATTCAGTTTTCCTGAAGTTTCAAAGAATCTTTCCAGCTTCCTTCTTAAGGTAAATGCAAATGATTTCAAGTACAAGGACTTACATAACAAAGAGCAATATAGAAACACAGGTGGCCTGAGCAGTATGGGTTTGCATTGAGGACTCTCCCCACACTCCTTTGCCCTGTGGGAAGAGTAAGCATTCATTTGCCAGGTCAAGCAGAGCAGCCATGCTGAATCTACACCATAACAGGCTGCCCCCCACCTCTGTAGCCCTGTAGCTACCTGGCCTGCCACCTCCTCCAGTGGCCGTGAGACCCTGCCAATCTCGGTCATGCCCTCTGATAAGCTGCCAGCTTCAGCAGCAGCACCTGAGTAAGGCACACAGGCTTCGGAAGTAGCCACGCCTACTGTCCATTGGCAAAGACAGCATTGAACCTCCATTCTTACAAAGGCCAAATCGAGGTCCTGAAATCTAGGAAAGAAGATCCAAGCCCTGGAAGAGCATACGGTCTGCTGTCTGAGAGAGAAGGGTACACCAATAGCCAGAAAACATGCCAGGGACCATCAAGGAGCTGCACACAAGGCCAAGCAGAGGCCTTCGCAGCCTGGACCAGGGAGCACCTCATGGTCAGAAGGCCTCCGAGAAGAGAGGGGATTTGAACTGAGGTGTACAGGATGGGTAAGAACCCAGTGCAGAGAAGGTAGAGATGGGCTTTCCAGGAAAAGCACGAACAAAGACACACAGACCTCGCAGCTCAGGGCAAGAGGTTTCATGAGGATGGATGTTAGCATGGACAGAGGCAGAGAAGGGAAGGCCACATGGAAGGGATGTCTTGCATGTCCTTGACTGCCTCTTGAATATCACTAAAGAGTTCCATTTGAACTTGTATCGAGTCACGTAGCAGACCTGGCACCAATGCCATCTTACACTTTTGTTCCCTTTCTACATAACCTCAAATCCCCCATCTCCCTAACATGCATCACTGCTAGGATCCCACTGAAAATAAACCACCCATGCCAATGAGCCAATGTGACTGAGTGCCATCAAGGGTAGGTGTTTGCCACAGCACAAGCGGTGAGTGGCCAACAAGAACCAGCCAAGGAGAACCAGGTGTGACTGACTCTTTGGACACAGCTCACAGCATAGAATTTATTTCCTAGGAAACGCTGGCCTTGGGGATTCTGACAGAAACTCCTCGATAGATCCTTCTAGAAAATGTGTTCATTTCACATGAACACAAGTGAACACATGTGAAGAATACATGTGGAGCTGTGCCTCCAAGCTCAAAGGTGTGTATATCACCTCAGGGATGTTTTGTAATTATGTGTGAATGAATAACAACTAACTTCCCTGTAGTCCTTCCTGAATATACCATGGACTGCCAAAAAAACCAACAGATCTGTCCCAGAAGAATGCAACCAGAGTGCTCCTTGGAAGCAAGGATGACTAGACTATGTCTTACATATTTTGGGCATGTAGTCAGGAGAGATCAATCCCTGGAGAAAGACATCATATTTGGAAGAGCGGGAAGTCAGAGAAAAAAAAGGAAAACCCTCCAGCGGATGGATTGACACAGTGTCTACAACAATGGGCTTAAACATAAATAAGATCATGTGCCTGGCACAGAATAGGGAATTGTTTCCATCTGCTGTACATAGGGTCACTATGAGTTGGACTCAACGAGACAGCCCCTACAACAACAACAGCAGTCCTTCCTGATACTTCACCCTGACTTCTCAGTACTACAGGTCTGCTCCAGGGAAGGAGGCCCTGCCGGGTCCTCCTTTGTGGAGTCTCTCTCCTCACTGCTATCTTTCATCTCCAGCCAGCTTCCCCTAGATCAAGCCCTTCTTACCTCTCACCTGGATGGCCACCACAGCCTTCCAGGTGGACAGTCAGCTCCAGCCCTTTCCTGGTAGACTGTCCCGTGTCCTGAACACACCTATTCCTATCACATCTCCCTCTTCTCTAGCCCCTGTCCTGCCCAGGCCCACTGGCCACCTGGGTAGTGCTACAGCTGAGATGCTCTCATCTTGCCACCCTCTGCTTCCTTTCCCAACCCTTCAATCTCCAGATCCCTGCTACCTCGGTGAAGCCTTTCTTGACCACATGGTCCCTGTGTGAGTGCCTTCCTTGCAGGAAATCATCAATATTCCAATGGTACAGTGCACTGTATCTTTTTACAGTCATCTCCACACCATTTCAAGATTGAGATGTTACCTCTAAATTTTGGTTTGTTGTTGTTGTTAGGTACCATTGAGTTGGTGTCCTACTCGTAACAACCCCATGTACAACAGATGAAACAATATTGTCATGCTTCTCTGTTCTTCATAGGGTTTTCAATGGCTGATTGCTTTTTGGGAGTGGGTTGCTGGGACCTTCTCCCAAGCCTATAGCCCCTGGTATCCCCAGGTGGTCTCCTATCCAAGTACTAACCAGGCCTGACCCTGCTTAGCTTCCGAGATCTGAGGGGATTAGACACCATAGTGATACAGCTGCAGGCAAATTTTGGTTTGGGCTCCTCTAAAAGCATTCAATAAACACTTTGGTGTAGGAGCATATTTGGGAGGTGGTTATAGGAGATCAAAGTGAAGGAGTGTTAGGAAAAGAGGTCTGTGAGGGCAGAGATGTCACTCAAGGCATGCACTTGAGATATTTCTGCTGTGGCCAACTGTGGAACCCTCTGAGGACCCACACAGAATGTACCTGAGTTTTAAGGGCCTGGGCATTCTCCCTTTGGCTTGGATCTCCTGCCGGCGAGGGTTTCATGGTACCAGGCTCCAGGGCAGTATCCATGGTCCTTCCCTCCGGGTGGTCTTATTTATGTGTCTTCCCATCCCATATTAACAGGACTAAACTGTGTCACAAGCAAGATATTACAGAAGTGACCCTGAGTAATTTCTGAGGCTTGGTCATAGAAAGCATTGCTGGTTCTAGCTTGCTGCCTTGAATTGCCCCTCTGCTAGCCACCAGACTGTGAGGACATTCAATTAGCTCGATAGAGAGTCCATGGTTGGAGGCCTGTTGACACCAGCCAGCACCAACTTACCATCCATGTGAGTGAATCATGGTGGAAGCAGATGTTCTAACCTCAGGTAGGGGATAATTTCCCTCTCCCTTCCAAATCCCTGGGCTATGCTTGTTCATGGGCTGAGAGAGTTCTTGCGGATTTGGAGAAAGCACGGAGACAGAGAAGCCAAGAGAAGCAGGGCAGAGCCTCGAGGTGGGGTGCTATTCCTAGGCAAAGGAACTGTCCATCACACCTTTGGCTGAAAGCAGCACCAGGCTGAGGGAATGTGGAAAGGGCACTTAAGCAGTTTCTGCATTCAGAACCTCCTGAAAGATCATTCCAGTACATTTTTCTTCCCCTTCTACGACAGGGCTTGTTGAAAGGCTGTGCACATGCATAGATGCTCAGCAAATGTATCAACTCCCAGCTCATGAGGTTTCTTACAACACAGTAGTGAAAATTGCTCCAGCCTCTGACTTCCATAGTTCCCTCCTCCGACCTAT
Organism: Pedetes capensis; assembly: GCA_007922755.1. NCBI lineage: Eukaryota > Metazoa > Chordata > Mammalia > Rodentia > Pedetidae > Pedetes > Pedetes capensis. The sequence continues at coordinate 168,167 of VMDO01001873.1, read as the reverse complement.
GCTTAGCATTTAGTTCACTCTGCCTCCAATTGCTGATATATATTATCCAAGATTCTTTTGGTTATAACTTATAGAATGCTAACCCTTGCTAATATAAAGAAAAGAGATTTTACTGACAGGGCACAGGGGTGTCATACAGGATCCAAGAGAAAGGAAGCTGCTAACCCTTCTGGGATAGAAACAAAGACTGAAGACCTGCAGGGAATTCATCACGTTCTGACTCTCCTTGTCTCTTATTTCTGTTGCTTTATAGCCTCTTTGCTCACCTGTCACTGCTTTTCTCTGCAGAGCCACTTCACCCTGGTGTCAGATCCTGTTTGATCCTGAAGCTAAGCAGGGTCAGCCTGGTCACTTGGTGGATGGGAGATATCTGGGAATATCAGGTGCTGGAGGCTTAGGAAAAGGACCTGGCAGCCCACTCCTGAAACAATCCTAGAACAAGCAGTCATCAAAAACCCTATGAAGAGCAGAGAAGCACTGACATAATGCTGGGCATGACACAGTGTCAGGGAGTGTTTTGTTCTGTTCCACATAGAATTGCTATGAGTCAGACTCAGCTGCACACAGCACCTAATAACAACTAGTAGACCTAATAGAAAATGAATACTACCATGTTTACACTACCATGTTCAACTACCATGTTTACACACTGACTTCTTTCACTCCCAGTACAAAATTCCTGGAAAAGGACTTGAATGGCCCCTACCAGGCTCAGGGGCCTGACTCTGAACCAATAAACAGAGGTCAGGGAGGTAGAGGCAAGGCAGCTACCACTTAGCCACCTACAGAAATCCCAAATGGGGACAGCAACACTGTCATCATATTTTAAGGATTAAATGGGGCAATACATATCCACTTTCTTTTGAATGCTCTAAAATGTTAAACAAAAGCATTCCATCAGTACTCAGGAACCATACAGTCTTATTATGATCTGGACCTTAAGTGTCCCCCAAAAGCTCATATGTTAAAGGCTTGGTCCCCAGGGGGCGGCACTACTGGGAGGTGGTGAATCTTTAGGAGGTAGGGCCTGGGTGGAGGAAGTAGGTGATTGGGGGAGTGCTTCAAAGGATATATGGGGCTCAGCCTTCCTCTCTGTCTCTCTCTGCTTCCTGGCTGCGCTGAGGTGAGCAGCCTCCTCAGCCATGTGTCTCCATGATGTGCTATCTTGCCACAGACCCCAAAGCACCAGGGCCAAGAGACAATGGATTCTGAAACCTTGGGCCAAAATTAATCTTTCCTCCTTTCCAGTTGTTTAAGTCAGGGATTTTGTCACACTGATGGAAAGTATAGAGGGAAACACACAACTCAGAATAAAAAGTCTGACTTTGAATCCCATCTTGTTCTGCCACCTAATTGCTATGTGACCTCTTTTTAAAATTATTGATCCTCAGATTTTTCATCTAAAAAACAGCACCAGTAATATCTAATATATAAAGTATTCATGAGATTTAAATGATCAGAGGAGAGATAACCTTTTGCAAATTGCAAAGGACTCACTGAAATAAATGTATGTGGCCAGGCGTAATGGCTCATGCCTGTAATTCCAGCATTTAGGAGGTTGAGGCAAGAAGATCATGAGTTCAAGTCCAGCCTGGGCTACAAAGTGAGACTCCATCTCAAAAATAAAACAAAACAAAAAAAAGTATGTGGCAGTGGTAAGAGTTCACATGTATATATATATGGTCCCTCACTTGCTACCCTATCCCCACCCTGCATACAGATACAAGTAAACACACTCCTTTCCACCCACCACAAACCCTACCCCATTTACGCTCCAGAGAGTAGAGACTGCCATGGATTGCTGAGTCCAGGCAGGAGTGGGCAGGGAAGAGGTAGTTGGAGGGAGAAGGGAAAGGAACCAGGCAGGCAGACAGGCAAGCCGCCAGCCCGCAGCTAGGATAGGTGGCCAACTCTGTATGGAAGCCCGGCAAAGGGACTGGCAGGAAGTCAAAAAGGATATAATTAACTTAGGAATCACAATAAACTTGTTGCCATGCTAAATAGGTTTCAAGTATTTTTTCAGGTCACCCTGGCTTCATTCTTCTTGGTTGGCCCTACTGGGGAGAAGGTGGGGGAGCCTTAAAGGGCACCACCACCAGGTCTACAAAAGGAAGAACAGACAGGTCTGACCTTGCAGCAACACCTAAGTGAGTGGCCATGACATCACACCTCTGCATGATGCTCCTTAGGGAACCCACAGAGTGAGGGAGTCAAACTGTAGTGACAGGAAGTATACCTGGCTGGGTGGAGAAGCTGCCCTCCTCACACTGTGGCCAGGGGCTACAGCTCAGTGTCCCCTGCGGAGTCCAGGCAGGCTTGCTCTACCCATGTCAGCCACCTCAGTTTGCTTTCTCCCTATTTCCATGGCTAAGTAGAAAGTGTACGTGGGTATTCCTGGGACAATTGAAAGGCATCTGGAAGGGAATTCAAGGATTCACAATGTGCAAAGTCGAGAGACAAAGTCCAATAACTGAGGTTCAACTTCAGAAGAAGAATGATTGGATGTCCCAGGAGGGATTGGAGGCCCTTCTTTGTCAGTTCCTCTCACTGCCTCATGGCAAAGCATTATCTCCATGAGCCTACGGCCATACCACTGTGGTGTCTGATCCCGTCAGATCTTGGGAGCTAAGCAGGGTCGGGCCTGGTTAGTACTTGGATGGAAAACTGCCTGGGAACACCAGGTGCTATAGGCTTGGGAGAAGGACCCAGCAACCCACTCCCAAAAAGCAATCAGCCATTGAAAGTCCTATGAATAGCAGAGAAGCGCTGACAATAGTGTTTCGTCTGTTGTACGTAGGGTCGCTATGAGTCAGACACCGACTTGACGGCACCTAACAACAACAATCTTGATGTGGCTCAGCTCTTTCCTCCAAAACTGAGAACAGAAAGCCTCCTACAAATGCCTCCAGTGTAAGGTGGCCCAACCCAGACTTCCCAGTGCCTTGACCCCATGGCCACCTGGCACCTTTAAGAGAATGCTTCTTTATCAGAGCACAGGTGATAGCTGCCTGTTTCTCTGCTGGCACCTGTACCCGCTTCTGCCCCACTTTCTTCTGAGCCCTGTGTCTTCAGAAAGAACCATCAGAAAGGCATTAGTGAGCAATGTAGGTGTCATGGATGTTTCTGTGGAGAAGAGAGCAGAGGAGATTGGTATTGCACAGAGCAAGAAAGGGATCTCTTTTGGCCTTCTCTAACCCACTGGGTTCTCGATTCTTTCTACTCACCTCAATTTCCCACTATCTTTCCTCTCAGGAATGAAGCCTATTTCTTTGCTGTCACCAGCATAACAATTTTAAAGATGTCTCTCTCTACTTTTTTGTATGTATATCCTTGGAGTCTCACCTTCTATCTGAAGCATTTTATTTGGGTCTTTCCCCAAACATATGCTCTCTTCACCCCTCAAAAAAATGTATTAAAGAAATGCATCTCTAGCTCATTGGATCAGCATCATTTGGAATGAAAGGTAAGATTGTTTTATTTAATTTGCCATCAAGTTTATATTTAATTTTAGAAATTAAAAATAGGTACTCAGTATCCTAGCTAACTATTGATTGGGGCCTGGTTTTTAAGATAATTTTCTCCAACACCTCTAGCTGAGCACATGCTCACAGAGCCTCCTGAGGGAGCCCTGGGATATCCTTGGCAGACCCTCCCTCATTGGCACACTTTCTAGGATTCTTTCTGATCTGTGCTCTGGGTAGTCCAGTCTCTTAGCATCTTGGCTCCTTGGGAGGCCAGTGAACCCCATTCCCCACAATATTGAGTGTGGTGGTATCTTCTGAGAAGAGGTCAGTGGGCCATGAGCACGTTGGCAACATCTATGCATCACCAGGAGCTCAACAGTCCTCTAGAAGGGACAGAGCTTCCATGGGGCCCCTGTGGAAGGTCCAAAGCCTCACAGCCACCATGACTCAAAGCTGTAGTCCTTGCTGCCATGGTTTTGTGACTGCCATCCCAGTCCCATGTCCAGAAGCCCATGAGCCTGATGAACATCCTGAGAACCCTAGTGTGCCTTTGCATGCACTTGCAACGCACACTCAGCCCAACAGAACAGACTTGGAAAATCTCAAACTTCCCTAGGACCAACCTCTAATTTCCTTGGTAAGATGGAGAACCCCACACCCCAGAAACCATGATGTTCAGATGTAGGGCACTGCCTAGAGAGGCAGTTCGCCCCAGGGCCTATTTAGGCCCCCTTGGAGGTCTGAGGCTTATTCCCTGGGCAATCACCTTTGCCCTACATCTGGGAACTCTGGGTCATCGAGCTCCCAAAGATGGCGCTGGTGTCTAATCCCTCTCCTCAGACCTTTCGACACCGATTGGCTATTTCCAAACCACCTGACGGCTCCTGATTGGACTGTTTGGGAACCATCACTAATTGGCTACTTTTACAAAACCAAATTTGCATATCCCCCCTGATTGGCTAAGACCTGTATGGGGTGACTGCCTCTGATTGGTCCCCAGCTAGCCCCTGGAGAGGATATAAGCGCAGTACATGGAGCAGTCTGGGTCCATTCCATTGACCAGGACAGACAAAACAATAAAGAGCTGTTGGAGCAGAGCATTTGGAGTCAGCATCTTCACTGGGAAGAAAGAAGCAGGGAGCCTCCGTGGGCGCAAGCCTCTGAGCCTGCCTTTCTCAAGGCTTCTCAGAGCAGCTGTGAGCATAATCCTCCTTTCTAGGCAGCGCAGTTCTTGGGTGCTAGGCTCCCCCTCACCAGACGACGGGTCTTTGGTGGCTGGTTCCCACTCACGGGGCCGGAGCGAGTCCAACACCAGGGCGATGCCTGACATTCAGAAAGAGAGGCTCTCAGTCCAAGCGGCCCCAAAGTGGAGTTTAATAGCAAGTGGGGAGGTAAAAGGCTTTCCTAGCTGGGCGCTGACTCACTTCCCTGCCCTCGTGCCCACCCTACTCCTACACTCCTGAGAGGCTCCCATGGACACCTTCTTCCCTGCTCCCCTCCCCCACAGCCTCTCACCAACACTCCAACACTCCTGTCCTTCCAGGAGCTCTTCTCATGGCAGGCTCTGAGCTCTGGCAGGCCCCACAACTGCATGACATCATAGAGGCTGACAAACACTGTCCCCTCCTTCCTTGCTGCCTACATCGTGGTGGATGAGCCTCATCTTTCCAGGTTGGTTTGGAAGCAGTATTACAGTGTAACAGGCAGGAAGACAGGGAATAGAGGATTCTGCAGCCAGCAGCTTCCCAGCCCAGCCCTGTGCTACCCAGCCACCTCTAATATGAATTTCAGTGTGAGCCTCCTGTGGGGCAAAGGCTTTGGTCTGGTGGTCAGTGCTTCCCTGATAGATAACATCCTTACCAGCAGTATACTATGTAGAAGGAAGCAGAATTAGAATCACTCCTCAACGCTGGGCACAGGGGCCCACACCTGTAATCCCAGCAACTTGGAAGGCAAAAACAGGAGGATCGCAAGTTCAAGACCAGAGGCAGTCTGACAGTCTGCATAATTTAACAAGATCCTGTCTCAAAAAGTAAAAGTTAAAAAAAAAAAAAAAAAAAGCTGGTGGCGCAGCTCAGGGGTATAGCACTTGCAAAGCATGCAAGCACGAGGCCCAGGGTTCAAGCCCCAGTACCACAAAACAAACAAACAAACAAACAAACAAATAAAATCACTCCTCACTTCTACATTCATCCAGGAAGGATGATCAGGCTGTATGAGACACACTCCACCATTGAAAAGGACATTGTTTAGTGGATTCGTCTCCTGTATCAAGACAAGTAATTGCCTGGACTCCCAGAACCTTTTGAAATGCCTGCCTCTGAGCCCAGTCCTTTGAAGGCACTAGGAATCTGCACTCTGGGCACAGGGCTCAGGGGTAGAATGCTTTTTCCTTCCCCTGAAGGCTCCAATCCCACTACAAAGATCACAGCTGACCTTAGCTCAGGGCAGCAGTAACTTTTTACCACTGGCCATCTTCACTTCTTGAAGGTGCACTCTTCTTACAATCTATATCTTGAATAGACTTTTCCTATAATCTATATTATAATTTCTTTGTCTCTGTGTAAATTCTTTTTATTCGGGGAAGCAGATGAGCTGAGGGATCTGCTGCTGGGGCGGGAGAGGTAACTGTTGTGCTGGGGAAAGCCCTGCCTGCCTCTGGCCTCTGGCCCATGCTTCCTTCTCTGGCCTCCCTTCCCACGTCTCCCACTAACCATTGCTCCAGGGCAAAGACTATATGTTCTTTCCTGTATCTCTCAACACCCAGTCTGGAGTTCATGCTCATAAATTAGCATTTGGTTCCCTATTAAATGGGACAAAAGATGCCAGGTGGGAGATGGCTCAGCTGCTTCTGGAAAGATACTTGTGCCTCAAAGCTCAAGGAAGGCAGGAGGAGGAGGCTGAGCAGCAGAGGAGGGAGGGAGGGAGGGGGAGGAGGTGCTCTCTAAAAGCTTATGGAAAACAGAAGAGCGGAGCATCAGAACAAAACTCATTTAAAAGGGCAAAGGAAACACTAGATGGCTGTTAATGGTGAGCTGAATATGATAAATTATTACTTAAATCACTTGGTTTTGCTCTTTGTTGTTATGCACAGTTAATTGGAGGGAAGAAAATGCTGCAGAGACGAGCCTCTGAGCTGTGCCTGCCTTCCAGAGCCTCCTGCAGAAACCTCCATGAAGGGCCGACAGGCTTGGGGTCATCACTCCCTCCCCAGTCTCACACAGTGGCAGCCAGGTCCCATTTCCCTAGGCTCAGGTCCTCTGGCAGGCTTGAGCCTTTCGATGGCAGGTGGCCTAAAGGAGAGAGAATCAGAGAAGGAGGGCTGATCAGCTGGAGGTCACTTAAGTGAAACCTCTGGCTCTGAACACCATCCATGCCCCAGCTGCTCCCCACTTGGATATCTCTTGCCCTAAAAAAGCCAGGTGACTTCAATAGCAGATTTAATCCTGTTCAAAACCTTGGATTGTGACACTTGTCTTCCCATATTTATGTATGGACATATAGGTACATGTATGTATATATGTATATGTACTGAGTTCCTACTAAACTATACAGCATTTAGTGGGGAAGGGGGTGAAAGGAGACAGAGAAATGAGATTGTTTCTGTCTTCATTCACTTGGAGAAATGGAGGCAATCATATTAAATTCATTGTGGGCTACACAGGAAAGAAAACCTTTCTAATACTTAATTTAAGACAAAGAATCTTTTAGAATCTGGGATTTTATTAACAATCCTGTGGCCAAAAGGCAAAGAGGCAGGCAAAGTGAGCCTTATAACATCAGCAAAAACAAAGAAATGTAGGACCATACGAAGCTGTGTCGCAGAAAAGGATCTCACATGCAATATTTACACAACAACCAGTCAACAGGGTGGGGAGAGTTTGAGCTGCATCACCTGGGAGATGGCATTAAAATGCTGGGGTCTACATGTCCACAAGATAGTTCAACACTTTCAAGGATAATTCTACAGTTATGGAAGTAGAAAAAGAGGGTTAAACGATACAGTACAGGTGTAAGTTTGAAGACCACAGCACATTTCCTGAACACACACTTAAATTTGTATTTAATCTCGTATTGAAAGACTATTCTCAACCTTCAGTTTTACCATAAGAAAAAGGTTTAATTGCTATACACCTTTGAATAAAGCTTTTGAGTATATGAATATCATCTGAAGAGGAAAAGCTTTTTCACAAGCCTGTTAATTAGAGGCTCATAGCCTCTCCTTGCAACCAGAAGTTAACACCAATACCACATGTATATGATGTTGGTATATAGTATATTATTGTTGTTGTTAGGTGCCGTCGAGTCAGTATCCGACTCATAGCGACCCTCTTAGGGTTTTTAATGGCTGAGTGCTTCGGGATTGCCTTGGGAGTGGATTGCCAGGCCCTTCTCCCATTTTTTTGTGGTTCTGGGAATTGAACTCAGGACCTCAGAGACTGCAGTGCAGCGCTCTACCCACTGAGCTAAATCCCAGCCCCATATAGTATATATGTGTGCATATATATATAATATATATGCATGTATGTACATATATATTCATAAATGCAACAATGCTAACAAAGGAACATGAGCTAATGATTTTTATATTTTAAAAATGTGATGCTTAAAGAAGAGCCTGGGAAGACATTTGCATCAGAATAGAGTTAAACACCTTGAATAATTCTTGCAATCAAAACAACTAAAATAATGAATAAATATTAAAAGATGAAAAATTAAACCATTTAAAAAGCTCTGGTGCTTTAAGGACTGTACTGATAAACAGAAACAGAAACCTTTGGTTAACAGAGTGTTGGAACCAGCTTTCACCTGGTGGCTCTACGTCAAGCCCAGGAGGCCTGACGCTTTCTTTCTGATGACTGCACAGGGGTGGGGGCAGGCAGAGATGGGGAAACTCTGAAGGATGTGCAAGAGGAGGTCGACGCTAAGCTGGGGCACCCAGGGCTACATGCAGAATGTAACGTGAAGGAGCAGCCTAATCTGCATCTGATCGAAGTCTGGCATGGCCTGCAAAAGTCCAGCCTGCAGGAGTTCCACTCCAACCCAGATCTCAAGTGGTTCCCACATATCAGATTTCAATAAAAATTAGCAGCTTTCAATCAAAATCATAAAGTATATAAGGAAGTAATTCACCATGAGTAAGAACCAATCTAAGCAATGAACAACCTAGAGACTTTTGCTATTGAAATCATCAAGCAGAAAAATTTAAACCCCAGAGAGAAAGTTAAGAATAGGGCACACAAGACTATAAAGGATGAAATTGGGTTTGGTATTTAGCTCAGGGGTAGAGCACTTACCTAGCAAGTACAAGGGCCCGGATTCTGTCCCCAGAAAAGAAAGAAAGAAAGAAAGAAGGAAAGAAAGAAAGAAAGATGGAGGGAAAGAGGGAAGAAGGAAGGAAAGAAGGGAAGGAAGAATTTCTAGACGTTAAAATATTTAGTTTTAGTTACTGCTGTTATAAATATGGGCCGGGATTTAGTTCAGTTGGTAGAGTGCCACACTGCATTCTCTGAGGACCCAAGTTCTATCCCCAGCACCACAAAAACAGGAGAAGATCATGGCAGTCCACTCCTGAAGCAATCCTGAAACAATTGGCCATTAAAAACCCTATGAGGTTTGCCATGAGTTGGACCTGACTCCACAGCACCTAACAACAACAACAATATTATAAATATAATGCATAAATTAAACAGCAGATTTGACACATATGAAGAGAAAATTAGTAGTCTGGAAAGTAAATATAAGTAAATTAAATGAAAGTATAGCACAGAAATACAATATTATGAACAATATGTAAGAAGGATTAAGAGATATGGAGGATAAATTAAGAAGGCCTAATGTAAGTCTAATTGAATTTCCAAAAGGAAATAACAGAATAAATAAAGAAAATACAATTTTCAAAGCATATTACAATAATGGAAATTTTCCCAGAATTATTAAAAACCCATCTGAAAATATAAGAAGCTCAATAAATCCAAAACAATCTGATTTATTTTTAGAAATTAATAAATACATGCATAAGAGTGAAATTTCAGAACATTAAAGGCAACTAGATTCTGAAAGCCACCATAGTGAAAAACAGATCATGTTCCAACAAACGGCAGTTTAATTGAAGGCTGACACCTTAATAGTAATAAAGAAATCCAGAAAACAATAGAATAAATTGTCTTGTGTAGTGAGAGAGAAAATCAAAACTGACAACCTAAAATTCTACACTGATAAAACTCTCTCCCGAGAACAACAGTGAAATACAACTTCAGAAAAAAACTAAGAAAAGTTTAACCACCAAAAGATCCTCACTATAGAGAGTTGTAAAACAAGGATTTCAAACAAAGGAAAATTCTCTTAGATGGAAAATCTGAGGCACATGAAGGGATGGTGAGCAAAAATACGTTAACATGTGTATCACTAAGCAAACCCTGATTCTAAAATAAGCAATGATACCAACAACAATAGTAATGTCGATTTGAGGGGTGAGAAGGTAGGTTAGAAATAAAATACTGGATAACAAAAGTATGTAAACTGAGAGAAGCTTATTGTTGTTGTTGTTGTTGTTAGGTGCCATCAAGTTGGTATCCAGTTCATAGTGACCCTACATACAATAGGTGAAACACTATTGTCAGTACTTCTCTGCTATTCATAGTGTTTTCAGTGGCAGTTTGATTTTTGGGAGTGGGTTGCCAGGTCCATCTCCCAAGCCTACAGCCCCTGGTGTTCCCAAGCGGTCTCCCATCCAAGTACTAATCAGGGCCGACCCTGCTTAGCTTCCAAGATCTGACGGGATCAGATGCCACAGGGCTATGGCTGCAGACTGATAGTGACCCTATGTACAACAGAACTAAACACGCCTCGACACTGTGCCACGCTCAGCACTATGTCAGTGCTACTCTGCCATTCATAGGGTTTTCGATGACTGATTGTTTTTGGATTATTTGGGGAGTGGGCTGCCAGGTCCTTCTCCCATTTTTGGGGTGCTAGGGATTGAACCCAGAGCCTCAGAGAGCGCAGAGCAGCACTCTACCAACTGGAACTAAATCATTCTGAGATTCTTGTATCAGCTAATTCAACAGGAGAATTCAAGTGTTGATTGACTTTAGACTAATGCCAGCATGTTAAAATAACTTGCTAAAGAAATGGACCTAGAATGTATAACTTTCCCCAAATAAATCAGAGAGGGAATCATAATAAGAAATAGAAAAGATGTTAAGAAGATTGTTAGGCATTATATACAGTGAAATAAGCAAGGGACAAAAACACAAATACTGCATGATTCCATTTATATGAGGTATCTCGAGATGGAAGGTGGAATGGTGCTTGCCAGGGGCTGAAAGGAAGAGAGAATTGGGAGTTGTTTAATGCATATAGAGTTTTCAGTTTGGGAAGACTAAAACATTCTGGAGACTGGTCTTAGAAACATGCACATACTTAGCACTTGAACTGTAAATCTAAAAATGGTTAAGATGGTAAATTTCATGTTCACATCCTACCTGATCTCAGAAGCTAAGCAGGGTCTGCTGGCTAGGAGACCACCTGGGAACACTGGGTGCTGCAGGCTTGGAAGAAGTACCTGGTAGCCCACTCTGGAAACAATCCTGCAACAATCAGCCATAGAAAACCCTGGGAATAGCAGAGAAGCCCTGACATGGTACCAGGCATGGCACAGTGTTGGGAGTGTTTCATCTGTTGTACATGGATAGGGTCGCTATGAGTTGGACCCTACTCCGTGGCATCTAACAACAACAATATATTTTACTACAATTTAATGATATATTTAAAAAACAGAAAAGAAGATCCAATTCATAGTGACCCTACATACAATAGGCAAAACACTATTGTCAGTATGACCTTGTCAGACAAGGTCATATGCAGAATAAGATAACACATAATAAGACAGCCGAGGTAGTATGTCAGTAATTGCTGTAAAGGTAAATTAGACTGCACTTTCCATTTACAAACAATGTTATCATATTGGATTTAAAATAAAATTCCAGCTGCCTCCTTAGTGCAGTAGGCACAGCAAGAAGCTCCTGAAATAAAAATCTAGGGGTTGGAGGTGTAGCTGAGTGCTAGAGGGCTTGCCTAGCACGCGCAAAGCCCTCAGTTTGATCCCCAACACCTCAAAATTCTATTTAAAAGAATAGTAATGAATAAAAAATCCAGTCAGGTACTTGTTGTAAGACACAATTAAAATAGAAGAAAACAGAAATACTGAAAATCAAAGCACAGAAATGCACACACTATTACAAACTAGTTTCCGTATTTGTGAGGACTGTCTCTCTCTCCGCTTGCACACACTGGAACCAGCTCAGTTTGAAACGCAGCAGCCTGCGTTGACTTTCCGCAGAGGTGACGACACAGGCTTTATAGTGCAGAAATATCAGCCGCTTCAAATCCCATATTACTGTTCCCTGGCTTCTCCTTTGGCCTGTCTCGCCCTAATCCTGCCTGCCCTCCCTGTCAAGCAATTCAGCTTTCTCCAAATCCTTCCCCAACACAGGCCATCTCCAAACCCACACAGATGTTCCGAATCATCAACAGGCCTTTTGCTTAACAAAAGCCTTCTTCCTTGGAGATAGTGATTTATTATTGCATATAGAATTGGAAGTAGCTAGGAAAATATTTTAATGTCTAATATGATATCTGGGGGCTGGGATTTAGTTCAGTTGGTAGAGCGCTGCTCTGCAGTCTCTGAGGTCCCAAGTTTGATTCCCAGCCCCGCAAAAAATGGGAGAAGGACGAGGCAACCCACTCCCAAGGCAATCCCGAAACAGTCAGCCATTGAAAACCCTATGAGGGTCGCTATGAGTTGGATACGACTCAGTGGCACCTAACAACAACAACAACAATTTAATATCTAATACTACTCAGAGCGTGGGTCACTGAAGAGCAGTGGTTTCTGACAGTAAAAATCAAACCGAGAAAGCCTCTCTGCCAACCCTCTAAATTAGACCTCCCACTTGGACTCGAATCCACATGCATCTCTCTCTGTTAAGTGAAAAAGAAAGCATAAAGGAAATGACTGTGGCTGAGTGGGTTATGATCACACCAAAACAGAGAAAAAGAAAAGTGGGTATCTGCTTCACTTTGGTTTCCACCAGCCTAGTCTGGCTCTTGTAATTCGTCTGTAATGTTGCCACAGCTTCCTCTCTGGCCATTTGCCCCCTGACCCCCGTCCTCCATCCACCCTGCACAGACCACTTCTGAAACCAGAGCTACTCAAGACATGGAGGGCTCTGGTTACCCCTGAGTAAGAGTTATATAACCTGCCTGCCTCCACAGTGCATACTACAGGCCAGTCAGAAGGCAGAGGCAGGAAGATCGCAGGTTCAAGGTCAGAGGCAGCCTGCGGGCTTAGTGAGACCCTGTCTCAAAATTTTAAAAAATGTAATAGGGTCTGGGGGTGCAACTCAGTGGTAGAGCACATGCCTAGCATGCTTGAGGCCCTGGGTTCAACTTCCCCAGTACTGAAAAAAAAAAAAAAAAGTTACATAACCTGAACAAGTTGCTTAGCCCTTCCATATCTCAGCTTCTATAAATTGTAGATAATTTGTAAAAAGTCATGAGATTGATATGAGAAAGAAGAGCATTTAGAAACTCTTAAGGACATTGCTTGACACATCATAAGTGCTCAACTTGGTGTGGATTTTTGATCACAACTCTACTTTACAGGAGAAGGTGCCCAGCATGGCCTGCTCTTGCCTGCCTCATGAGCCTTACTTCCCACTGCAACCCATCTGGGCTCATCTCTGCTCCCTCCAGCATGCCTGTGAGTTCCTGCTTCTGCCCTCTGCACACCCTGTCCCTACAGTGGGGCTGCATGTGTTTAATCTGTGTATTAATAGGCAGACAGTCCATCCTTCAGTGGCATAACTCAAGTACACTTCGTCTACGGTCTTTCCTCTTCCTGTCACCATCCTGCATTATACCTGCATCACTTCTCACCAGGATTATTTCAATAGTCAGACTTCCCTCAGCTTCTCCCTAGAAATATCACCATCTTTAACATTTTCAGAAAATTCTTGTCTCCTTAGAAGAACATTCATTCGCTGATTGTGCTGTGCCAAGCACTATGAGAACTTTCTGCCATATTTCACACCTGTAGCCATACCACTGTGGCATCTGATCCAATCTCTGAAGCTAAGCAGGGTCAGGCCTGGTTAGTGTTTGGATGGGAGACCACCTGGGAACACCAGGTGCTATGGGCTTGGGAAAAGGACCCAGCAACCTACTCCCAAAAAATAATCAGCCGTTGAAAACCCTATGAGTAGCAGACAAGCACTGACAGTAGTGTTTTGTCTCTTGTACGTAGGGTCACTATGAGTCAGAAACTGACTTGACACCACCTAACAACAACAACCACCACATTTCACTATGCATCATTATGTATAAAACAGGTTTTGTGATCCCCATTTTCTGCTCAAGGAGGTTGATCTCAGTGCAAAGATCACAGAGGTGGGGGCAGGGGGCTGGATTTCAAACCAGATCTGCTGCCTCCAGCACCACCTCCACTATAGTTATCCCTGCATTGTGTTCACAATTTTTGCCAGTTCTACCTACCCCCATATAACCATTAACTATTTTTATTTGTATCAAGTCAATTTCTAATCTTAAATATGTTCTTTTTGAACTTCATCTCTATTGTCCATTAAAAACTAATATGCCTTAAATAGAATGTAATGCTAAAAATAATTCAGTGAGGATAACACAATGTGATTAAATATTAAGCATAATAAGCAAGGAGAAAGCAAAGCTCCTGACTTGGTTCCTAGGCCCAGTATGGTCTGGTCCTGGCCCCTCCAGTCTCATCCCCTCCACACTCAACCTTGGCCTCTCTAATTGACACCACAATGGTTTTCTTTCTGTCTTAGTGCTTTTTGTACTTCATGTAGCCACAGGGTATTTGCACATGCTGTTCTGTCGCCTAGAACTCTCTTCCCCACCATCTTTGCTGTCTTCACTCCTAGCTCTTCAAATATAAGAGTCAATTCCTTGGGAAGACCTTCACAGAACTCTCTCATTGAGCCAAATCTACCCTCAGACCTCAAGCATTATGGGTCTCTCCTTTATAGCATTTAACTTCGTGGCAGTTTTACTTATTTATGGGATTGATTAACATGTGTTTCTCCCCCCAGATTGTGTAAATTCCACCAGGCCTGTGACCATGAGTTTCCAGAATTGAGCATTGATGGTCCTTGATCGTGTTTGCTGAATAGGTGGATGGATGATTGATTCCCAGATTCTTAAGGTATAAGGAAGTGAAGTCCTGCAATCCCTGGTGAGAGTCCCTTTTCCCTTCCCTACTCAACTTTTGTTGCCAACTTGACTACGAGACCTGAGAGATGCTGCAAGCTTTCTCCAGAGAGGACCGAGCCACTCCCTTGGACCACAGCCACTGCCACTGCGCTGCTCAGGTGCAGAGCCGGAGATCTCTGAATCTTCTGAGTCCTCTGTTTTTGCCAGCTCCATGACCCATTCTTGGCAGACCTGGGCCATCCCATTCACGTGAATCTGTGATAGGCAGGAAAATTAATGCACAACTAATAAAGTTGAACATGGGTTCCCACAAACCTTTTAAACTTCACCCTCCATAAAACATGAGAAACGTCACTTCCCCACCAAGTCTGCTTTGTGGTTCCCCTGGAGTCTCTCCTGACTTTGTTTCCCCAGCTCCACCTACACTCTCTAACTCATACTCTTGTCTTCTGGCATCTAGACCCACCCAGCCCTTGTCTTCTCTAATTGCTTCTGTACACAGTTGAAATTTATATATGAGCAGGTTGTCTGTTAGCTGAAAAATGTAGGAGGTCTCTCAATTGCCTACAAAATCACAGTGCAGCTCCCCCAACCAACATTTAAGACTCTCCTGCAGCCCGCAGCCTACCTACTCACCTCGTCCTTAAACTAGGGAGAAAGCAGCTCAGAGTTCTGTGGTTGCTCTGAGATTCCACCCAGGCCTGTGGCTCCCCAGGCCCAAATTGTGCCCACACCAGGCAGGAGAGTCTGGGTGACTCAGCGTAAGTCTCCACATCTGAGAATTACTCAGGGGAGAAGAGAAACACTTGTAGCTCAGTGCACATCCATGTCAGGGGGAGGCATCATTTTGGCACAACTCCACATAGGAATGAAAGATCTCTTTCTTCTTTCTTTGTGGGAAAAATATGTATATAACCAACTCACCTGGAAAAAATAGAATCATTTATTTCACACAAATCCTGGAACAAAGCATGGAAAACTGCACACAGAGAGAAGAATGGAAGCACCAAGGGGAAATCACTTCCAGAAGCAAAGTGGTTCTGCGAACCTCTCTCCAGGTAGGAAAGCTAGTGGGGGAGCAATCCAACAAAAGACCCAGAGCCACAGCAGGCAACTGTGAGCCAGTGATCTCAGTCATTAGTGGAGCTGGGAAGCCCTCCATCCTCTCACTGAGGGAGGCCAGGTGAGTCACTGACCCTCTGAGTCTGTGGTTGTTGTTGTTAGATGCCGTCGAGTCAAGTCCAACTCATAGCGACCCTATGTACAACAGAACGTAACCCTGCCCAACACTGTGCCATGCCCAGCACTATTGTCAGTGCTTCTCTGCTATTCATAGGGTTTTCGATGGCTGACTGTTTCAGGAGTGGGCTGCCAGGTCCTTCTCCCTAGCCTGCAGCACCTGGTGTTCCCAGGCGGTCTCCCATTCAAGGACTGACCAGGCCTGACCCAACTTAGCTTCAGAGATCTGACAAGATCTGACACCAAGGTGGTACGGCTGCAGGCCAAATCTGAAGTACAGACTGTGAATTGAATACCACTGGAGAGGTGGAAGGACAAGAAATGACATGTGAAAAGGTGTTGTAAACTGTAACCAGGCTTCAAGTCCATCTGAGCCTAGAAGAGTGAGTGGGCAGCTTTTTGAGTAGCCGGTAGGTAGCTGTTCCTGGCAGGAGCTCACAAATGGGCCAAGTTCAACCCGGAATCTTGTCCTCAGCTTTGGGGATTCAGAAACCATTTAACAAAATAGTCTTTAACGAAACTGCTATCCAGGACAGCCTCTTCCCAGCATCAGGATGCCTAGGAAACCAAATTAAGAACCAGAGGTTTACTCTCTGGAGGTGGAAGCTGAGCTGAAATGGATCAGCAGAAAGTCATAAACATATTTTCTTTTTTAATAGAAATGTACACAGCGCCTGACATTTCTGATACAGTAAAGAATGGTCCATCTAAAAACCAGAATGTGATACCCCAGACATAGTCCCTTGGATGCGACTGAACAAAATCTGAAATTGTTTTTTTTTTTTTTCAATCTTCTTTTGTCTCCCCTCTCTGTAGACTTCTACCCTTCTGCCGGCATCTGTCACAGATATGTCACTGTTTCCAAGGTTACCGTTTACTTGGTTCTTGATTTTCTTCCCTCATCTTCTTAATTCAGAGAAATACTAATCTGATCAACAATGTTTATAAGCCTTCTCTGAATTGGACTTCTCATATATTATGGAAATTCTTATTATCCAGGAATGTCACTTCCTGACCTGATGGGCAAATTTAAAGTGAATGCAACTGTGTTAGGGTCAATGTGGGTATTGAAGCCAAATTCCTCAGCAAGAGATGGACGCTTGGGGCCAATGGAGAAACCAAAGAACGCAGGAGGAGCCGCAGGCAGGTCTGACATGCTTTACTCCAGGGTGCACCAGTCCGTGCCACCAGTGCTGACGGAGGGCTTTTAAGGGTTCTACACAATAGTGGCCAATGGCCAACTCATAGTCCAATCATGCCACAGTCATACAGGATGTACATGCGGAAGGGTACATAAGATAACAGTACATGCGCATGCGGGCGGTTACACACCGTGATTCAGCATGAGGAAACAGGCGCATGCGTTAGGTGGGGGCGCTAGTGTCTTCAGTGTTCCATTATCTCTGCCTGTTATATATACATTGTCATCTGGGTCAGCCTGACCTAGCTCAACAAACTGTCTAGAAGTAGTTCAGAAAGCTGGGCAATGGCTTAAAGTTGGCTCCAATAGCATCCATCTCTGTCAGCGGGGAAAGGCAGAAAAGGCAGCCACACCGAAGAGCATGGCAGGCCAGGGCCTCGTGGCCCACCCCAGGGTGACATCTCCAGGCACCAGTTTCCAGGCTCGTTTTTGTCCTCTTCACTCACAGTCTCAGCAAAGGGCTGCAGGTCATCCAGGTTGTAGCAGATTGTTTAGGTTAAGTGCTGCAATGGCCATCCTCAGGCAAAGCACGCTGCTTGCTATAGGGTAATCCACAGAGAATCCCAGTTAAAAACAGAGACTGGGAGTTGCCCTTTCAAACTTGGCCAACTTCCTAGTGGGAAGAATGAATCTGACGAGGAATGGAAGGTGAGACCACCTTCATTCAGAATCACGGAATGAGTGTAAGACAAAAGTACCGAGAGAGGCCTGTCCTCCACCCTATTTGGAATTGAGGGCCCAGAAGCCAAGAGCTACGGAGGAAGCAGCAGCTCCTGCTGGCTCTCTGTCTCCACACCTGGGCCACCACAGAGTATAGGATTCCTGGAATTTCTAATGGGTGCCCAGGGCATTTGTTTCCACAGAGCAAGAGGAAATTAGCTTTGTTCCCAACAAAGTGCGCCAGTCTTCCTGACCCTCTAAAGCACCATTTTTTCTTAATGGTTTAATGGGCCCTGGGTAAACAGTAGTGAGCTGCTGACTTCAACGGGCAAGTCTGAGCTTATAGAATACAGCCTTGCTGAGGTAATAAGGTAGGGTGGGGAGTGGATGTAAAGCTGTTGCTTCCATAGGAACCTAAAGAGAGATAAAAACACCCTGTGGAGTGTTCCGCAGGAACCAGCTTAAGGAAAGGTTTCATTTCTCAAAGGAGGAAAATCTCCCTGAATGTAGGGAATCAGCATCAATTCAAAAAAGATATAGTGGTGAGATGATAGGTAGTTACCTAAAATGTGACATGATGCACAGAGATGATAGTGATGGCTCAGGAATGAGATGGGGTCAGAAGAAGAAAACCAAGGGCCAGGATCCTTGGCAATCAAGTGACCTCCACCATCGACTGTGATCTCGGGGGAGCCCAGTCTGAGCTGGACTTCCAATCTGTGTAATGCTCTAACAGAAGCAACCAGCACTTAGAGTTTCTTCCATTGGCCAGACACACATTACAAGCACTTTATATGAGTTACCCATTTATTTGGTACAACAATCTCAAGAGGTAGAAGAAAAACATTCTGGCTTCTCTTGAAAAATCAGAAAATTTAACAATGTAGAATGTCAGTCTGACATGGCGGCAATGAACCAGAGCCGAATAGAACAGGTTATTTAGATAAGACAATTGGTCACAGCCCTCGTTACTCCTATTCTACTCCTTATTTTGTTTATGATACCTGAGTGGTCTTTGCAGGATGAAGGTTTATGGTCCGTGCATCAGATGAGCCCAATGATTCCTCCTCTACCCCGGAGAGTTAATTTCTTGACTCAGTCACCTTGCCCCAGATGGTCAATCAAATGAGCTCTTCTACCTTCCCAGATGTTTATATTGGGTTGTCAAACTAGGCTTTTCTGAGGAGATGAGATTTGTGCTAAGCATTCAGTAAAGTATAAGAACAAGGTGGGCAAAATCTGGGCAGAGGAGTATCCCCAAAAGGTAATGATAAATGCAAAGATCCTAACACAAAGACCATTCCTCAATATTTGGACCTCAGGCATGGATGCATGTCTTGAGCTCTCTTAGCTAAAGGACTCTGGAAGCAGAGGTACTGGGGAATGGCAAAGGTGCTTACTGTGTCCTGAGAAATAGAGTTGCAATGGATGCTGGGCCCTCTGCAGCCTGCTCTCCCATGTCAAGTCTAACCTCCATGGGGAAAAGACATGATGGAATATTGAATAAGGAACTTCTGAAACCCCCAGGACAACTGAGAACTCTCCTAGGCTAGAAGCAACACAAGACTTGACCATAAGGTAAGTTACCTAACCTCACTGTGCCTTGGTTTCCTCATTTATAAGTTAATAATAGTCCCTACCTCACAGCAAGGCTGTGAGCAGCAGAGTAAGGATTTCTCTGGGTCACTAATGATGGTTAAGTTTCTGTTTCTAGTCCTTTGGCCATCATGAAAGTTTTGTGACTCCATAAAAGATCTATCTCATTTTGAAAAGCAAAGCCCTTTTCTGCTTAAGTTAGCATGTGTTGGGTTTCACCCACCAGGGAGTTAGAAATAGAAGTTACTCAGAGATAAACTTATGCATTACAAATCCTCCATACTGCATGTTTTCTCAAACGTTCTCTTTCTAAATTGGCCTCTGGTGAAGATAATGATCAGCTCATTGATTTGTTCCCAGGAGAACTGGGTAAAAGTGAAGTCCTGCTGATCACATCTCTAATTCCTTTTAGTCCCATTGCTTTGGGAAAGTTTCTGCACTAGTCATCCTCTAGCTCTCCCCCTTACACTCCCCCTCTCCACCCACTAGGACATGGAAGGGATCCCAGAGCAGCCAGCAAGTCCTTTCACTAAGACCTCTCTTAGACTGCATTCCCCAAATTGGGGTTACTCATTCTTCAACTGAGGTCCTTCCAGTGGGGCAAGTGCCCCATTCATCTGGAGATCAGCATCTTCAGATCTGCCTGTGTTTCTCTCTTCCTGACTCTTCAGCATTGCTTTCAATCCAACCAATGAGCTTGTCATACCTTCCCATAACTTCTGTCTTAAATAGGAAAGGACTGTTTTCTGTTGCTTACAACCCCAAAACTCCAATATGGAACCTCAATGGTGAGGGCAAAGAGGTAGATGATAAAAAGTGTTTATATTGGGTTCCAAAGAAGGAGGTGAAATTTGTGCTGAGCTTTCAATAAAGTATGGGAGAAAAGTAGGCAAAATCTAGGGTAAGGGGTGTTCTAAGAAGGTAATGACATATGCCAAGATAATAAGTTGGAAACATACTCAAGAAGCAGCAAGGGAGCTGTTGTATCCTCCTACCGACTGTGCCAATGTTGAACCCAAGCTGAGCTCCTCAGTGGGGATGGACGTTTGGAGCCCACAGGGAAACCAAAACATTCTCAAGGAGCTGAGACAGATTTGAGGAGCTCCTCTCCATTCCCTCCACAGTGCCATCACTTGTGGCTGCCACCCTCTGCATCCCCCATGGACTTTCCATGTCCCCCAGTTTTCTCTGTGCTCTCCAGTCTTCTCCTTGCATGTCCTGTCCTCCTTGCATGCCCAGTGCCAGCAGAGGGGCTTCTTAAAGATTTTACACAATAGTTGCTAATTGCCAAGACCATTGTCCGGTCATATTCTAATTACATGGAACTATATCAGAGTAATATTGTGTGCATGTGTCAGTCCTGTTATCTCAGCCTGTTTATCATTCTGATTCTGGTCACCTTGACCTGGCCTAACAGGAGCTAATGTGTCTACTGTCCAGTGAGCAAGATAGTAGGAGGAGCTAGGGCCAAAGAGAGTCAAGGGTAGGTCAGGAGAGCATCTAGTCTGCAGTAAGCAATGTGGGATTTCTGATATGGTGTGACCCGGTGGGGAGCTTGAACATAGGGGTGGTGTACTCTGGTTTTTTAAGAAAAATCTTTCTGACTGGCTGTCTTAAGAATTGGCTGTTAGGGATAAGTGTAGAAATAGAGACCAGTGGGGACACGATTGCAAGATTCTAGGCCAGAGGTAATGGTGGCTTGCAGGTGAGTTGTGGTATAGAAGGTGAATGCAGGCACATTTGTGAGATGATTTTAAGGAAAGGCTGCCTTCTGGAGTTTGTTGATGTAGGATTGTTGTTAGTGCCATCAAGGCTGGTCCGATTCATAGTGACCCAATGTACAACAGATTCATAGTAACCCAATGTATAACAGATTAAACATTCCCTGACATTGTGCCATGCCTGGCTTCTCTACTATTCATAGGATTTTCAGTGGCTGATTGTTTCCAGAGTAGGCTACCAGGTCCTTCTCCCATTTTTGTAGTTCTGGGGATTGAATCCAGGGCCTCAGAGAACACAGAGCAGCACTCCACCAACTGAGCTAAACCCCAGGCCTACTGATGGGGGATATGAAAGGAAAAGAAAAACTAAAGCTGAATCTTGGATTTCACTCAAATGATACAGTAAGTGGATTTGCCATTTGCTGAGATGGGGAAGATGGAGGGGGAGACTTGTTTAATAGCCTATATAAGTCATCTACTACAGGGTGAAAAATAACCTTAAAACTCAGTGGCTTAAAATATCAGTGAGCATTTATTGTCTTGTAGTTTCTGTAGGTCAGAAATTCCAGAATGGCTTAGCTGGATGCTTCTGGCTCTTGTGAGGTTACAATCAAGACATTGGCTGGTTCACTGTGGTTGGGGCAGGAAGCTGTGTTTTGCAGCTGGCTCACTCATGTGGCCAGGCTGTGCTGGCTGTGGGTGGGAAACTACAATTTCTACCAACCTGGACCTTCTACAACCTGATTGAACACCATGTAGCAGTGATACAAGGCAATCAACATGGCGTCTGCTTTCTTCCAGTGCTGTAAGAAACAAGGCAAAGGCCGCCATATCTTTTATGTCCCAGCCTCAGAAGTCACACTCCTCTGTGTCCACCATGTCTGTTGGTTACACAGGTCAGCTGTAGTCTATGTGGGAGGAGATGACGTAGGGCCATGAATGCCTGGAGAAGAGAATCAGTGGAGGCCATCACGGTGGCTGACTACCACACAGTCCATGAAGATGCCAGGAGGAAGAGCAGAGAGAGCCACTGGTGTGTCAGAGGGGCTTGGCCAGGAAAAGGGGGCTGGAGAACAGAAGGCTGGCAGGGGGCCCACCAGAGCTCTCGTGTGGTGAGGTCACCAGCAGAAGGAAGCGGGAGCCCCAAACTGAAGATGGTAAAGAAAATCAATCAACCCCGGCTACTAACCAGTGTTAAAATGCGAGCCTCCCCTTTCTCCCTCTGTGTTTGGGGCATGCACTGAGTGGGTAGGGTGGGGTTGGGGAATTAGGAAAAGGATGAGCAGAAGGATCAACGGCTCTGAGGCAGGAACCACATAGGACGAGGAGACCCCGAAGAGGCCTGGGTGGGCATGTGGTAAGCCAGCGACACCTGCAGCCTGGTCAGGGGGGGCTCAGCCTGTTGCTGGAGGTTTGTGGTGAGTCTGTGGGAACAGAGGTCCACAGAGTCACAGGGCGGTTCCAGCTGAGAGGCCCTTTCCCTATGACAGACTCAGGTGGGCCACAGACTCCTGATTTCTGTACACCTTCCCCATGCCTGCCTTCCCTACCTGCTCAGATACAGCCCATTGAAGAACATGAGGCTCTGCACCTGTGCACATGGCCATGCCCACGCAATACGCATTTTTAAAGTGAAACTACCCCCAACATAATGATTAATGTGTGATAAGAAGAGAGAGGCTGGGTGCCTTTGGAAAGAGAGAGGGTGAAAATTAGCATCACAGACGGTCATCTATCCTCCACTTGCCTTTCTTCCTTCCTCTTCTCTTTCCCTCCCTTCCTAGGTCCACCTCTCTTTCTCTCTCTCCCTCTCCCTCTCCCTCCCTCTCCCTCTCCCTCTCTCTCTCTCTCTCTCTCTCTCTCTCACACACACACACACACACACACACACACACACACACACACCAATCCTGTCTTACCAGGACTCTCACCAACATGGCTGGCTAAGGGCACAGACATGACTAGGGCCCACATTCCCAGCTTACAGCTTCTCCATGATTACAGGACTCTGCCCAGTGTCTGAACTTTCTCCGCCACTCTCCAAGGAATGCAGGTCAAGGGTTCAGGGAAGTAAGGTAAGGCTAGGGTAGCTCAGAAATAACCTAGACTCAAAGAGAAATACTGCATGTTTTCACTAATATGTGGGAGCTAGATCTACCTTAAAGAAAAAATATAATTCATATATATATATTTATATATGTATATGGATAATTGTACTTATCTAAGATTGAAAAATACAAGTTGCCCCAATATGAGCAGGAGGGGATTCGCAGGAGAGAGTGGACGATGGGGAAGGAGGGAGGGAAAACAACTTAGAGGAGTAAAGAGGGAGAGAAAAGATGTAAAATACAGGAGACAACTATGATAATCCAAAAAACTCATGCTATAACTCATAATTGCATACAATTATCATTATATTTTAATCAAAAATTTTCTCTTTTTTTAACTTTCTTCTGAAAGACATTTAAGGAGATAGAAGTGTAAACAATCCTGATTTGATAATTGCCTGATGAATATAGGAACTGAATTACTACTCTGTGTCCCATCAATAGGTATAATGAAGATACTAATAAAAAATACAACCAAAAAAGAGAAAGCCCTGTCTTCATTGCTCCTTCTGTTGTCACCAAACTTTTGCCCAACAAAAGAGTTCTGCCTGCACCTTAGGAATATTCTAATCCCTCACAACAATCCTCTTCAGAGACTTGTAAGACTGTTATGTCTTAAAGATATTTGGTAAATGGCAAGAGAGATCTAAAGTTCGGCTTTTTAAATTACAACTCTGATTTTTTTTTTTCATTTTTCTTTCTTTTGTTTTCTTTTTTTTTTTTGTCCTGGGGGTTGAACCCAGGGCCTCGCGCTTGCATGCTTTGCAAGTGCTGGACCACTGGGCTGCACCCCCAGTCCTTTTTTTTAACTCTTTGAGACAGGGTCTCACTAAATTACACAGACTGCCTCTGGTCTCAAACTTGAGATCCTCCTGCCTCTGCCTCCTGAGTTGCTGGGATTATAGGCGTGCGCCACCATACCCAGCACAACTCTGATTTTATAAATGAGAAAACAGGAATTTGGATGGACCAAGTAGTTTGTCCAAGGCCATGCAGCTAGTTAGCTGGAAAGCCACAGCAGGATTCCAGCACCTGCTGCTCCTACTACAATTCCTAAGGTGATTAGGGATTGCTGAGGTCACAGAGGAATTAATGAGTAAGAGCACAGGGGAATAAAACAATACAATGGGTTTTTTAAACAATGGCTACCTATTCTCTGGTCTGGGATTTAGCTCAGTGGGTAGAGTGCTGCGCTGCAGTCTCTGAGGTCCTGAGTTCAATTCCCAGCACCCCAAAAATGGGAGAAGGACCTGGCAATCCACTCCCTAGGCAATCCCGAAACAGTCAGCCATTGAAAACTCTATGAGGGTGGCTATGAGTAGGATACCGACTCGACGGCACCTAACAACAACAACAACAACCTATTCTCTGGCTCTAGTAAGAGGTGGGAGTCTGTCCCTTCCCTTGAGCTGGTGATAGTTTTGACCAAGAGAGTGGGGTGGACATGACACGGGATCAACAAAGATTTGCTCATCTTTGCCTGCTTACCCCAGGAAATGCCAGCCTCCATATTTGATGCAGCAAATATCCTGAGCCCTGTATGCTGGAGACCTGCATGTCGGTGCTCTGGCCAATGGCTCCAGCTAAGCATCCAGCTGAGAGCCCATGGGATGAGCCATCTTGGATGACTTGGCGGTTGGGTTTAGAAGAGTCAAGCCCCCTGCCTCCAGGTGTTTTCCACCTGAGGCCCCAGACATCATGGAGCAGAGACTGGCTGTTCCCACTGTGGCCTTGCCCGAACTCCTGGCCCACAGAATCTGAGGACCATAAAAAGTCAGTAAGTGGCGCCAGGCATGGTGGCACATGCCTGTAATCCCAGTGGCTCAGGAGGCAGAGGCAGGTGGATCGCAAGTTCGAGACCAGAGGCAGTCTACGTAATTTAGCAAGACCCTGTCTCAAAAAAGTAAAAAAAAAAAAAAAAAAAAAAAAAAGGGCTGGGGGTGCAGCTCAGTGGTCCAACACTTGCAAAGCATGCAGGCGTGAGGCCCTGGGTTCAACCCCCAGTACCACCAAAAAAAAAAAAAAAGTCAGTAAGTTTGGGGTGATGTTTTTATGCACCAGTAGCAACGAGAACATTCATGTACAACCTGTGCATCTGTCCACTGGTGTCTAAGTCATAAATTTCACATGACTTCCACTAATAGCTTTCTGAGCCTGGGGTTTAACTCAGTTGATAGAGTGCCGCCCTGTACTCTCTGAGGCCCAAGGTTTGATCCCCAGCACTGCAAATATGGGAGAAGGACCTGATAGGTCACTCCCCCAAAATCAGCCATTGAAAACCTTATGAATAGCAGAGAAGCCCTGACATAGTGCCGGGCATGGCACAGTGTGAGGGAGTGTTTTGTTCTGTTGTACATGGGGTCGACATGAGTCACATCTGACTTGATGGCACCTAACAACAACAGTTGTTGTTGTTGTTGTTAGATGCCGTCAAGTCGGTATCCGACTCATAACGACCCTTATAGGGTTTTTAATGGCTGACTGTTTCGGGATTGCCTCGGGAGTGGATTGCCAGACCCTTCTCCCATTTTTGCGGTGCTGGGAATTGAACTCGGGATCTCAGAGACTACAGTGCAGTGCTCTACCAACTGAGCTAAATCCCAGCCCAACCACAATTTAGCTCAGTTGGTAGAGCGCTGCTCTGCAGTCTCTGAGGTCCTGAGTTCAATTCCCAGCAGTGCAAAATGGGAGAAGGAACTGGTAACCCACTCCCAAGGCAATCCTAAAATAGCCATTGAAAACTCTATGAGGGTCACTATGAGTCAAACTTGACTCAAGGGCACCTAACAACAAGAACAACAACAACAGTAGCATTCTGAAATTCCCTTCACAGGTGATGAAAGGTGCCATTTTCAGGGAACATGCTTAGAGAGAGTTGGGCTTCCCTCCTCACCCACCTCCCCACTCCAGCCTGCTTTCTGCAACTCCAGGGCCATATTTAACCTCCCCAGCCCTACTTCCTCCTCTCTAGATGAGAGTCAGAGCATAATTTCCACCTCATGGAACTGCTGGGAGTTTCCAAGAAAGTGGAGGCATGAACATGCTCTGGGAGCTTCACAACCCATCATAAGGATGATTGTGAAGGGCCCCTGCCATCTGTCCCTTCGCCCTGGCCTTGGTGCCTGGCAGATCCATCCTGCCTGTCAGAATCGCTACCCAGCCCAAGCCATTAGCTTTCCGGAGCCTCCTTCCTCTCCAGTTTGCACCTTTCCAATAAAAGCCCTGCTCTTTTGATTACAGAATTCTCCGCCCTAATTGACTTCCAGGCATTAAAGTTTTACTGAGATGCTCTCAGAGGCTCCCTGGGGAGAGGGGCAGTACCGAGCATTGCAGTCCTTTGGGCCTAGGGGGCTGGAGGAGACTTTCCAAAAAATGATGGCTCTGAATTCTGGCAGAGCCCTTTCTGGGGAGCTTTAAGAGTAGCTCAGAGCCAAGGAAGCTGTCAGTCCCCCTCCTGCCCTGGGCACTGGAGGAAGGAGCCACACCTGGTTCCCTGCCGCATCTCACTGACCTCTCCAGCAACAGGGACTGAGCAGGATGGAGGCCTGGAAGTCCTCACACTGGCATGCAGGCCCCCAACCCATCCACTCAATGCCTCGGGTCGGGGGGGCATGAGGGAATGAAGGGCGCAGTCCATGCCCCTGGGAAGTCAGCGGTGCCTGAGTACCCCACTCCTCCAAGGGAAACAGCTGCTCGGAAGGGGGAGCAGAGCAGGCCAGAGCCAGCCCTCTGCTGCAGGTAGGTGCAGGAAAGAGGAGGCTCTGGGTTCTTCCCTCCTTCCAGAGGGAGTTGGGGACCCGCCATGCTACCTCAGAGGCCTGGCTCACCCTTCTCCTTCTTCCTCTCAGTTCCCCCAACTTTCCACGTCACACCTGGTATTTGCAGAGATCACAAAAAAAGAGCTGGAGGGAAAGAAGATATGCATCAACAGATGACTGGATTTTAAATGTGGCATATATATGTTATGGCATATATATTGTTAGGTGCCATCAAGTTGGTGTCCGACTCATAGCGACCCTATGTACGAAACACTATTTCAGTGCTTCTCTGCTATTCATGCTGGGATTTAGCTCAGTTGGTAGAGCGCTGCGCTGCACTGCAGTCTTTGAGATCCTGAGTTCAGTTCCCAGCACCACAAAAATGGGAGAAGGACCTGGCAATCCACTCCCACAGCAATCCCGAAATAGTCAGCTATTGAAAACCCTACGAGGGTCGCTATGAGTGGGATACCTACTCGACAGCACCTAACAACAACAACAACTGCTATTCATAGGGTTTTCAATGGCTGATTGTTTCGGGGAGTGGGTTGCCGGGTCCTTCTCCAAAGCCTATATTACCTGGTGTTTCCAGACAGTCTCCCATCCAAGTACTAACCAGGCCCCACCCTGCTTAGTTTCTCAGATCTGACAGGATCAGACGCCACAGTGGTACAGCTGCATATGTGTGTGTGTGTGTGTGTGTGTGTGTGTACATATATACACATATACATATATATACATATACATATGTATACACCTGCAGCCATAGCCCTGTGGCATCCGATCCCGTCAGATCTCGGAAGCTAAGCAGGGTTGGGCCTGGTTAGTACCTGGATGGGAGACCACCTGGGAACACCAGAAGCTGTAGGCTTGGGAGAAGGACCTGGCAACCCCCTCCCAAAAATCAATCTGCCATTGAAAACCCTATGAACAGCATAGAAGCACTGACGATAGTGTTTCCCCTGTTGTACAGAGGGTCGCTATGAGTCAGATACCGACTAGACAGCACCTAACAACAACAACAACAACAACAACAACAACATATATACACATATAGAGAGAGGAATATTATTCAGTAGACATGAAGAATGAAATTCTGTTATTTGCAGCAAAATGGAAGGAATTGGACATTACAATTTTAAGTGAAATAACCCCGACTCAAAAAGAGAAATACCACATGTTCTCAGTTACATGTGGGAGCTAGATCTACCTGAAAGAAAAAAAAAATCCTGTAATCCCAGCGGCTTGGGAGGCGGAGGCAGGAGGATCACAAGTTCAAGACCAGAGGCAGCCTGCATAACTTAGTGAGACTCAAAAAAAAAAGTAAAAAAATGGGCTGAGGGTGCAGCTTAGTGGTCCAGCATGTGCAGAGCATGCAAGCGCGGGGCCCTGGGTTCAACCCCCAGTACCACAAAAAAAAAAAAAAAGAAATTGCATATCTATTACTTATATAGAGAGACAATTGAATGTGTGTAAGGTTAGAAAATTCCAAGAGAACCTATCATGGGCAGGAGGGGACTAGTGGGAAGGAGAGGGTGAGGGGAAAATCGGGAGCAGGAAGACGAACAATGTATGTGGGCAAAGAGGGAGAAAAATAGTGCACCATATAGGTTGCAATTCTTATGAAAATCCCATAATGAAACTCACTATACTGAATGCAATTTTTTTGTGTGTGTGGTACTGGGGGTTGAACCCAGAGCCTCACACTTACATGTTTTACAAGTGCTGTACCACTGAGCTGCACCCCTAGCCCATTTTTTCACTTTTTGAGGCAGGGTTTTGCTAAATTATGCAAACTGCCTCTGGTCTCAAATATGTGATCCTCCTGCCTCTGCCTCCCGAGTCACTGGGATTACAGGGGTGCACCATCGTGCCCAGCTTCTGAATGCAAATTTTTTTTAAAAAATCACATTATACCTCTTAAATATGTACAATCATCTCTACATATTAATCAAAAAATTTATAAAATGTTTAAGGAGATGGAAGCATTAACAATTTTGATGTCCTCAGATTGTATATATGAAATGAATTATCACTCTGTACTCCATTAATGCCTGCAGCCATAGCCGTGTGGTATCCGATCCCGTCAGATCTCAGAAGCTAAACAGTCAGGCCTGGTTAGTACCTGAATGGGAGACCACCTGGGAATACCAGGTACTGTAGGCTTGAGAGAAGGATTCAGCGACCTAATCCCAAAAATCAATCTGCCATCAAAAACCTTATGAACAGCAGAGAAGCACTGACAATAGCGTTTCTCTTGTTGTACGCAGGGTCGCTATGAGTCGGATTCGGACTCAACGGCACCTAACAACAACACTCCATTAATACGTACAATTAAAATAATAAAAAAGACAGAAAAAAAGAAAACAAAAAGAGCCATAGATCCATTTTTGATGCCCTGATGGTTTGCAATTTTTAAAAATTAGTTGAAATTTTTCAAAAATGGATAAAATTCATACAAAAATATGGATTTCTGATTCCTTTTTATGAAACCAGATCTGGCCTGCACTTCTACCCAGGCACTTGGAAGCTGGCAGAGGCATCACTGCCACCAGGACACATGCCCTCAGTCCACCTCTGTCTTTACCACCTACCCATACTCTCTCAATGTTAAGGTCCAATGTCATTTGTTTTGCATCTGTGCTGGTTTGTTTGTTGTTCTTTTGTTTTGTTTTGTTTTGTTGTTTGTTGTGTTTTATTTTGCTTTGCTCATTTTGTAGTACTTGGGGATTGAACCCAGGGCCTCATACATACTCTGCAAGTGCTCTACCACTGAGCTGCACCCCCTTTCTTATTTTGTGTTTTGAGACAGAGTCTTGCTAAGTTTCACTGGCTGCCTCTGGCCTCAAACTTGTCATCCTCCTGCCTCAGCTTCTCAAGTTTATAGGATCACAGGTGTGTACCATGGGCTTTTTTTTTTTTAATATGATTGGCGTGCTTCCTCTGCTACATCACCTGCTGCGTCCTGATAAGCAGTTGTATTTGCTGTCTGTGGTTTAGATTTCAAATAATTTCTAGTTGTTTCACATTTCTATTCTTTCCAAGATCCTTGGGTATTGGAGCAAAATCCAACACATCCTTTGCAAACCACACATCCTCAAATAGTGAAGTTTTTCATTGAATGCCTGACGAATTTGATCTGTTATGATGAAGTCACAGAGCAAAGACCTAGCATTCAATCTATCCAGGACTGGCTGTGGCCACATCATCTGCACAGCTCGACACTCAATCCTTTTCAAGAGTGCTTCTGTGCTTTTATGCCTTCGAACATTGATAGCATGCTACTCTCCCCAGGTCTACAGCTTTACTAAATAGGACTGCTGGTGTCTGTTATCTGTCTTTACAAACAGCCTGCATCCCTCTGGGTGATCTGTCTTCTCCCCTTGACAGTCAACTTCCCATTGCATGTCTCTCCTATTCGTGCATATTATATGAATGAGTCATGTATCCACAGAAGGAGGAATCCCTTTACTGTCTACCTGATTACTCATTTATTTATTTATTTACTTACCTACTTATGTAGTGCTAGAGGTTGAACCCATGTCCTTGCTTGTGCGTGCCAACTAGACACGCGTTGTGCCACCAAGCACCATCCTGAGCCCCAACCTGATTCATTTTATTTTGTTCATTTGCTTGAGACAGGGTCTTACTATGTAGCCAAGCTGGCCTCAAACTCAAGACCTCCCTGCCTCAGCTTCCTGAATGCTGGGATTATAAGCATGCACTGCCACACGGGGCCTGATTCATTTTAAACACTAAAATACCCTCACACTATGTCCTGCCAAAGCTCTTTTGTACCTACAATCTCAGACCTTTTAGCCATGCCCTGAGATGGTATGGTCAATATATTATGTATTCGGAAATCAATTCATAGATAGGTTAAGTAAATTACCTAGCATCACATCTCCCAGCTAGTGCCTGAATCTAATATCTAATCCCTTGCTTTTCCTTGATACGGCAAGGACAGGAAGGGTTTTAGTGGGTAGCTTTTCCGTTTTCCTTTTGTTCCCGCGAAATGTCTACCCTTCATCTGTGTGTGAAGCTGGTCTTCCCACCCCACCCTCCTTCCCAGTAACACAGTAGTCCTAGATTAGGGACAGACATCCCTGATTCTCAGGAGCTGTGGCTAATGCTGCACCAGCCCACCAACCCCCAGAGAGCTGGTCCCTCAGGTGTTGCAATGAGAAGAGGAAAGGGATTTCTGCCATCAACACTTCCCTCAGAGCTCAGGGATTTAGCTCAGTTGGTAGAGCGCTGCGCTGCAGTCTCTGAGATCCCGAGTTCAATTCCCAGCACTGCAAAAATGGGAGAATGACGTGGCAATCCACTCCCAAGGCAATCCTGAAACAGTCAGCCATTGAAAACCCTATGAGGGTCGCTATGAGTCGGATACTGACTGGATGGCACCTAACAACAACAACAACAACACTTCCCTCATGTTTAATTCCATGAAAGAGCTGGGTAGGTGAGTCTGAAGCCCAGGCTTATAACCTCCAGTGACCAAACACTACATATCTAAGATACTTTCATGCCTAGTGGGCCCTAAAAACTCTTACAGAGTAGAATGACGGCTTAGAAAAGCTCTTCTGGAGTAGAATTAAGGCTTAGAAATAATCTATTTGAGGATCATAGGTCCTGGGAAGAGGTCACTTAAAATAAATATACTTAAAGGGGAAGCCACACTCTATAATAAGTAACGGGAAGGAGGAAGAATGTGGATTGAGACTTAATCTTAAAAACAACTTTAAAAATAGTTTATTTAATTTTATATCTGACTGCATTTTGATTAAAATTGCAACTGTGCACTAATTCTTAGGACAGAAAGGTAAATCAAGGACTCGCTTTTGGTGTGCCTTTTTTCTGAAGAAAACCAAATTGTAACTTAGCAAAACCTAGCATCCATCATTTTAACTTGACCTTCCCAGCAAGATTTTAAAGAAGGCAAATTATGCACAATGGCTGAGGGCTTGTTCACACTTGTCTCCAGGACCTCTCCTAACCTTTTGAATTTCTAATCATCCCCTTTTGAAGTCTCCATTCTGTCACTGTCTGTGTTAATCGTCACTTCTTCGATTATAACCAGACAAATTCTACCAGACCCTCCTTTCTTGGAAGCTTTCTAATAATTATCCCCTCACCCCTGCACCATCACTTCCATTGCCTGGTGAAATCCTGCATCTCTTATAATATGGGCAATTTCTCTTTGCAATTGGCTGGCATAGTAATTGCAGTGAGAACATCTAACATTAGTGTTGGGTGAGAGCAGATGCAAGGGGTAAGCTGCAGGAAGGTCTGAGTAGAAACCAGCTTCGCAAGGATCTGTTAGTGAACATTTCATGTTGGGATGACCTTTGCGTCTCAATTTGTAATTATGGGTACTCCAATAGTAAATACTCTAATAATGAGGCTTCCCTGCATTTGAAAACAGGAATTAGCATTGCAGGTCCTGAGTGAAAGGACTCCTAAGGACCAGGATGATGAGAGCCCCACACTGGGGAAGGGGGGCATCTGTAATTCATGTGATGCTGGCTGAGAGTGACCAAGGTCCCTGCAGCCTCTGGTTCCCAGAACTTGTAGGTTGAAGCCTTAAAGCTGTGGCCAACACCTAAAGCCAGACTAGCAAAAAGATAAGGCGATGCAAGTATCTTCTTGGTAGCTACTGCCATCTATTGAACTGAAGCTTCATTTCCAACTTCACCATTGTTCTAATGGACTCCAGCGAGCAAAACATTGTATGCAGTCTGGGAGTTGGGTAGGTTAGCTTGTTGTTGTTAGGTGCCGTCCAGTCCATTTCCATCCATAGCTACCCTGTATACCACAGAACGAAACACTCCCTGACACTGTGCCCTGCCTGGCACTATGTCAGTGCTTCTCTGCTACTCATACAGTTTTCAATGGCTGATTGTTTTGGGATTGCTTTGGGAGTGGGCTTCCAGGTCCTTCTTCCATTTTTGCCGTGCTGGGGATCAAACTGGGAGCCTCAGAGAGTGCAGAGCAGCACTCTACCAACTGAGCCAAACCCCAGCCCTTATATTAGCTTGTTGTTGTTGTTAGGTGCCGTCGAGTCGGTATCCGACTCATAGCGACCCTCATAGGATTTTCAATGGCTGACTGTTTCGGGATTGCCTTGGGAGTGGATTGCCAGGTCCTTCTCCCATATATAGCTTAGCCCTAACTAAATAGATTACAGGAGCTTTGTAAGAGCTAACAAGACTTAAAATCCTTTCCTCCTCTTGAGAGGTCTTGGACTTGTGTCTGGTTTGGTTTGGACTGGGTGGAGTCTGGCCCTACAAGTCTTCAAGACATATACAGTGGTTGGAAAATTCACTCTTACAACATGGCCTGTTCTTTAATATTTGACTTTGCACATGCTCTTTACTCTGCTGACCTATTCTTCATCTTCTCTTGTGCTTGTCAAAGTGTTTTTCTAAATCAAGGTCTAATTGTACCATCTGAAGGGATGTTCTCAACTCCCCCAAAGTTGTTCTCACTTTGTTTCTGTGCTTTCAAATCAAATTTTACTCAATTCTGTTACTATACTCACCACATACTTCTTAAGTGTATAAGACTCTATTTCCCCTTCTAGACTCAAGCTTTTTGGATATGATTATCATGGTTAAATCTCAGTGTGTTTGTGTGTGTGTTTGTGTGTGTGTGTGTCACTAAGGAGACTGTACACAGGGCCTTGCACATATTTACAAGTGCTCTACCATTGAGTTGCACCCCCAGACCTCCTTTTCAAATTTTTTATCTTGAAACAAGTCTCACTAAGTTACACAGATTGCCTCTGGCCTTGAACCTGTGCTCCTCCTGCCTCAGCCTCCTGGCTTGTGGTTAAGTCTTATTGGCATATATTCCACTATCTAGCACATTGAAGATACTAACTAACAGTTACTAAATGAATGAATGAATACAATAATTGTGCCAAAGGACCCTTGGTTTCACCAAGATTACCTTAACCTTCTGAACTCAGTTTTTTTTTTTTATATGAGATTAAATTCCCCATTTTAATCACTTTGAAATGTACAATGTCTTTTCATATATTCAAAATGTGTGCAACCGTAATCACTACACAATTCCAAAAATAGTTTCATCACTCCAAAAAGGAAGTCCGTATCATGAAGTGATCGATCTTCATTCTCCTCAACCCCATTTCTTGGTCATCACTGACTACTTTCTCTCTGTTAGGAGAATCTTGTGGGGCAAGAGTCCACAGACATTAGAGAAAGAACTCTGACCTGTAGAGGAACCAGTTTATTGGGGGCAAGAACAGACAGGGGAGGGGTTTGGGAAAGAAGCCACCAGAGCAGCAGTGTCGGAGGGAGCTGCACTGAGCTGAGTGAGGCTGGGGGTTTTATAGGACTAGCAGGGCCTTTGTCTTAACATTGGCAGGAAAAGCTCGACTTTTGGGGGCTAGTTTGCCATTGCCTATTTGGTCATCGGGTGGTCTCCTTTATCTCAGGAACTTGGAGCTCTGTCAGGGGTTGTTGTAAGATGCTGTCGAGTTGGTGTCTGACTCATGGTGATCCTATGCTCAACAGGCGAAACATTATTGTCAGTGCTTCTCTGGTACTCGTAGGGTTTTCAGTGGCTGATTATTTTTTGTGAGTGAGTTGCCGGGTCCTTCTCCCGACCTACAGCACCTGATGTTCCTGAGAGGTCTCTCACCCAAGTATTAACCAGGCCTGACTCTGCTTAGCTTCCGAGATCTGACTGGATTGGATGCTGCAGTGGTACAACTACAGGCAGGATAAGTTGTTAGGTGTTGTTGAATTGAGTCTGACTCATGGCGACCCTTATAGGGTTTTCAATGGCTGATTGTTTCAAGATTGCTTCAGAAGTGGATTGCCACATCTTTCTTCCATTTTTGTGGTGCTGGGGATCGAACCTGGGTCCTCAGAGAGTGCAGTGCAGCACTCTACCAACTTAGCTAAACCCCTCTGTCACAGGAAGGGATGCTCATTCCCTCAGTCTCTAAGGAATTACTTATTCTAGGTATTTCATATAAATTGAATCATATACTGTGTAGCCTTTTACACCTGGCTCCTTTCATTCAGCAGGTTTTCAAGGTTTAGCCGTGTTGTAGCACATGTCCATACTTCGTTCCTTCCTGTGTTTTCCTTTCTAAGGATGAATCACACTTTCCTTATCTATCAGTAGAGTTGTTTCCACTTCCTGACTAAAATAAATAATACTGGTATGAACATCACGTGTAAGTTTTTGTGTGAACGTATGATTTCTTTTTTAGGTATATACCTAGGAATGAAACCATTGTATCATATGATAATCCTATATTTAACTTTTTGAGGAACCAGCAAACTGTTTTCCTCACACCATTTTAAATGCCTACCAACAATGTTTAGTTCAGTTAGTAGAGTCCTGTTCTGCACTCTCTGAGGACCCAAGTTCAATCCCCAGCACCACAAAAATGGGAAAAGGACCTGACAACCCACTCCTGAAGCGATCCTGAAACAACCAGCCATTGAAAACCATATGAGGGTCGCTATGAGTTGGATCCTGACTCAATAGCACCTACCAACAACAATCAACAATGTATGAGGGGTCCAATATCTCCACACATTTGTAAACATTTCTCCCCCTTCTCCTTCCCTTCCTCCCCCTTCACTTGCTCCTCCCCCACCCCCTTTTCTTTCTCCTCTTCTCCTCCTCCTTCTTTATAACAGCCATTCTAGTGGAGGTGTAGTGTTATTTTGATTTTGCTTTGCATTTCCATAATGACTAATGATGTGAGCATGTTTTTATGTGATTATTGGCCATTTGTATACCTTTTTAGGAGAAAAATCTATTGAGTTATTTGTCCTTTTCTTGTTCAGTTGTAAAGTCCTTCCTATGTTTTTTTGCCTTTTTTGTGGTGTCAGGGAATCAAAACCCAGGGCCTTACACACATTAGGCAAGTGCTCCACCACCGAGGTATGTCCCCAGCACCAGGTTCTTTGCATATTCTAGATACTAGGCCCTTATTGGATCCTATGATTGGTGCATATTTTCTCCCATTCTGTGACTTATCTTTTTACTTTCTTTTTTTGTATGTGTGTATGTGGTACTGGGGGTTGAACCCAGGGCCTCGCGCCTGCATGCTTTGCAAGTGCTGGGCCACTGAGCTGCACCCCTAGCCCGTGTGTGTGTGTGTGTGTGTGTGTGTGTGTGTGTGTGTGTGTGTGTGTGCTTTTTGAGACAGGGTTTCACTAAATTATGCAGACTAGCGTCTCAAACTTGTGATCCTCCCACCTCCACCTCCTGAGAGGCTGGGATTACGGGTGTGCGCCACCACCTGGCTTTTCTTTTCATTTTCTTCATATTCCCTCTGATACACAAAGGTTTTTAATTTTAATCAAGTATAATTTCTTATATCTATTTTTCTTTTGTTGCTTGTACTTTTTCTGTCAAGTTTATTGCCAAATCCAAGGTCGTGAAGATATACACTCATGTTTCCCTCTAAGAGTTTCATGATTTTACTCACTGCATTACGTTTTTGGTCCATTTTTGGTTAATTTTTGTATATTTACAAAGATGAGTAAGTGCACAAAATGTGTGAGGTAGGGGGTCCAATTTTCGTCTGTTGTATGCGGCTATCCAGTGGTCCTAGCACCAGAAAAGATTATTGTTCTTTCTCCATTGAATGGTCTTGGCACTCTTGTCAAAATCAATTGACTATGGATGCCTGGGTTTATATTTGGATCCTCAATTCTATTCCACTCATCTACATGTCTGCTCTTATTCCAATATCATACTGTTTTGACTATTGTAGTTTGTAATAAGTTTGAAATGCGGCCAATGACTCTTAAATTATAAGACATAAGAAGTCTAAGTGAGAAGAAGCTACTGCAATATTATGTACTTGTAAGTTTATTTTGCCTATAATACAACCCATAATTAAAGCTTTAAGAAATTCTCCTTCCTCGCAGATACTTTGTGTCAGTGGAATACGTTTTTGAAGTAAAAAGAGAGCAAAGTTTCACCTTTTAGGATGACTCATTCATACAAGAAAAAAATCCAAAAGTAGAAAGAATCATGAAAACATACATGGAACAAGAATTTGCGGGCTTTTGAGTGGGGATTTGGATTTCTGCAGACTTTGCAATTGGAGATAGAAAGCCTTTTTTTTCCCCAGATCACACAATTCATGGAGAGTCCAAGTGACCTCAGAGGTACATAAGATGTCAGGAGACAGGTGTGGCCTGGATCTTCACTTGTCCTCATATCTATACCCTTGGCCATGTGACTTTGCACTTCTTCCTATGCTTTGAGTTTGGGTTTAGCTGTGTGATGTGACTTGCTTTGACCAAGAAACTGAAGCAGACGTTGTACTGTGCTGGTTCCAACCCTGAAGAGCTCTTATGTAATTTCATGTGCTCCCTCAAACTTCTCTTATCACTAGGGAAGGGCCAGCTAAGATTAACTAACTTCCAGCCTCTATCTGTGAGAATAAGTTATTATTGATAAACTACCAAATTTTTAAGTGTGTTATTATATGACAGCATCATGGAAACAGTTAACCAATATGGACACATTAAGGAGGGATATTCACTCCAAAGTAGGAGTTGGTATGGCTGGGATGTGGTCTATTTCCCAAGAGTTCATGTGTTGGAAGTTGAGTCCCCAGAATGACAGTGTAGGAAGGTGATATGCAAGGCTTAAGGTGTGGGGCCCAGAGCGAGGTCCTCAGGTCATTGGGGTCAAAACTTATGAACAGAAAAAATAAAACAGAAATAAATGGACAATAGAAACAAAAGATCCAAATAGTTAAAACTGATTCTTTGAAAAGACTACAAAAAACTTATAGTAGTCTATTTTCTATTATTGTAATAAAATATCAGGAGCCAGGCACTTTATAAAGAAAAGAGGTTTATTTAGCTCACAGTAGTGAAGGTACAAGGGCATGGTGCTGGCATCTGCTTGGCTCTGGTGAGGACCTTGTGGAGGATGGCATCACAATGGCAGAAGTATGTGGGAGAGAAAGAAACCGCATCACCAGACAGGAGGCCACATTCAGTTGGATCCTCTCTCTTGGGAATAAGCACAAATATGTATCTCTTCCAGTCAATTGGACATGTAACTGTTTTCCAAATCTCTTGGCATAAACAAATTACAACCAACAGTGCTGCATCTGTTTAGTGAAACATCTCTATTGGTATTCCATCAATTCCTGGAGCCTTGTGTTTTACCAATTCCCTCAAGGCAGCTTCCACCTCTTCCTTCAGTACCATTGGTTCCTGATCATATGCAGCCTCTTGAAATGCTTGGTTGTCCACCAATTCGTTTTAGTATGATAACTGTGTATTTCTCTCATTTTCTTTTTGTGTTTCCTATAGTGTTTATTAATTCCCCTGCAGAATCTTTCCCTATTACCACTTGAGGTTTGAATTTTTCTTCAATTCCTTAAGCTTGAGAAAAACAGAGCATATTCTTCCTTTTTGGTTTTCTGTCTCCAGCTCTTTGCACATGGGGCTGGGATTTAGCTCGGTTGGTAGAGCATTGCTCTGTAGTCTCTGAGGTCCCAAGTTTGATTCC
This sequence comes from Pedetes capensis, assembly GCA_007922755.1. Lineage (NCBI taxonomy): Eukaryota > Metazoa > Chordata > Mammalia > Rodentia > Pedetidae > Pedetes > Pedetes capensis. Next base: position 129,635 of record VMDO01001873.1, on the reverse strand, counting down.
CAGCACCGCAAAAATGGGAGAAGGATGTGGCAATCCACTCCCAAGGCAATCCCAAAACAATCAGCCATTGAAAACCCTATAAGGGTCTCTATGAGTCACACACAACTCCACAGCACCTAACAACAACTTTGCACATGTCATTATAATATTTGATTTTGTTTTCTTCAGCTGCCCTTTGAAATCATCTGTTTATTTCCTTAACTTCATCATGTCTCCCTTTTACTTTAGCTGCTTGATGTTCAAGGGGAAGTTTCAGAGTCTCTTTTGACTTGTACCTTGGCATTCTCTTTTTTTTCCTGTCTTTTAAATAACCTTTTGCTTTCCTTATGAATGATGTCTTTCATGTCGTGCCACAATTTGTCTGGTCTTCTATCATTAGTGTCTAATGCATTAAACCTGTTCTTGAGGTGGTCTCTGAATTCAGGTGGGATATACTCAAGGTCATACCTTGGTTCTCATATACTTGTTCTAATTATCTTCAATTTCAGTTTGAACCAGCATATGAGCAGCTGATGGTCTGATTCACAATTAGCACCTGGGCTTGTTCTGACATTTGATATTGAGCTTTTCCATTGTCTCTTTCCACAAATGTAGTCAATTTTGTTCCTGTATGTTCCAGCTGGTGAATTCCATGTGTATATTCATTGCTTATGTTGGTGAAAAAATATATTTGCAATGAAAAGGTCATTAGTCTGACAAAATTCTATCATGCAATCCCCACAATTGTTTCTGTCACCAGGCCATATTTTCCAACTACTGAGGCTACTTTCTTTCCAACTTTTGCATTCCAGTCACCAGTAACTATCAGCACATCCTGATTGCATATTCAATCAATTTCAAACTGCAGAGCTGGTAAAAATCTTCCATATCTTCATGTGTAGCCTTAGTGGTGGGTGCATAAATTCAAATAACAGTCATAATTAACTGGCCTTCCTTGTAGGCATATGGATATTTTTCCATCACTGACAGTATTGTACTTCAGGACAGATCTTGAGATCTCTTTTTTGATGATGAATGCAACCCCTTTCTCTTTAATTTGTCATTCCCAGCATAGTAGACCATATGATTATCTGATTCAAAATAGCCCATGCCAGTCCACTTTAGCTTACTGATGCCTAAAATGTCAATATTTATGCATTCGTTTCCCTTTTGACAATTTCTAATTTTCCTAGATTCATACTTCATACATTCCACATTCCAATTATTAATGGATGTTTATAGTTATTTTTCTCATTTCAAGTCATACCCCATCAGTAAATGGAGGTCCCTAAGGGCTTTACTCCATTTCTGCCATTTAGGTAGACTCTACTTTGAGGAGGCAACTCTTTCCTAGTCGTCTTTTGAGTGCCTTTCAAACTGGGTGGCTCATTTTCCAGCACAATATCTGACAGTATTTCTCTACTACATAGGGTTCTCAATGGCTAATTGTTTGGGCAGTGGGCTGCCAGGTCCTTCTCCCTAGTCTGTCTTTGTCTGGAAGCTCAGCTGAAATCTATCCACCATGGGTGACCCTCCTGATATCTGTAACACCAGTAGCATTAACTTTCAGCATCACAGTAAAATGCAAGCCACTATAGTAGAGCAAACTGACAGAAATGTGGGGGTCTTTATCCCATAAATACCCCTAAACCCTATCCTTGGGGAGGCATTTTGAATCCTGGGGCTCCCCCTTCCTCATGTGTGGCTGACTCATAAATAAAACTCTTTTATAAACCTCATGGCTTCAGAGATTGGCAAAGTAGGCAGCAAGCAAAAGGAGCCTGGCTTTGTACCATCCCCAGTGATCTAAGACCTCCTAATAGGCTCTACCTCATAAACATTCCACCAAATCCCTGTCACACCAAGCTGAGAACAAGCCTTTAATATGTGGACTTTCAGGGGACATTCTAGACCCAACAATAGCACTGTACCATGATCTCCCCATACACTGGCAAGTGACTACCACCCCAGGAAGGGTAGTAAAGCTATCTCAGGCAGTTTCCTACTTCTGGATTCACACAAGGAGTCCAATTCTTGTCTCCTACCCTATGTGGAAGTATTAGTGGCCCTTATTCTTGCGATGGCCTTAAGTTCTGGACCCAAGCATCCATTTCCTGTCCTGGTTCTCTAAGAACTATGTGATTTCAGCCACTGATTACCAAATGAGCTGTCTTTTGGTTCACATAAAATTTCCACTAATTTCAAGATGAACTATATATTTTTTGTTTTAAAATATTTTCTTGCAACTTTTCATGTGTTTGGAACAAAGGAGAAATCATTTGGTTCTAGTTCTACTCTAACACACTTGTATAAAACTCACAATCAGTACTTATTTAAATATAGTGGTGAAGTATACTAATTTCTTTTTTCATCTTTGCTTCCACTACCTTTTGGGTTATTTTTCTTTTTGTCTGGGTGCATACTTCACTAATTTCTTCAGAGAGGATCTAGAGTACTACAATTTCTAAGTTTTCATGTCTGAGAAAATGATTTTCTCTCACCTTCAATCTTGAATAATGGTTTGGTTTGGTCCATTTTCTGGGTGCAACTAATTTTTCCTCAGCACCTTTAAAATTCTGCTGTATTGCCTTATTTTGTCCAATCATTTTGTATAACTTTTTTGTTTGGTTAGGTTTTGTTTGTATACTGGGAATTGAACACTGAGATTTATACATGCTAGGTTAACATACATCTACAGCCTGACTCCATTGTTCTAGATTAAAAGGCTTATGACAATTTGATTCTCATTTCTTTTTTATGTAATACATATTTTCTTTCCAAAATAGTTTAGGATTTTCTCTTTATCCTTGGTATCCTGAAATTCACAATAACATGTCTGTGTGTGGGCTTTGTTTTACTGAGGGAAGAAAATTTCATTAATCCACACCAGGACCTGGCTCCTTTAAGACTTAAGAGTTTACAGTCCTCATTCCCCTGACCAAAAAACAGGACTATACTCCCTTATCTAGAGAATGCCAGTAGCTCCTCTCTCTGAACACATGGACACAACCCGTAGTCTAAAAGTTGTTTCATTAAAGATTTTATAGTCAAGGACCTCCTGCTTTCTACTTAGATTGCTCTGTAACACCTTCAGCCTGTTTAAGTTAACCAATCAAGGAGAAACACACATACTCCTTTGTCTACTAGTCTGTAAACTCTAATTAAGAGACAGGGAGCTTGGCCATTTTGGAACCACAGAGATCCTGCGGTTGTTCTGCCAGCAATAAAGCCCCATCCTCTAGTTAATTCTGGTGTTCAAGTGATTCTTTCTCTCTGATGGGCCTTGCTTCCTGCTGCATTACTTTGCATTATTTGTTTATTTGCATGCTGGATTGACTTCAAAGATGACCACCATCAATTCTTTCCATCCTTGTATGTGTGTCCTTTTCCAACACAAAAATGGTGGAGTCAATTTCCCTGGAAATATACTTGAACTTGGACCTTCCTTGAGGCTGGGCTGACCTTAGGACTTGCCTGACTATCAGAATTCAATAGAAGCAATACTGTGTTGGGTCTAGGGCTAGGCTTTAGGAGGCCTGGCAGCTATAGTTTTTGCTCAGAAAAACCAGTTGCCATGCTGTTTAAAAAACAAAAACAAATAAGCAAACAAAACTTTGGGCTAGGCCAATGGAGAGAGAGAAATCATAGGGAGATAAAGTGAGTCACTAAGGGCAAAGGCAGTAAGGCAAAGTTTTGGGGTGGCTTGCTATACAGACAGGGCTAAATGAAGTCACCTATTTCTAATCTTCCTCAGTGCTCACTGAATTGTGTCTTTTCCAGTTTCAATTTCAGCTACTATGGTCTCCAATATTGCCACCTTTTATCTCTTTCCTTTCCTTTTTTTCTAGGATCCTTCAATAACATAGGCCCCTTCTAAGACTGAGGCCCTGTAATGTGTTTGTACAATCATATATGGTATGTAAGATTTGCTAAAGAGACAGAAAGGCCCTAGTGACACCAGAGGTAAATATTTGTTTTTAAGAAATTAGAAGCTGGGCATAATGGTGTACACCTGTGATCCCAGCACTCAGGACGCAGAAGCAAGAAGATGGAGAGTTCAAGGCCAGCTTGGGCTACTCCATCTTGAGAGATCGGGAGAGCAAGAGAGAGAGAGGGAGTGGGGGGAGGAAGAGAGAGAAAAGAAAGCAAAAACCATCTATTAGTACCTTCCAAATCCTGAGAGAAGTTGCAGATATGGCACAAGATAAAGGTAGCTATTTCAAGAAGGCACATTCAGAAGGCTTTAATGCCATTAGAAGAAAACCAAATTTCTAATTCAACAAAACAATTGGAAAGTAAAATTAACAAAATCAGCTGGACACAGTGGCGCACACCTGTAATCCCAGCAGCTCAGGAGGTGGATGCAGGAGGATCACAAGTGCAAGACCAGAGGCAGTCTGCGTAATTTAGCGAGAGCCTGTCTCATAAAGTAAAAAATGGGCTGGTGGGGGGAGCAGCTCAGTGGTACAGCACTTGCAAAAAATGCAAGCCAAGGCCCTGGGTTCAACCCCCAGTACGGCAAAAAGAAAAAAAAAATAATAAAATCACACAAAAATATAACAAACATAAAACATCTAGGAAAAAAAAAGTTGAGAGGAGATCTGAATAATAATTTCACAAAGAAAGGAGAAAAAAATGTTAAGTGAAAATAGCATCAAAAGAGAAATTCAAGAAAATTTCCCAGGATGTGAAGGTATGAGTTTCTAGATTGAAAAGTCCTAGGAAATGCCCAGTTCAGTAGATTCACACTGATAGATCATTGTAAAGTTCCAGAACACTGGGAACAAAAAAGGAAAAATACTGTTTTACAGTGATATGAAAAATATACAATGTAGCATTCACCCCGAGACCAGCACAGAGCTCCAAAAGCTCTTGTGATTTCCTGAGTGATAGTGATATGTCATATATGATATGTCTTAGTCTTTTGATCATGACATAAGAGTATCTGTGGAGCTTGGAATCTCCAGAATGGTAGGAGAATCAATAGATGACATGACTGTTGGCTGACAGCCCCTGGATAGCTTCTGGATGTGGTCCTGTTTCCAGAGTGATCAAACGATGGCTTCCAGGGAGGGAAGAAAGGCTGGATATTGAGCTAATCACCAATGGCAATGATTTAATCATCCATGCCTACATAATAGAAGCTCTATAAAAACCTTGCCTGCAGCTGTACCACTGTGGTGTCCAGTCCCAACAGATCTCAGAAGCTAAGCAGGGTTGGGCCTACTCAGTACTTGGATGGGAGACCACCTGGGAACACCAGGTGCTGTAGGCTTGGGAGAAGGACCCAGCAACTCACTCCCAAAAAACAATCAGCCATTGAAAACCCTATGAAGAGCAAAGATGCACTGACAGTAGTGTTTCGTCTGTTGTACATAGGGTTGCTATGAGTCAGACACTGACTTGATGGCACCTAACAACAAAAACAGCAACATGAAAACCTTAAATGGCAGTACTCTGAGAGCTGCTAGGTTGGTGAATGTATCTATGTCAGAAGGGTGTCACACCCCAACTCCATGGGGATAAAAGCTCTTGCACTTGGGCCCCTTTAAGAACTTGAGGTATGGATCTTTTCGTTTGGCTATTCGTTTTTATCCTTCACAATATCCTTTTTAATAGACCAGTATACGTAACTGAAGGGAATTTGCAAGGTCAATACTTAATACATAATAATACCACATACTATTTTCCTTCTCTAATTCATTCTCGGAATTTTCCAGAGGCTAAATGACATGTGATATTACAACAGATTGAATGTAGAAACACATACAAGAAGTCAGCTGTCTTCTAATAAGCCCAACATGGGAAAGATATTTGAAAATATATAAATTTAGTTTTAGAAAATATTGTTATGTTACATTCTAAGATGTTATTTATGTTTTCATGAAAGAGGTTCTGTATTTTTAATGTATTAATAAGTAAATATTTTTAAATATCTTAGTTTTAAATACTAATTGGGAAAATGTAGTAGATATGGCTCAGATATTCAAAAGCTCCTGGATCCTACACAATGTCAAGAGTAGAGAGCAGTCTTGAGATCAAAACGTTTGAGAACTGCTGACTTAGACAATTTCTGAAGAGTTTGCGTTGCATTAGCATTAGGTAGACTGAAGCAAACAACACAATTATAAACTCCAGAGAAAACAGAAAGTTGAGCAGAAAAAGAAAAGCAATCACAGAATATTATATGGCTCAGCTGAGGAGAGAATTTACAGAATTATATTAATATAAGCTGATACTGTCTAATCAAAGTATGATATAACTATATTAGAGACTGAAGATAGAACCAGGCATTAAAGGTAGGTTATCAAAAGAGTAAAATCCTCATTCCCCATGGTGGGAAGCCAATGAATAATAATTAATTCTGAAAACTAAGACTTAAAAATATAAACAAGTCATGAAATCACTAAAAGTCCACTTGACAACATGGAAGTGGTGGCCTATGGAGAGGGGAAAATGGAGAAGAGGGGCTGGTGTTTCTCAAACAAGCCCTGTAAAACTATCTGACTCTAGTCATGAATATTTTGTTAAAGATAAAAACTGAAAATAAAAAATAATAATACAAACAGAAGTTTGGGTATTTTCTCTTGCCCTCCACTTTAGAAACTTCTGCATTAACAAAACACTCCCTATGAATGATAGTCTGTGGCCCTAGAGCTTGTCAAAGTCCCTGGAGGGTGACATGTACATCAGAAACTTATGGAAGAATGAACAAACAGAGAAGAACAAAGATAGGGTATTTTTAAGCATATGCCTATTTATTTGTTTGTTTGTTTATTGAGAGAGGATCTTGCTATATAGCCCATAGTAGCCTCAAACTCATGATCCTCCTGTCTTTACCTCTGGAGTGATCACATTGCAGGCATTTGCCAATGTGCCCAACACACACGTAGACCTTTCTAGTCATTTTTAGCCCTTGTCATATAGATACTATCTAATTTTTTAGGATTGACATGTAGATGGCTAAATTGTTTCCATATTATACATATCCATTTTTTTCTTGTGGACAAAGAATAGACTCTGGAAAATAGAGCAGAATAGTTTATAAGAGGACTAGGGTATAGCTCAGTTGTAGAGCACCTGCCTGGCATGAGTAAAGCTCTGGGATCCATTGCCAGCACTGTAGAAGAAAAAATAGTTTATAAGAGATAGCACCTTAATTTTTTTGATTCAGAGACTGCCATCACAGTAAATCTAGTATTTTTAGATTTTGTGTTGATAAATGGATGATGATAAATACATGTTTTTCATGTGGGGGAGGGATCATAAGACACCCACAGTGGGGAATTATTGAGAAGGTGGTGTGTGGTTTGATGAAAAACCACTGTTCATTTGAAAACCACTCATATTTACAGGAAGCAGTTACAGCAGAGTCAAGAGAGTGGTTTGTGGTCCCAGCTCTGCCACTTACTCCCCTAACCATGTCACTTGGTCTCATTTCCTATTAGGTAGGAGAGCTGTACTTGATGGTCACTAAAATTATAATCAAGTCTAAAAATTATTGTATGTTCTCCCAATAATATTCTGAATAGCAAGGATGGGTCAGGTTGATCTAGACAAGGAAACTCTTTTATCCTTAAGATAGAAACGAAAACATTTTGGAAAAGAAAATAGTACTTAATTTGGGCTTTGAGATTCATAAATTAAATGATATGGAGTTCTACGGGTTGAATAAAATTGATGTACTGGATCAGTTTCTTCACATGCAAACACCATAGTATTTTCATCTGAGTGCCTGGCCAACAGCTTCCCTGCTTCACAAATTCCATCTCAGATGTTACTTTCTCTTCCTCATCTCTGTGTAGGTAGCAGAGCTGAAGTAATAAATGATGGCACTCACCCCTTACTTTTTCTTAGGCTCATTTCTATAGTTTCTCCTGCAATTATGTTGCTTTGCTGAGGATGGCTAAAAATGTATCTGCAGCTAGAGCTTGTAAATGTAAGATAAATGCTTGATTAGCTGCAATTAGGGGTTCCTGAAAATAAATACCAGGTGACAATTTGCACTATTCATCAAAGAGCATTAACAGAGGTGAGAAGGGGCATACTTTCTTCTTTTTAAAAAACAACCAAATAAAGAAAAGTCATCAATAATGCCACCACTTAGAGATAACTACCTTTAATACATTACATCATTAATAGTACCTTCCAATCCTTTTTCTTCGTGAATATAACAAACGAAGTGGTCCTAAGACATATTTCAAGTCTCAGTGCACACAGGCTTTCACCTATACAAAATTTTCATTTCCATGCTGGAGCTGTGGAGGAGACATAACCCTGCTGGAGATGAGGCCAGGGCAGAGAGGAAGAGGATGACATTCCCCAGCTTCATCCTTTCTTTATTTTCCAGTCTCCCAATAGTGCCTCCTATTGGCAAAACTGAGCCAGAACTCAGCTGACATGAGAGCCTGAACAAAAGAGCTTGCAGGAGCCTAGCCAGCACTCAGATAATCAGAGCCAGGAAGGAGAAGCACAGAACAGCACAGTCACTCCCCTTACGAATATGACCTAGCATTGGTTCTCTTCCTCCCACCCATACTTAACTCTCATAAAACAAACACATGTTTCAACCTAACATAAAATGACAGTCAGACGATCTGTCCTATAAATGGGGATCATCCACCAATTCTTTTTGGTATAATGACTCTGTGCATTCCTTCCATCTTCTTTTGATGTTTCCTGGGATGTTTAATATTTTTCCTGTAGAATCCTTCATTACTGCCACTCAAGGCTTGAAATTTTTTCTTTAATGCTTTAAGCTTGAGAAAAACAGAGTATTGTTCCCTTTTGGTTTTCTATCTTCAACTCTTTGCACATGTCATAATAATAATTGATTTTGTCTTCTTGAGCTACCCTTTGAAATCTTCTGTGTAGTTATTTAAACTTCATTGAGTCTTCCTTTTACTTTAGCTGCTTGATGTTCAAGGGCAAGTTTAAGAGTGTTTTTTGACACATAATTTGGTTTTTTCTTTTTTTCTTATCTTTCTAATAGTCTTTTGTTCTCCTGATGAATGATGTCAACTATTTCAAGAGATTACATATGATCAGAAACCAATGGTACGGAAGGAAGAGGTAGAAGCTGCCTTGAAGTAACTGGCAATTGATGGAATTGATTAGGAATTGATGGAATACCAGTTGAGATATTTCAACAAACATATGCAGCACTGAAGGTGCTCACTTGTTTATGTTAAAGGATTTGGAAAACAGTTACCTGGCCAACTGACTGGAAGAGATCCTTATGTATGCCTATTCAAAAAAAGGAATCCAATTGAACACAGAAATTATTGAACAATATCACACAAGTAAAATTCTGCTAAAAATCATTCAAAAGTGACTGCAGCAGTATATAGACAAGTAACTGCCAGAAAATCAAGCTGGATTCAGAATAGGAATGGAGCCAGAGACATCATTGCTGATGTCAGATGGATATTGACTGAAAGCAGAGAATACAAAAAAAAAAAAAGTCTACCTATGTTTTACTGACTATGCAAAGGCATTTGACTGTGTGGATCATGAAAAATTATGGATAACATTGTGAAGAATGGGGAATTCCAGGACACTTAATTGTATTCATGAGGAATCTGTAACTGGATCAGGAGACAGTCATTTGAACAGAACAAGGAAGCACTGCCTGATTTAAAGTCAGGAAAGATGTGAATCAGGGCTATATCCTTTCACCATACCTCTTTAATCTCTATAATTAGCAAATAATCTGAGATGCTAGACTTTATGAAGAAGAATATGGGTCAGGATTAACAACCTGCACTTACGCAGATGACATAACTTCGCTTGCCAAATGTGAAGGGGATTTGAAACATTTACTGACGAAGACCAAAGAACACAGCCTTCAGTATGAATTGCACCTCAACCTCAAGAAATAAAACATCCTTACAACTGGGTCAGTAAGCAACTTTGTGATAAATGGAGAAAAAATGAGGTTGTCCAAGACTTTGCTTTATTTGGTTCTATAATCAATGCCCTCTGAAGCAGCAGTCAAGAAATCAAAAGATGCATTGCATTGGGAAAAGCTGTAGCAAAAGACCTCTTTAAAGTGTTGAAAAGTAAAGATGTCTCCTTGAAGATGAAGATGTGTCTGATTCATGCCATGGTATTTTCTTTTGCATCATATACTTGTGAAACCTGGATAGTGAATAAGGGAGACGAGAAGAATTGAAGCTTTCGAATTATAGCACTAGAAACGAATATTAAATATACCATGAACTGCCAAAAGATCCAACAGATCTATCTTAGAAGAAGTATAACCAGAGTGCTCCTTGGAAGCATGGATGGCTAGACTGCATCTTATGTATTTTGGACATATTGTCAGGAGAGACCAATCCCTGAAGAAGGACATCATTTTTGGGAGAGTGATGGGTTAACAAAAAAAAAAAAAGGAAGGCCCTCAACTAGATGGATTGACACAGTGTCTGCAACAATGGGCTCAAACACAAGAAAAGGCTGTGTGCATGGCAAAGTGCCAGGTAGGGTTTTGTTCTGTTGTACATAGGGTCACTATGAGTTGTACCTGACTTGATGACACGTAACAACAGCAGCAATAAATGAGGATGTTCTCACCCTCTCCCTAGTAAGGAAAAATACAAAATCTCATCTGTCATGTTGTCCACATCAAGTCAAGGATCTCTAAGGCAGTGGTACCCAACAATTTTTCCACAGACAGGGAGTGGAGGGAATGATTTCAGGATTATTCAAATGATAGTGAGCTACTATAAATACAGATGAAGCTTTTCTCACTCAACCAGAGCCTACCTGCTGTGTGGCCCCATTCCTAACAGGCTATGGGTCAGTACCCACTTAATGATGGAAAGGCTTCAATATAGTCAACCTACCCTTAGTACAACAATTGTTGTTTTTAGGTGCTGTCAAGTCGAGTCCAACTCATAGTAACCCTACGTAGAACAGAACAAAACACTACCTCACTACGCCAGTGCTTCTCTGCTATTCATAGGGTTTTCAATGGCTGATTGTTTAAAGAGTGAGCTGCCAGGTCCTTCTCCCAAGCCCACAGCACCTAGTATTCCCAGGCGGTCTCCCATCCAAGGACTAGCCAGGCCTGACCCTGCTTAGCTTCAGGGATCAGATCAGATGGGATCTGATGCCAGGGTGGTCTGGCTGAAGGTTCAGTGCAACAGAGCAGGCAGAAATTATTACTTTTGCCTGTCTTCCCTAATCCTTTCCCTAATCTTTTGATGACCCATCTCTTTCATATGGTTTTCTAAATTCTAAAGAGAAGCCCCTTGAAATGCCTCCTCTTCTCCTCAGCTTTTATGAATCGACATTCAGAGAAGTACTGTGTTTGTCTGGAAAGAAAGTGCAAGTGCAGCCCAGGAGGTCAGAGTCCCAGGGTCTGAAGAAGAGGAAAGGAGGACACTGTGCTCCAGAGAGATGGACCTTGCCCAGCTTGAGGATTTCTGCCCATCGTCTCACTGTAACCCTTTTGTGTCCCATGAAAGCCTTTGGCATCCCTGTGTCCTACCCTCGCCCCATCCAAAGATAGAAGTTAGAAACAGAAAAGTCTGTGCTCCTCAGGGCCAGCCTTGAATAAATCTATTTCCTTCCACTAATTTCTGTCTCCCACATTTTTGGGAGAGCAGTGAGCAGGAGCAGGAGGAACCTTGTTGTTGTTGTTAGGTGCTGTCAAGTCGGTATCCGACTCATAGCGACCCTCCTAGGGTTTTCAGTGGCTGACTGTTTCAGGTTTGCCTTGGGAGTAGGATTGCCAGGCCCTTCTCCCATTTTTGCGGTACTGGGAATTGAACTCGGGACCTCAGAGACTGTAGCACAGCGCTCTACCAACTGAGCTAAATCCCAGCCTAGCAGGAACCTTAGAATCCAGTAATACCAGGTACCTTGCTAGTCCCCAGAGGGCAGGATGCCACAGGAGAGGTGCAGCCTGGGCCTATGCTGTTGGGATATTGCACACTCAGCAGTAGTATCAGTCAGAACAGTCTGGAAGGTGGCCCTCACTGGAAGGTCTCTGTGGCTGAGCCCAAGCACAGCCTCCATTCCTGATGCATGAACACCCTGAGTGAGTCACAGTGTGGCTAAGGAGAGATGCAATGGGCGTATTGTCTGCCCAGCTGTGGTGAGGCTCCACTAGTACAGATTCCTTCTGGTGAGTCATTACACTGGACACCATTGTCCTTATCCTGTCCACCCATCTTAGGTCAGGTTTCCCAGAAGTAGAGCTTGAGACAGAGGCTCAGATGCATGTGATTTATTTTTAAAGCACTATCAGGACAAACTGACAGGGAGAGAGGGAAGCAGGGTAGTGAAGGGAAAGGAACTCTGCAAGAATGTGGGTGGAGGGAAATCTAGCTCCATCCTGATCCCATGGAGAGCTTTAATCTGTCCCACCTTGAATCTAGCAAAAGGGTTTTTGTACCCACCCTCATGGCCGTCAGTCAGTGGCCATGAGCTGCCAGGGTAGGGAAAGCAGCAGGCTCCTGTGGTGGTTCAAGGGCAATCCCCTAGAGAAAGATGCAAATATGAGGCGCCACCCGAAGCACCCACATCAGCTTGGGGATCTGCACACACAGGGAAACACTGGAAAACACCTTGTTTCTGGTGGTCTTTTCTCCTTGGTGTAAGTCCAGATTTCCATCTGGTATTATTCGCCTTCTGTCTGAAGGAAATCCTTTCAGATTCCTTTTAGTGATGATGCATTCTTTCAGTCTTTGTTAAATGAAATATCTTTATTTTTCATTGATTGATTAATTTTTGGTGTTTTGAGGCAGAGTCTCACTCCGTAGCTGAGGCTGATGTGAAACTGGCTATGTAGTCCAGGCTGGCCTTGAACTCACAGTGATCCTCCTGCCTCAGCTTCCTGAATGCTGGGATTATAGGCATGTGCCACCATGCCTACACGCTGCTGCTGCTGCTGCTGCTGCTGCTGCTGCTGCTGCTGCTGCTGCTAGTTCTTTTTCTTCTCCTCTTCCTCTCCTTCCTTCTCCATTTTTCCTTCCTCTCCTTCTCCCTCTCCCCCTCCTCCTCCTTCCCCTCCTTCTCCTCCCCCTCCCCCTCCTTCTCCTTCTCCCCTTCCTCCTTCTCCTCCTCCTCCCCCTCCTTCTCCTTCTCCTCTTCCTCCTCCTCCTCATCCTCACCCTCTTTCTTCTTCTTCTGTAGTGTGGAGAAGAACCCAGGGCTTTAGGCATGCTAGACAAGTACTCTACTACTGAGCTATATATCCCACCCTTATTTTGCCTTCAATTTTGAAAGATATTTTTGCTGTGTACAGAATTCTAGGTTGACAATATTTTCCTTTCAGCACTTTAAAGATATTATGCCCCTAATGCTACAGACTGAATGTGTGTTCACACACCACCCCCACGGCAGATAGGGCTGGGGTTTAGCCCAGTTGGTAGAGTGCTGCTCTGCATTTTCTGAGGCCCTGGGTTTGATCCCCAGCACCACAAAAATGAGAGAAGGAGCTGTCAGCCCACTCCCAAAACAATCCTGAAACAATCTGCCATCAAAAGCCATATGAATAGCAGAGAAGCACTGACAATAATGCTGAGCAGTGTCAAAGAGTGTTTCGTTCTCTTGCACGTAGGGTCACTATGACTTGGATCCAGCTCCAGAGCACCTAACAGTAGCAACAACAATATCCAATGTGTTGGGTAGGAGGAGGTGGAAGTTGGGGGAGGAACTTAGGATATGAGGGTGGGGCCCTCATGTTTGGGATTGTTGTTGTTAGGTGCCATCTAGTCGAGTCTGACCCATAGCAACCCTCATAGGGTTTTCAATGGCTGATTATTTTGAGATTGCTTTGGGAGTGGATTGCCAAGTCCTTCTCCCACTTTTGTGGTGCTGGGGATCAAACCAAGGGCCTCAGAGAGCATAGAGCAGCACTCTATCAACTGAGCCATACCCCAACCCATGTTTGGGATTAGATGCCCTTTAAAACACAAGACAGCTTCTTGTTGTTGTTAGATGCCATCAGGTCAGGTTCGACTCATAGCAACCCCATGTTCAACAGAACAAAACACTTTTGTCAGTGCTTCTCTGCTATTCATAGGGTTTTCAATGGTGGATTGTTTTTTGGAAGTGGGTTACCAGGTCCTTCTCCCTAGCCTATAGAACCTGGTATTCTCAGGTAGTCTCCTATCCAAGTACTGACCAGGCCTGAACCTGCTTAGCTTCTAAGATCTGATGGGATTGGACACCACAGTGGTATGGCTGCAGGCTTGCTTTTTTCCTTTTTCTCGTGTGTGTGTGTGTGTGTGTGTGTGTGTGTGTGTGTGTGTGTGTGTGTACATTGCTAGGAATTGAACCCAGGGCCTTGTGCATGCTGGGCAAATGCACTACCACTGAGCCACACCCTCAGCCAAGAGCTTGCTGCTTCTCTCTCTGCTCTCTGGGTGTGAGGGTACAATAAGAAGCCAGCCATCTGCAAACCAGAAAGCAGGCCCTTGTTGGGTACCAGATCTGTCTGTACCTTGATTTTGGGCTTTCCAATCTCCAGAAGTATGAGAAATCAATATTGTTTAAGCCACCCAGTGTATAATTTGTTATAGCAGTCCAAGCTAAGACAACTGTCTTCTCAGTGGCATTATTTCAAACAAGAAATCTGAGTCAAATAAGAATTCTAAAGCTGCCTTCAAGATGTTCCCTTTATCACTGGTTTTAAGCAATTATGACAGACCTTATTGTTTTCTTTGTGGTTTTGTTGTGCTTGGATATTTGTGGAGGTTCTTGGACCTATAGATTTACAGAGTCTATCAAATTTGAGAGATGTTCAGCCGCTATTTCTTCAAATTTTCTTATGTCTTTCCCAGTCTTTCCTCTCGTTGGGAACTATACACTTGAGGTTGTCTTAGAGTTCTCTCCCACTGTAGTTTTCATCATAAAATTCTGTCGGAATCTTTTCTTTTTTTTACATCTTCCATTTCTCCACTTAACTTTTTGAATGTATATATGTAGTTCTTATAGCTCTTTTTATGTTCTTGTTTATTATTCTTTTCTATGTCTATTCTGGCCTGCAGCCATAACACTGTGGCGTCGGATCCCATCAGATCTTGGAAGCTAAGCAGGGTCGGGCCTGGTTAGTACTTGGATGGGAGACCACTTGGGAACACCAGGGGCTGTAGGCTTGAGTGAAGTACCTGGTAACACAGTCCCAAAAAACAATCAGCCATTGAAAATCCTATGAATAGCAAAGAAGCACTAACAATACTGTTTTGCCTGTTGAACGTAGGGTGGCTATGAATCAGATACCGACTCCACGGTACCTAACAACAATAACAACAATGTCCGTTCTGAATTTTTCAATTGAATAATTTATCTTTTCATTATCGACCATATTTTCCTGCTTCTTTGCATGCCTGACAATTTTTTATTGGCTGGCTGAAACTGCAAACTGTACTTTGTTAGGTACAGATATTTTTGTATTCCTGTAAACATTCTTGTATTTTGTCCTAGAACACCATGAAGTTACTTGGAAAGAGTTTGTTGCTTTCAGGTCTTGCTTTGCAGACTTTTTATGTGAAATTTCAACAGTGCTCCTACTGGGGCCAATCATTTCCCATTACCGAGGCAGGACTCTTCTGTGTATTTACCCATGCACTGTGATTCTTGAGGTTTCTTAGTCTGGCTGGTGGGACACGGGCATTGTTCCTGACCCCATGTGAGCTCTGGACACTGCTGTGTCTAATATTTTTGGAGACTTCTTTCCCTGACCTCAGAGTCTGTCCTCCCATGCACCCTGCTCAGCACTCTCAACAAGTAATAGGGGAGAACTCTAGGCAACCTCTGGGCCTCTCTGCACGGTTCGCACTCTTTCGCCATCCATCTGAGCATGACAACTGTGTTATTCTGCTCCAGACCCTCAGCCCTCTGTCCTCAACTCAAGGGGTTCAGCTAGGCTCTGCTGGCGCGTCGTTCCTGCACCAGGCCCGAAACCTCTCCAAGCTCAGGTTCACCTCCCCTGTCTCGCGTTGAGGATCATTGTCCTTTGTCACTTGACACTGAGTGTCTTGAAAACATGGCTTCATGTGCTTTGTCAGGTTTGTGGTTATTCGAGGCAGGATGATCAATCCACTTTCTGTTATTCCATGGAGACCTAAAGTAGAAGTCTCTTTGCTGTCATCTTTACGAATTCCTGACTTCTATTTTCCAAGGCTTAATTTTTCCTTTTCTTAACATTTTGGGTCCAATGTTTCATTTCAATCATGTCACTATTTCTTACTTATAATAATAGTCCCCTTTTTTCAGCTTTACCCATAACCTATAAATTTTGCTATATAAGGTTTATCTTATCATTGCTTTGTCTCTAGATAAGTTTTTTTAATCCCTAACTGGCCGAGGGCATATATTGTTGGATTGTTTATATCATTCTTATTAACATCTGGTTTTCTTGCAATATGACTAACAGCTGTACAGAAGCATATACCATAATGATTAATAGCATCAAGGCTTGAGGCAGAAGCCTGAGGTTTAAATCCCTGCTCTGTCTTTTCTGGCTATATGACCTTATGCAGAGTATTTAACCAAAAGTTTAGTTTCTTCATTTGTAAAACTGAGAGAATAAAATTTATCTCAGGTGGTTGCCCTTAGAGTTAAATGAAGATAATATATGGAAAGAATTTCACACATGGTAAACATTCAACAAATCTTAATTATAATTTTTATTTTGGGGACCTTATAGACTTCTTTGTGTTCAAATTTTGATATTCAGTTGGCATGTGAAAGAATGAAAGAGGAGACTCTCAATAGGTGCAAAGTTCAGTGTTGCAGCAGATGCTACTGATTGTGGTTTGAATCTTAAATGTCCCTCAAAGGCCAATGTGTTAAGGCTTGGGTACGAGCCCGCTTAGGTACTAGCCGGCCTGTGGTGCTCTTGGGAGCTGGTAGAAGTTAGGTGATGGGAGAATGTCCTTGAAGGGATATTGGGACCTCAGGCCTTTCCTCTTTTTTGCTTCTTGGCCACCATGAGATGAGCAGCCGCCTCTCCCACACGATCCTCACAATGATGCTCTGCATGGTACAATAGGTCCAAAAGCAAGAGGGCTGAGCAATCATGGGATGGAATCTCTAAAAATGTGAAAAAAAAACACATATCTTTCTTGCTTTTAAGTTACTTTTCTCAGCTATTTTGTCACAGCAATGGAAAACTAACACCTATTGCCTGCAGGCGTACCACTGTGGCATCTGATCCCATCAGATCTCAGAAACTAAGCAGAGTCCAGCCTGGTTAGTAGTTGGGTGGGAGACTGCCTGGGAACACCAGGTGCTGTAGGCTTAGGAGAAGGACCTGGCAACCTACTCCCAAAAAACATTCAGCCATTGAAAATCCTGTGAATAGCAGAGAAACACTGACAATAGTGTTTCATCTGTTGTACGTAGGGTCGCTATGAGTCAGACACCAACTTGACGGCACCTAACAACAACAAATTGACAGCCAAATCTGTGGCCCTGTGGCCCCCAGCAGACGGTGTGCTGAGAGCTCCCTCAATCAGCTGCGTGTCTCTCTGCTTCTCTACGTGAAGGCTGAGGACAGCCCAGCAGTGTCTGGGATGTAACACCTTCAGAGGCAGTGAGACGCCAGGGGAGAGAAACAGCAGATCGCTTTAATGCCCCTTGAGAGATCAAATCTAAGGTCATCCTGCACGTTCCTCAGAGCCTCCCCAAAGGGCCTGAGCTTCTCTCAGCCACAAGATGTGCCACTCTGTCCCTCATGGAGCGGCTTCTGCTCCTGCTCCCTCGCTATTCCTGCTCTTCCTCTTGTACTTTCTGAGATTACCTCCTAAATAAACCATGTTCTGGACACCCAGACCTAGCCTCAGAGCCTGTTTTCTGGAAGAACACTAACATAGACTTCTACCTATCTGTCTGGCTATCTATCTATCTGTCTGCAGCCATAGTGCCCTGGCATCTGATCCTCCCTGATCTCAGAAGCTAAGCAGGGCCAGTCTGGTAAATCCTTGGATGGGAGACTGCCTAGGAATGCCAAGTACTGCAGGCTAGGGAGAAGGACCTGGCAATCCACTCCCAAAACAATCCATCACTGAAAACCCTATGAATAGCAGAGAAGAAGATAATAGTGCCAGGCATGGCACAATGTCAGGGAGTGTTTTTGTTCTGTTGTACATAGGGTCACTATGAGTTGAACCCAACTTAATGGCACCTAACAACAACAACATCTGTCTATCTGTCTGTCTATCTATCTATCTACCTATCTATGTGTGCGTGTGATATCACACAGATATTACATCTATGGTTATACACACACACGTGCACATTATCTCATCCTCTCAAATGTATTATTCACATCCTCTAAGCGTGGTTCTCTCATTAGGTATATAATCCTCTGGGGAAGAATACAGCAAAATTGCTGGGAGGTGTGAAAGAAAACGCAAGTCCGGGTTTTTGTGAGGAAAGGCCGGATTTGAAAGGACTGTTGTAGGGGTGTGGGAGGGATTACTGCATTGTGCAGAGAAGGGCTGGACCAGAGGGCGAGCCGTCCCACTGTTAGAGTGGCTTAGGCGCCCTTGTGAATACACCAGGACAGCTGCGGATTTAGAAGAAGGAGCAGGATGACAGTCAGTGGATGGAAAGTTACTGCAAGGAATCATCAAAAATAACGGTGAGCCTTACCTGCTGCAGCGAGATTCATCTGCAGGCTTCCACTGAGGGAGGGGTGAGGGGCTTGATCAGGTGTATGGCCAGGGCAGCCAGAGAGCAAGGCTGGGGGTGTGGCTACACTGACTCAGGGAGCTTCTCCCTAAAACAAAAACAAAGTCAGCAACCAACTAACCAAACAAAAATCAAACTAAGAAGACCAAGGACAGGGTCTGACGGCTGGGCCTCAGGGGCTTAGAAGAGCCTGACTACAAGGAGAGAGTCCTTGACACCACAGATACCACTGAAGTTCCCAGAGGTGGGACATCTGACTTCCCTGGATACCTCCTGAGAATAACTGGCTCCTCAAATCTTGATTGCCTGACACTAACCGCCGCCCCCCCATGTACACCACCTCCCACAGAAGGCTCAGCCTTAGCAATACCTCTCCATGGGCAGATGGAAAGAATTGGGGACACTGAAGAGCTCCATCTTGCTTTCCTTGAGCTGAGCGTTTTCCTTTCCTCAAAAACATCTGTTTCTTAACTTATTCTTACAAAACCAGTGGCAACAAAAAGGGCCCCATCTGGCTGTGCCAATCTTCCTTCAATTTTATTTCATTTTATTATTTATTTATAGTATTTGAGGGTTGAACCCAGGGTCTCACACATACTTTTACCACTGGGCTGCACCCTCAGCCCATTTTTTATTTTTTATTTTGAGACAGGATCTTGCTTAATTACACAGGCTGCCTCTGGCCTCAAACTTGCAATCCTCCTGCCTCTGCCTTCCAAAGCATTGGGATTACAGGCCCTTCAATTTTATTAAACCACTGGATTTGCCAAAGGATTGTTACTTGGTCTTTGGGGCCATTCACTTTCCCAAAGTTTACATCAGCTTTTCAAACATTCTGCTTGTTACCCAGGAGCTAGTGCACCTTACATTCAGAACATAGGTCTCTTATTCATGAATTGGAAGAAAGTGGAGCTCTAAAGGGTAGGTGGATACCAACTCGACGGCACCTAACAACAACAACAACAACAACAAAGGGTAGGTGAGAAAGGAAAACCAGCACTGGCACTCTGCTGCAGGGCAGTCTCTCCGGCAAAAACACATTTTGTAAGACAAATGAACAAACATTTGGTTTCTGAAAATTTAGTCCCTTAAAACTACCATTGCCCCTGAACCCCTTAAACATCTCATTTTTAAAAAATCTTATAAACCCAGTTGGGGCTGCTATTTCCCCCCCACTCACTAGTGCTGTTTCACATCCTACAAAGACTGAAGCAGGGCCTGGAGAAGCAATGAGATAGGAAAGTTCTTCCTTAGTTGGTGGGTTTGCACCCCTCTGGGGTTGGTAGATGATTGAACCTGGCATCGTATCTTATAGGGCCTTCTTGGCTTCTTCTGGAAGCTCTTTCTATGCAAATCTCTCCAGCTGCAACTCTCCTAAAGAAGATGACACACTCTGCTCCCTGGCAAACTGCATCCCTCTCAGCTCTGGGTCACAATGATGCACCATCAAGTTTGGAAACTGAGGACATTCGCCTTCCCAGTTGGTCCTTTTGACTGAGACTTAATACAGTTCCAGCCTGGATCTTTCTTTCCATGAAAAGACTCACCAAACCTTTATTTTCCAAAACTGTGGAGTACAATGTGTTTCCAGCACTCTCATGGTTCTGCCACCAAAGCAATTACTGTAAACTGGCCCTTCTCTTGCACTCTGGATTTGAGATCCGCCCAACTGCTCATTTATAAAGCTCTCAGGATGGTCTCACTAAAGATCTACTTCATTATGTTTAGGATCAGAGGACATAGCTCCTTTGGAAAGAAGAGATGGGATTCACAGGACTATTTCTAAAGAAATCTTTTCATCTTTCTTCCCATGTTCTGACACTGATAATATCCTTGAGCCTGCCAGATGACATGGAACCAGTTCTTAGGAGCATTTCCTTTCTTAATCACTAAATGGAATCTTACACCTATTTGAGATTGAATTTTAACAGTTCCACCTCATGTCAAACTGAGACAGAAAACACTCCACTCCACACCATTCCTTCAACTACCAACGCCCGACAATATCATTAACTGTCTGGGTGCATCTTTGTGGATCTATTAATAACTCCTCTAATCTGCCCCAGGCATTTTCTTCAACAAGCTTCAATGAATATTCCTTCCCTGAATTTTTAAGTCAACTGTAAGTACATCTGTAGAATAAATGTCTAGAAGAGGAACTGCTAAGTCACTCCCCAAAGAGATAATATTGATTTACCCTCCCACTCAAAGTGTATAAAATGATGGCTTTTCCACGTCATCTAAACATAGTACCTTATTAAATTTTCAGAGCTTTTCCAATCAGTAGATAAAAGTGGTATTCACTTAAATATGCATTTTTGTCATTATGAATGAAATTAAGCATATTCTCAAACAATTAAGCCATTTATATTTTCTTTTTTTGGTGAGATGCCTATGCATGTCCTTTGCTCATTTTTTCCCAGTTGTGTTTTTGTTTTGTTTTTTTTTTTAGCTTGTAAATGCTCTTTGTATGACTAAGAAAATTGGTCCTTTGTTATGTGTGTTGCAAACACATTTTCCCAAAGTGGGCAAAGGCAACCACGAAGAGGAAGTTCAGGGTAAGTGTAGTAAGCTCAGTGAGTTCAGAATGTAGCTTCAGTTAGAACAGCATCTCTCACAATTCCTCCGGCCATGCAGATGTGATTGGGTTCTTACCTTCTCATTCATAGCAGCTCAGCAATGAAGATCTAATTCAAGTGCAAGAAAAAAGCGTGCGCTGGACTGTCACCATGGAAACTGCCCCTCCCACAGCATTTACCATTCAAAGGCGTCTGCAGGCATTCATGTACAACAAATTAGCAAAGAAAGATTTCCAGACTCCCAGCCCTAATTTTGAATGCAGTTTGAAGGTGCTTAGAGGCATAAAGAATGCCTGTGGTTTCTATTAGGAGATTACTAGGAAAAGAATTGTCTTCAGTTCCAGCTTCTGTGGAGGATAATTCGTTGAGACATTAGAGTGTATTTTGTTTTTGCTGTAATTTTCCTTTCTTCCCCATCTTCCACTGATGGTTGCCAGTCCACAGTGCCTGTGGTCTCAGAGTGGTTTATATTGCTGGGCATAAAGCAAAAGCTCCTTAAAGATCACCTGTTATCTTGCTTTTAGTGAATGTGCAAGCCTGATGATGAAATCAAGTTACAAAGCTGGGAGAAGCTGGGACAACTCAGACCAGAGAAGGAGTCAGCAAAAGCAAGAGAGGTTCTGCAAGGAGTGAAGTCCTGTGGTGGCCATTGAAAGCAGCCAGGTTGTTGACAGAACCTGGTGGATGATGGCAGGTGTTCTAAGAGAGGCATAGTGCTAAGCACTGGGATTCCCCACCCTGATAAATAATCCCACTCCCAAAGGAAGAAAAGGTCAGTGGCCTGGCATCTTCAAAGGACCATATTTCTGATGCCTGCAGCTGTACCACTATGGTGTGGGATCCTGTCAGATCTTGGAAGCCAAACAGGGTTGGGTCTTGTTAGTACTTGGATGGGAGACTGCCTGGGCACACCAGGTGCTGTAGGCTTGGGAGAAGGACCCAGCAACCCACTCCCCAAAAACAATCAGCCATTGAAAACCCCACGAATAGCAGAGAAGCACTGAAAATAGTGTTTCACCTGTTGTGCATAGGAGTCAGACACTGACACAACAGCACCTAACAACAACATATTTCTGAAACAATGGGCATCTTAGCCCTAACCCCTGTGGCTTGATGATTGCCCAGGCCCCCATATATGATCCTTGGATCCATCAGTGTGACCTTATGGTAGGTTAGGGTAGTCAGGAGAGTATTAACAATGCCTAAGGATGAACTTTTCATTATTTTAGTTGGCTGAGAGCTCAAAATTATATTTAATTTTAATAAACTGGCATCTAATTTGACACAGCAGAGTTGGTAAAATTCACACTCACTACACTTTTTTGGACTAGTGTTTTAGAATGCCTCAGCTAGTTCAGCTCCCGTACAAAAATCACACCACAAAAAGGCACATTTGTGACGTTGTTTTCATATTGTTTTATTATGCCCCCTCAGTAAATACAGTCATCCCAAAGTATCTGTGGGGGACTGGTTCCAGGGCTCCCTTGGATACCAAAATTCTTGGATACTCAAATCCCTCATATAAAATGGCACAGTATTTACATATAATCTATGCATACCTCCTAGATACTCATAATACCTAACAGTTGTTATATTGTACTGTTTGGGGAATAATGACAAGAAAGAAAAGTCTGTACATGCTCAGTGTAGGTGCAAGTAGTTTTTAAAATATTTTTTATCTTAGACTGAATTCATAGATGTGGAATCAATCCACTAAAACAGAGGGCCAACTGTATTTACACGTACATAAATTTTGCTGTGTTTTATTTTTATGATAAATCATGGCATTTTATGGGAGAAAATAAGCTTTCTGAAAAGATATTTTGATTATGACTTTTTATCAGTGAGAAATAAGTATTAAGCATTTTAAAGTCTGACATTAGACGAGTAAATTCCAAAATCAGGATTGACCTGGATGGTTCTCTACTGCCCTCCAGTGGGACACATGAATAGAAATGGAAGCACTTCTAGAATGAAAAACAGACTGGTTTATGTTTCTAATACTGGCGTGTAAAAAATAAGACAAAGATAAAAAATTGAAGTCTATTTTCTTCCCTGTGTGTTCAGAAATAAGTGAACTGCTAAACAGTGAGTCATTTGGCACCATGACTTTGTACCACTTGGAAGTTTTCAAGGCTGTATTTAAAAGTCTTTCTGACAACACCAAAAACTATATACAACTTTTGACATAAATGTCTTCACATTCTGAGCCTCTGTATTTACTTTTACAGTCTCATTTTACTTCTGCATAATTATTTAATGACGACCTTATAGTTTGCTATGTATCATAATACCTTCTTACTAGAAGATCATTTGTGAGAAGGAGATTATGCGGTTTCTCAGTTTCTCCATGGACGTGATTGACATCATGATAGGCTTGCATTAAACAATTTGGCACTTCTGCATTCCCCAAATGAGTCTTAAAATGCTATTCTTCTAAAAATCATCTTTAAAATAGCTTTTAAAATGCTTTAATCACTAGTAGACAATGGTGGTTGTGGACCAAGTTTCTATACGAATTTGTGTTTTTAAACAAAATTTCAAAACAATTCCTCTTTAAAAAAATAAACAAGAGCTGGGCGCAGTAGCACACACCTGTCATCCCAGCAACTGGGGAGGTGGAGGCAGGAGGCTCACAGGTTCAAGGCCAGAGGCAGCCTATGTAACTTGGTAAGACCCCTGTTGCAAGATTAAAAAATAAAAAGTGGGTGGGGGGAGGAAGCTCAGTAGTAGAGTCCTTACAAAGTATGCATGAGGCCCCAGGTTCAACCCCCCAGTACCACCAAAATAAAATTAAATAAATAAATAAGTAAATAACAAGAAACATGAAAACATTCACATCTTCCCTTTGATGAACTACACACTAAGTCTAAAATATGGTACAAATACATCCCAGAATACCTGCACTGTGTTCAGCAAATGGATTGAACATGGAGCCAGAAACGTGTACTTACACACCATGGCACTCTGTGGAAAAGCCTTATCATTTCACAAGCTTTCTTGCAGGCTGTGAAAGCAACAGAGGCAACAATAACAGATGGGTCATTTCAAGCTGATTTGAAAGCATCTAAAAGTGATAGTTGTCAGCAGCAGTGGGGCAGGTGCAGCCTGACAATGCTGGCTATGGCTTGACGAGTTCCCCCTTAGGGAGTTCTACTCAGGGAAAGCTGAGGAGTAAAGAATGTGAGGCCAAGTCAGTATGAGGTAGAGTTGAGTTTATAAGTAAAGGTAAGAGAGCCAGATGCTGTGGCACACACCTGTAATTCTAGAGACTTGGGAGGCTAAGCAGGAGGATTGCAGGTTTGAGGGCAGAGGAAGCCTGCAAAATTTAGCAAGACTGTCTTGAAAAATAGGTTGTAAAAATGGATGGAGGTGCAACTCAGTGATGCAGCAGTGATGCAGTGGTGCAGCAGCATTTGTCTAACATAGGTGAAGTGCTAGGTTCAATTCGTTCCCCCAGGACTACCAAGGCAGGGAGGGGAGAAGACAGAAAAAAGAAAAGAAAGAAAAGAAAGGAAGAGAAAGAGAGAGAAAGAGAAAGAGAGAGAGGGAGAGGAAGAGGGAGAGGGAGAGGGAGGGGAGGGAAGGGAAGGGAAGGGAGAGGAAAGGAGGGATGGGGCACATGAGTACATGCTTTAGATTTAAGCACAGGCATTTAGGGACAGAGACATGCCTAAGCGTCTTTCTTTTTTTTTAAAACAGAATCACCCTGTGTAGCTGAGGCTGGTCTGGGACTCGCTCTGTAACCCAGGCTGGCCTTGAACATATGGCAATTTTCTTGCCTCAGCCTCCCCAGTGCTGGGATTACAGGTATGTGCCACCATGCCTGGCTTCTAAGCATCTTAACAATAGTTATATATATATATATTTTATATATATAATATATGTTATATATAATATTATATATAATGTATATGATATATATTATATGTTATTATATATTATATTGTATATTATATATTATATATTTATATATTATATATTATATGTAATATTATGTATTATATATTATATGTTATATATTATATATTATATATATTATATATAAGTTATATATATAATGTATATGGTTTTGTGGCTTTTGAAGTTACATTGCTGAAAAGATATAATTTACCACCAGATTCAAAGATGAAACAAAGTTTAAAATTTAGTTGAAAAATTAAGTAAAAAATATGAGCTGGTTTACTTATTGTTCTTAAGAAGTTTCCTTTTGTAAACAAAATTGCAAGGTGATTTTTATGAGGTATACTGTTTAGGGTTAGGAATGAGAGAGAACTGGTGATACTGTTAAACTCCAAGGCCACATATGTTCTGGCCCCAAGTAAGCATGTCCACTTGTTGTTGCTCTTTTGTTTCAGATATCCTAGAAAAACAGCATTGTCTCTATACAGGCAGTCTTCAGGATCTTGTCAGTTGTGTTGAACCAGCTAGAGATATAATCAGATTACAGGGGTGAGAGGCTTCTTTTCCTTCTCCATGTCTTCTTACTTTTCCCTATCTTTCTATTCTGACTTAATAAAGCCTACATTATATAAGTCTGCAGCTATAGCACCCTGGCATCTGATCCCGCCTGATCTCAGAAGCTAAGCAAGGTGGGTCTGGTTAGTCCTTGGATGGGAGACCATCTGGGAATACCAGGTGCTGCACGCTAGAGAGAAGGACCTGGCAGCCTACTCCTGAAACAACCCACCATTGAAAACCCTATGAATAGCAGAGAAGCACTTACAATAGTGCTGGACATGGCACAGTATCAGGGAGTGTTTCATTCTGTTGTACATAGAGTTGCTAAGAGTCAGCCCTGACTCAATGGCACCCAACAACAACAACAACAACATTATATAAAATATATGAGACAATCTATCCTAGGAAATTATAGCACTTTGGCAATCTTTCAATGATTATTAAAAGTAATACACAAAACAAACAATATTTACTACCTTCCAGGTACTGTGCTAACATTCCCTTATTTTTCTTAAGACTCATATAACATAGGTTCTTAAATTTTTGTTTTTATTTTCACTTTACTGATAAATGAACTGACAAGTAGACAAGTTCATTAACTTTCTCAAATAGGCAAGTCTCTGGAGAAGCCTCCATCTGTCTCTTGGGTGTGTGCTATTCTTACGTCTCTCTCTCCAAATGCCTGTGCTTAACCCTAAATCCTGTACTGCCTCTTATCACTACTTAATAAACTCACTAACTTTGTTTAAAAAAAAAAAAAAGAAAAAGAAAACTTACAAAACTTGCTCAAATAACCGGAAGAGGGAAGAACCAACCTCTGGAGTGAGATTTAACAAGAACAAATACAGTTTTTTGCAAGAAGAAGACTTCTAGAATTCTTATTTACCTTTTTAATTTACTGTGTTTTTATTTAACATGTATGTATTCTTTTTTCAGGATGTTAATTTGTTCTTCATGCACAATATATAATTTATTACCCAGAAATCCTAAAACCGGTTTCAAGCCCCAAAGGGAACATCTCCTCGGATATCTCATGAAAAAAGCACTATTCTGCTTCCCAGATCAGTTAAGACGTTGAGGTCTCAGGGAAATGATGTGAATTTCCAAAGGGCAAAGGCTGGCCTAGGACTTAAACCTATAGCATGTGACTAACTTCAGGTGAGGAAGGATGACAGAATACTCCACATTAGACACCGACCCCGAATCGGAGAGACTTTATGGACATATCACAGTACTTACACTGGGTACAGAAACGAGAATGGGAATCGGGAATAAAGGATGTCACACTTGTTATGCTGCCTAGGAGTTTGAGCACAGGTCTCAAAAGCCGAGAACACCAGATGCTTTCGTGGCTTTCCCTCTGTATGACAAGACTCGGCTCGGAGACCCCACCCAGCCGACTTAGAATGGCTCCCTCAGCTCTAAAGGGTGCTCTGCACTCCAACACATTACAACCACGCTAGGGTTTGGTGTTCTGGAGCATGTACCTTGCCTCAGGGACACGAGTTCCTGGAAAGCACCTGACCACTTCCCTTTAGCCCACCACCCGCCCTCCACCAAACCGGAAGAGGCTGGACTTCCGGTCGCTCCAAGCCCCTTCCGGAAGTTACGTAGGAGTGTCAACATGCAAGATGGCGGCCCATCACCGGCAGAACACGGCCGGGCGGAGGAAAGTACAGGTATGAGAGCCCGGCTCCGCGGCCTTCCGGACGCAGCCGGCAGGTCCGGGCCCACCTCCAGGCGGCAGACGCCTCGGGCGGCGGCCAGCTGAGGGGGCAGCTCGGGGCACGCCGGGCCGGGCGCTGTGGGTGGCGAGGGGTGGGGCCGCGATGCTAACGGCGTGAGGAAGGGGCTGGGGGCGACCCGCTGGGCTGCGGAGGCGCAGTTCCGCGACCCTGACGGCATAGTTGTGAGCGATGGGTTGCAGGTAACCGTTGTCCTGCAGAAATGGGTTTGTGGGATCGGAATGCGCTCGTTCCCCGCCCACCTGTCTCCCCTTCCCCAGCTTTTCTCCAAAGCGCCCTTGCCAGGAGGCAGCCGGGGCCCTGGGGCGCTCCCGGAGGGTGGGCGGCTGGGGGGGTGAGTGGACCTGTGTGGGGGCGTGGCGGGCGGCGGAGCGCGGACCGCCCCACGGGGTTTCTGCGGAGGATTCCGCACGTGGAAGCCCCAGCCTTGTCTGTGCAGCAGCCTCGCCTCGGGTGCCGTGGCCACGGCGTGGGGGTATGCTGGTATTCTTGAGGAAATCACTTTTTGTTGTTTTAGAGCTGGATTAGTCCTCACCGTGACTTCATCTTCACTGTGAATCTTTGAATCTCCCTTTCTTGTTTTTATAATTTATTGTCCGTTGGTAAAGTTATCTAACCGTGCTGTGTGTGCTTTGTGCTTTCGTGAATTCACTTGTTTGGCGTAGATTTGAGGATTATTGCTATCTTTTATCTTCAGCGTGTAGGAAATAAAAGCCCTTTTACTGATGTTTGCCTGCGGGTACCTTGTTTGTAGTGTCAGGAAGACCCATTTACTCATTAAGCACTTAGATGGGCCCTTGAGGGGGGGAAAGGATTGAGAGGGTATAGGAGTCGGTATCACCCAAGTTTTCTTTATAAAACACAGCATTGTGTGTACCTCTTCGGGTTGATGTCAGTGAATGTTTAGTAGATAGGACAAAAGGATCCTTCAGTAAGGTAACCCCAACAAAAGGTTGTAAAGCCATAAAGTCTTCTCAGTAATTCACGTCTTTGCCTTACTGATCTCACTGGTCGGTAACAGTGTCCTAAGCACTCACAAGATGCTTGTTGAAATGAGTGTAATTAATAAAAATCTAAAATAGTTTACTCCCTTAGGTGATTTGTAAGTGCATTAGTGATAGAATTTAAGTAATCCCAGCATCCAGGCCAGGTGGTGGAAATGCACTCTCTCAACTAAAATGTAACTGAATTGTATTCTAGACTCTGAGGTGGTGCATTCTTACCGTGAGGATAATGAGGCCTCTCAGTTTCTGCATTAAGATTTAAAGGACAAGAGTAATAAGGCAGGAAGGGGAAAAGGAAAATTTACTGCAGCAGGTGTGGAAAAACTGAGTGTTTTAAAAAGCTGAGTGTAAGGCAGTGCATGTAGAATGAGGGAGGTGATGATAATTCTACACCCATTAGGATGCAAAACTAGAGTTTGGTGTTACACACTTTGTTCTTCAGTAGCAGTCAGATTGGGGAAGTGACATGAAACTGTTTCCTATTGGGCATTTCAGAAAGCTAAGATTATAATAACAAGATTAGCGCACTGAAGAGAAGATTCATGAAGCTTTCAGAACGTGTCCCCAGGGACATGAAAGGGTTTTTGTTTTTGTTTTTTCAAACTAGTGCATGCTCATTGCAATAAAAACCCACAAATAATACAAAAGTATAATTTGTAATTGTCCTCCACTCTTCCAAGAAAGCCACTATCGGCCGTGTGATCTATGATCCTGGGCTAGGGTTTCCCAACCTGCACACACCTGACATTTTAGGCTGGCTAATTTGTCCCTTTGTGTGGGTGAGGCTGTCCTGTGCATTGTAAGTTGTTTAGTATCACCCTTGGCTTCTGCCCACTAGATGAAGTAGCACCTCCCCAGTTGTGACAACCAAAAGGATTACAGACGTTTTAAAGTGTCCCTTTGGGAACAAAATTGCTGCTGGTTGGGAACCATCTATACCTCTTCCAGTTCATGTACTTGACCTACATGGTTTTTCACTTTAAATAGAGCCATAGTATTTACTGCTTTCTGTCTTGCTTTGCCAAAATTTTATAATAAACATTCCCTTTGGTCCTCAGTTCCTTATTTAAAAAATTATTCTACAAAAGTACGTATATATGATCTGTTTCTACCTGTTCAAGAGTGTTTGTTGTAGGAAGTTGTCACTGTGGAAAATAAAATAAATGTCTGCAATTGTTGGACAAATTACAATGCATTCATGTAGTGGATTAATTTGCAGTTGTTAAAAAGTAAGCTGGATCTAGCTGGACATGGTGGTGCACACCTGTAATCCCAGTGGCTCAGGAGGTGGAGGCAGGAAGATTGCAACTTCAAGACCCCAGGCAGTCTGCATAATTTAGCAAGACCCTGTCTCAAAAAAGTAAAAAAAAAAAAAAAAAAAAAAAAAAAAAAAAAAAAAAAAGAAAAAGAAAAAAAGGGCTGGGGTGCAGCTCAGTGGTCCAGCACTTGCAAAGCATGCAAGTGCAAGGCCCTAGGTTCAGCCCCCAGGATCCAAAAAAAAAGCTGAATCTGTAAAATTAAAAAGAAAATATGTTTGTTGTTGTTAGGTGCCATCGAGTCATTTCTAACTCATAGCAACCCTCATAGGGTTTTCAATGGCTGGTTATTTCAGGATTGCCAGGGGAGTGGTTTACCATGTCCTCCTCCCATTTTTGCTGTGCTAGGAATCAAACCCAGGACCTCAGAGACTGCAGAGCAGCGCTCTACCAACTGAGCTAAATCACAACCGGAAAGTACAGTTTAGAAGTCAGAAAAGCTGCTAGGTGTGGTGCCACATTCCTGTAATTCCAGGAACTCGGGAGGCTGATGCAGGAGGATCTGGAGTTCAAGGCCAGAGGCAGCCTGGGTAATATAGGGATACCCAGACTCAAAACATAAAAGTTAGGTGTGGTGGCACACACCTGTAATCCAGTGACTTGGGAGACAGAGGAGAATGGCACGTTTGAGGCCAGAGGCGGCTTGTGTAATTTAGTGAGACCCTGATTCGTGATAAAAAGTTAAAAATGGGTTGAGGGTACAGCCCAGTGGTAGAGCACTTGAGAAGTGGGTTCAACACCCTCCTCCCAAAACAACAACAACAACAAAAACAAGTCCCATTTCCACAAAGAAAACAATGCCTTTTGAAAGTCTGGAAGATAGCAACAGTGATTATCTCTTTGGGATTAGATTATGTGCTTATGGGTAAGACAGGAAATGGGATATATTTTACTTTAAAATATATGCACCTGTATATGTTTTTTAACTTTTTAATTGTTTTTGTTAGTAGGTGTTTTGCAGGGGGCGGGGGGGGGGGGGGGGGGGGGGGGGGGGGGGGGGGGGGGGGGGGCGGTGGTGTTCTTTTGGTTTTAGAGACCGCGTCTTGCTATGTAGCCCGGGCTGGCCTTGAGTGCATCATCCTTCTGCCTCAGCCTCCTGAGTGCAGGAATTGCAGGTGTGTGCCACCACCCCTGGCTATTTTTTAACAAAATCATTTACTCATATATTTAAAAAAAAAATAAAATAAATAAATAACCTTTCCATTTCAGAAGAAATTATATTTGGGGGAGTGAATATATTTTACCTCTTGACTGGCTGTGTCTTAGATGAAGAAACAGAGGCTCTCAACTCCCTTGTTAAGTTATATAGACTAAAAAGAACCCGTGAGGCTTATTGCTAGGTAATCAATGGAGGGGTCCTGACATAGTGCTTTATTAGTTATAGGCATAATGAAAAACGAGCACTATCTGTACATATAACTTTATTATAGAGCATCAATGTAATTGTGTAATTATTGGTAATCTATTACTGTGCTTAATTTATAAATTAAGCTTTATTGTAGGCATATACACATACAACATGTGTACATATAAAGTATATGTAGGGTTCAATACTATCTGGGGGTCTATCCCCCATGGATAAGGTGGGACTACTGTGCATGTGTTTTGTTCATTTTAGTTTATTTTGGTTTTGTTGTTGCTGCTTTTGTTTTTTGAGGCAAGGTTTTACTCTGCAGCCCAGGCTGGCCTGGAACTCACTATAGCCCAGGCTGGCCTTATACTTACAGCAATCCTTGTGGCTTAGCATCCTGAGTACTGGGATGATAGGCATGAGCCACTGTGCCCATCTTGTGTGTGTGTGTTTTTAGGATTAGCCTACTTGCTGATTTTTTTTTTTTTAATACAAATGCACCAAGATAGTGGTCCAACCAAAGTGACGAGAAGGGGTTGAATTCTGGATAACTTTGAAGGTAGACCTAACAAGTCTTGTTGACAGATTGTGAGATGAGAGAAAACAAAGTCGGTGGCACCAGGGTTTTGGGCAAATGGAGTCACCATTAACTGAGATGAGAAGACTACTGGAAAGATTGTTAGAGCTCAGTTATGGACGTGTTCTGATGACAAGGTCTTCTAGACATCCAGACAACGGATATGAGTTAATGCACACCCTGAGGGACTTGCCCAGAGTGCCTCTTTTGTGTGCCTGGAATGCTTTGAAGTCTCTCATATTTTTTAAGTGAATTTTGTGTTTAATTCTATAATATATTACTATTTTTTTCTTATGAAAAACTCTTGAGTGACTATGGTAGGCGGAATGGTTGCCCCAGAGATGTGTGTGCCCTAGTCCCTGGGACTTGTTTATATGTTATGTCACCTGACAGAAAGGATTTTGCAGATGTAGTAAAGTTACAAACCTTAAAATTGGGGGATTGTCCTGTAAACCCTTTCTTAAAAGCAGAGGACTTTCTCCCGCTGGAGACATAGGGCAGAGAGATGTGACAGAAGAGAGAGATTTGAGGTGAGAGAGGGACTGTGCCTTCCATTGCAGGAGAGTGCCACAGAGAAAGTGTGAGAAGGAATGCAGGCAGCCACTAGTAGCAAAGATGACTGGCAGCAGATAAGTGAAACAGAAACTTCAGGCCTACAGTCCCAAGGACCTGAATTTGACCACAAACCAGATGAGCCTGGAAAAAAACTATTTCCTACAGCATCTAGTAAGGAGCACAGACCTGAGACCCTGGTCCATTTGGGCCTGTGAGACCCAAGGCAGAAGACCCACTTGAGCCCCGCCTGGACTTCACTTGTTCAGAACTGAAATATGGGCATGTTTTAAACCACTGCATTTGTTATTTGGTACAGCAACCATACAAAACCAGTCTGATTACCTTTCAATAAAATGGTGATCAGAGAAATATGTTTTTCTCATGATTTTTTTCCCTCCAGGATACTACCAACAACTCTGGAGGTGTTTAAGTTTGAAATGCTGAGACAGATGGTATGAAATTCAGTGGGTCATCCATCTGATTTCTTTGTTTTAGGTCTCAGATAATTGCCGGAGAAAATAACCAAACAGCGCTTACCGGGTCAGCTACAAAGGCTTGTGGTGTAACCTTACTGGATGCTTATTGCTGGGGGACTACCCTATTATTTTTCTTCCTGTCAGAGCCTTTAATTGGCTCTTCCTAAGTGCATAGTTCCTACTGAAGGCCCGGCTTCACATTGTATCTTCCCATTTTTTAGAACAAACCAAGATAGTTGAATATGAGTGCTTATCTTTCCTTTACTCTTGACTCTGTCTTAGTCAAGGTTTTTCCATGACCTTGTTCACTCAGTTATTGCCTCTATCTGCAGCCTCTTCTACTTGTATCTTTCCTTCCATCTCTTTTGCCTGTGAAAGCTTGCCTGCATCAGATTTCACTTGGCTTGCTGTTCTCCTTATGTTCTTTCCCCCACTGGAATGCCACTTCTGGATGACTTTTGTGCTCACCACAGTATCCTGAGCATTTAGAATAGTTCCTGGCAGCTGGTGGCTACCTAATATATATTTGTTGAAAGAATTAAATCCTGTTTCCCTCTGTCTTTTTCTATATCCAGATGTCTTTTTCTGTAACAAGCTGTTAACATGAAACGTCTTAGAATGGATCTGTGTGTAAGTTTACCTACATTCTTTAGTGACCACGTAGAATGGATATGTGGTGACTTATTTGTTTCCTTATTGAAAATACCATTTTTATCATAAAATAATTTACTGAAAAAGTAATAGTAGAGTTACTTTTTAAAGATCACCTTTATTATTTTGTAAGCAAAAGGACAAAAATAATATACACTACATAAAAGACAAAGGATTAGTTTGAAAGTTCCAATATCTGGCTGATGAGAGTTCAAGAGAAAACAAAGAAAACAGATAATTATGAATAGTGGATACAAGAAAAATTCCCAGACCTGAAGTACCATAAATTACTAGATTAAAAATGCTTTCTAAATGCACAGCAAAATTAATAGTGAAAGGACTAAATCCAGAAATATCACACAAGAAAAAAAAGAAGAGTCTAAAAGTTTAGGGGAGAGAGTGGAGTAGGGGAGGGTGTCCAGGAGAGAATGAAAATGAGATCACTTAAAAGTTGAACGAAAGTTATCCTGGCGAACCCTGTAATCCCAGCACTTAGGAGGCTGAGGCTGGAGGCTGTCCTCACAAGGTCAAGGCCAGACAGGGCTATAGAGCAAGACCTCCGTCTCACAAAATAAAGGTGAATGAAACAACATGGCTTTGAGTTCAGTGGCAACAGTGCATACTTAGGGGAAGTTAGAGCAGCACCTTCAACAACTGAGGGAAATTTTTTTGCATAGAGTGTTTTTTGTCTGTCTTGTGGTGGGGAGCAAGCTTAAGGCCTCACCCCTCTATGCAAGTGGCATACCACTGAGCTATACCCGTGCCCTTGTATACAGACTGCTTTATCCTACCTAATTAAGTGTAAAGGTAGAAGAGAGACCTTTTCAGGCATGGAAGGACTCAGTTAACTCCCAGAGACGTTTTCTCATGTTACTTTCTGAAGATTCTGGGGGTGTATTTCAGCAAAACTGAGTGAACAAAGAAGGAAGGTGGCAGTAGGATTCAAGAAACAGTAGCTGGAGCCAGAAAAGCGGAAAAGGACAGCATCAAAGCTACCATATGCTAGCCAACCTAGAGGGCAGCCAGTCCAGGCTGGAGTGAAGAGGAGGAGGGCTCCCAGGGGAGCCTGCTGGGTATAAAAGGGGATGTGGGGATGTTCTGTGGGACAGCAGCTGAAGAGCATTAAAGAAAACATTGAGGGAGGAAAACAAGATAGTTAGAAACTCCAGGGAAAACAAAAGCTCTCTGCAGGAGGGAACTATTCATAATACAGTAGTACAGTACTTGGTTAGTCAGGTGACAGTATTACAGAGTCACAACAGTATGTTGTTGTCAGGTGCCTTAGTCCGACTCACAGCGACCCTATGTATAGCAGATGAAACACTCTCCAACATTGTGCCATGCCTGGCACCAAGTCAGTGCTTCTCTGCTATTCATAGGGTTTTCAATGGCTGATTGTTTTCGGGATTGCATTGGGAATGGATTGCCATGTCATTCTTCCATTTTTGCGGTGCTGGGAGTTAAACCCAGGGCCTCAGAGAGCAAAGAGCAGCACTCTACCAACTTTGCTGAAACCCAGCCCCTCACAACAATATAGCACTAATTATTATTAAACTAAAAATAATAGTATATTCTATATCAGCAAAGTTCTTAGTTGTCATCAAGTCGTGTCCAATTCATAATGATCCTGTGTACAATAGACAAAACTACCCTACACCGTGCCATGCCTGGCAGTATGTCAGTGCTTGGCTGCTATTCGTAGGGTTTTCAATGACTGTTTTAGGAGTGGGCTCTCAGGTACTTCTCCCTAGCCTGTAGCACCCAGTATTCCCAGGCTGTCTCCCTTCCAAGGACTAACCAGGCCTGACCTGTTAGCTTCTGAGATCTGACGCCAGGGTGGTATGGCTGCAGGTATGAGCAGAGTTAGGAGGAGGCAATACTGAGGGTAGTTTTAGAGCTACAAAAACTAATCTATAATTGTTGTTGTTAGGTGCCGTCAAGTTGTGTCTGACTCATAGCAACCCTCATAGGGTTTTCAGTGGCAGATTGTTTCAGGATTGCCTTGGGAGTGGGTTGCCACGTCCTTCTCCCATTTTTGCAATGCTGGGAATCGAACTCGGGACCTCAGAGACTGCAGGGGGCGCTCTACCAACTGAGCTAACAGCCAGACAGGTGGGATGGGGGTGCTTGCACACAGGGGCCAGCAGCGTCTGTGCGGGGCATGGAAGGACCTGGAGCAGAGGGGAGCGCCAGGAGAGGTGAGCAAGACACTTGAGGCCATGCTCAGGGGTTCATCAAATCGTGAATTTAGTAGGAAACAACTAGAGGCTTGGGAACAAAGATATATTCCCAATACCCTTTGGAAGGATAGCCCTAGCAGCTTTGTGAAGGGGGATTAAAGATGAAGCAGGTGGCGCATGCCTGTAATCCCAGCAGCTCAGGAGGCAGAGGCGGGAGGATTGCAAGTTCAAGACCAGAGGCAGTCTGAGTAATTTAGCAAGACCCTGTCTCAAAAAGTAAAATGGGCTGGGGGTGCAGCTCAGTGGTCCAGCACTTGCAAAGCATGCAGGCGCGAGGCCCTGGGTTCAACCCCAGTACTGCAAAAAAAAAAAAAAAAAAGATGAAGCAGAGTGGGAGAGGAGTCCAGTGAGGGGCAGTTGCAGAGGGTTAGCTGCAGCCTGCTCACCTTGGACCAGGCAATCATGAGTGTCCTCCTCCTCTTACCCCTTCAGTCTTCTTGGAGTAAAATTAAAATTAAAATGTCATTAGCTTGAAAAATAAGTTTTATATTGGAATTGGCCACTACTGGTCCACATTTTATTACTGCATGGTTTGTAACTTCCCAACAAGCATCTGTTGATTTGTTTGTCAGGTTTCCTATGTAATTCGAGATGAAGTGGAGAAGTACAATCGAAATGGAGTCAATGCCCTGCAGCTGGATCCAGCACTAAATAGACTTTTCACAGCTGGTCGTGACTCCATCATAAGAATATGGAGTGTCAATCAGCACAAGGTAAGGCAGGGATTAAGTTTATATTTTTAAATTTACTCAGTAGTGACACATGCTTGTTATCCCAACGACTCAGAAGGCTGTGGCAGGAAAAATGGCGAGTTCAACGGCAGAGGCAGCCTGCACAACTTAATGAGATCCTGTCTCAAAATAAAAAAGGGCTGGAGTTGTGGCCCAGTGGTGTAGCACTTGCCTAGCATGCTTGAGGCCCTGAGTTCAACCCCCAGTACTGTCTCCCCCCCAAAAAAATGACTGAGTAAATTTTGGACTAGTGGCTTTCCCTGTCTAATGTGATGCCTTATTTTCAGTTTCAAACTTAATCTCTTTGAGCACTGACATTTTTGGTACATTCTGTAAAGACATTGCACCCAAAATTTTGTAAGCCTGTGAGAGTTTCAGAAGTGTTTGAGCTAAAGCAGAGACTATGCAAATTAGGTTTGCTTTAAGAGTGCTCAGCCACAAAGGAACAAAAATACTTGGTAGAGTGATTACTTTCCACAGATTTTATGCTTTAATTATGACACCCAAAAGTCTCTTGGTAACCACACACATAAAGGAGGGGTTGTATATGCTTTTATATTTATAATTAATGTATAAATATTTGATTTTCTTTATTTAAAAGTAACTAGGCTCCCCACAAAACCCATAGGGCCTTATTAGATAATATGAATATAAAACTATATAGGTAACCAGTAGGAAAATCCTGCAGTGTGCGGGTCCACAGACACGAGAGAAGGCATTCTGACGTATAGTTGTTGTTGTTAGGTGCTGTTGAGTCGGTATCCAACTCATAGCGACCCTGTATACAACAGGTGAAACACTATTGTCAGTGCTTCTCTGCTGTTCATAGGGTTTTCAATAGCAGATTGATTTTGGGGAGGGGGTTGCCAGGTCCTTCTTCCAAGCCTACAGTATCTGGTGTTCCCTGGCAGTCTCCCATCCAAGTACTAACCAGGCCCAACCCTGCTTAGCTTCTGAGATCTGATGGGATTAGATGCCATGGTGCTACGTGCAGGCATGAGTTAAATATATGGAAAGATAAATCCCCAGGCAAATGGGAAGGAACTCTTGGAGTTTTCTTTGAATGTCTATGTTGTGAATGACATAGAAAAGAAGATACAGGGAAGGAAAAGGAGCATTGACTGAGCTCTTAACTATGTGCCAGCACATTCTTGGCACTTGAATATCCGCCAAGATCTTAATTCTCACATTAATTCCCTCAAGGAAGCTGTTGTGATCTGTTTTCACTGGTGAGCAAACAGGCTCAGAGAAGCCCAGGGTTAAGTAGCTAGTAAGTGGCAGAGAATTAGAACCTAACCCAACTTCAAACCCCAAATGCTTTCAAAAGTATATATATATATACACATGTGTATGTGTGTTTTTTAAATCACGCTCTACAAGCTGACATTCAGTGCAGAAAAAGACCTCCTACTTAGAAGAGTTGTTAGATAAGGTTTTTCTAAGTGAACTTCAGTCCACCAGGCTTTGAATTCTTTAGCCAGTAGAGATAGTGATGGCCCAAAGTCAAAATCATGGAAGATAAGAAAACTATTTATATTTGACTTAGAAATGCTTATGATTGAATTAGAATGTTGCTTTTCTCGGATTTCCAGGTATTTCAAATAAGGGAAAAAGTCAGAAGAACTAACCTGCAAGAATCTGTCAGTCTGTCTGTCCTGCCCTCAAACATCTTTTTCCTAGTTGTCCTTTTATGATAGGATTGAATAGTGTTGTTTCTCAAACAAATGTATAGAACTATTTTCTTTGCACATGAAGTATTTCAAAGTTGCTTGTTTTCAGTGTAGGATGTAAATACCAGGCTCTCCTGGTAATTAAGCCAGAAGATTCTCCAGTTATTGAAATGGTGAGACAGGTCACACTCCTCATCCCTTGGGTTCCCTGGCTTCTCTGAAGGACTAGATACCATGAGGAAAACACTTAAAACTCAGAAGGTAAAAACAGCAGTGGGAAGCCAATAGCAGGAGTGTGTGTCTCCCGTTACCCTCAGGCCAGACTGCTCCCTGTGCTCTTGGACTCATTTCTGTCTCTACTGTTTGTTATGAACCTTCACCACCACCAAGCCAAATCTCCCCCATCGTGCAGATTCCCTCAAGGCCTCCTTGTCCTTTCTAGAAAACACCTTCCTCTAGGACTCTGAGTCACACACAGTGCTTAGGGCAGAGCTTGTTGCCTTTACTACCACAAGGTATAAAAAATAAGCATTTATCCTGGAAACCTAGGCTTTCATCACTGGTAAACTATCCTGAAACAAAACTGTTTTTACTTGTTATCTGGAAGCATCACCTATGTGATGCAGTTCTACTCTGAATTCAGTTATCAATTTTAAGACCCTAATTAGGGTTATGTGTCACATTAATTGAAGAATCTGAAAATACCTATACTTTGGAATGTATTTGTTCTCTAATATAACCTTTTGTGATTTTTCTTTTTATTTCAGCAAGATCCATATATAGCATCTATGGAACACCATACTGACTGGGTAAATGACATTGTACTCTGTTGTAATGGGAAAACATGTAAGTATTTCTTTGGGTTATTGGGCTTCTGGAGATTTTTTATTCCATTTGATATATTTTTCATTTTTTATATAAGCTTTTTAGATTAAAGTATAACATACCTAACAGAAAAGTCCACACACCTTGAGATTTCAGTTCAGTAAAATTCAGATGAAAGAGTATTACTGGACACCCTCTTGTGCTGTCCTTTCAGCCACTGCACCCTATCCCACTGCACCCTATCCCAAGGCGATTGCTCCCTGTCTTCTGAATACCACAAATTGGTTAAACATGCAGTGGAACTATATATGAATCAACTCTTTAGTAAGATGCATTTCTTAGTTTCATAGTCTGAGTTAGAGAAAATTTTCTCAGTCAAATTGGGCTTTTAACTAGAACATTAGAAAAAGTTTACCTATTTAAAATTATATGTGTGTGTGTGTGTGTGTGTGTGTGTATTGTTTGTGTGTGTACACAAGTGTGTGTGTGAACACTAGTTTGAAATAATGTTGACTTGTTGTAAGATGTTTTTTAAGTTATTGTAAGTCAGACACCTAAGGATTCTGTTAATTCTTTGCTTCTTCTAGTAATATCTGCTTCCTCTGACACGACAGTAAAAGTATGGAATGCACATAAGGGGTTTTGCATGTCAACATTAAGGACACATAAGGTAAAACAACTAATGGTTCTCAGGGTCTTTAGTGTAATATTGGGATCTCAGTACTTTGGGTCATTTTGTATTAATCTACAGCATAGATCATAGTATGTCTGTTCTGTTACAGGATTATGTAAAGGCCTTAGCGTATGCCAAGGATAAAGAACTGGTAGCATCAGCTGGGTTGGACAGACAAATATTCCTTTGGGATGTGAATACTCTAACAGCATTGACTGCCTCAAATAACACTGTCACAAGTAAGGTGTCAAAAAAAGTTTCCTTGAAAGTGATCTAAGTTAACATAAATCAAGAATGACCTATAAAACATCTTTGATAAGTTTGCATCAAGACTGTGTTTCATATTTTGAGAGTGCTTCTTACCTACAGCATCCTAGACTCCAAGAGCATGATTGAACAAGATGCTAGTTCCTCACTGTAGTCTAAACATGGTAGCTTCTCTGGTTATTTTTTGTACATGTGTGTGTCTTAGCTCCCTAGCTAATATATAAGTCCCTGCAGGTTACAAAAGTGTGTCTTATTGCTACTTTGTATCTCCCATAGCATTGCCTGGCCCAAATCCACACACTCAGCAGGTATTATTGAATGCAGTGATGATTACCTGACAAAATAGGCAATTTTCTGACTTGAAAGTGTTACTGCATATTAAGAGCTTTTGAGTTAATGGGTGAGATGGGAAATAATCAGGGAGAAAAAAGCTTTCTAATGCCAATTGAAGAGGACTGATATAGAATACCCTGAAGAATCCAGCCAGTTCCAGAAGAACCCAAGGAAGCTAGGGTGCTTTTAGAGGCAATTCAGGGCTGTTCACAGCAGGTTAAATAGCATAATTGTCTGATAAACTAATAGAACTCAGACTACCAGGTCAGACTTACACAAATTTAGAGTTGAAATTCAGCACCAGGCGTGGCTCATTCTGCTAGAGCCCTCAAAGCCAGATGTCAGGAAGGACTTGGAGGAGCAGATTTTTGGCTTAACCTGGAAGGTCTATATTCAAGAGGGGGATTTGGACAATCTAGATCTCCACATTATGTCATGAACCTGTGCTCCCATGCCCGTGAAAATATTGTATATTCTCAGTTCTAAGCCACACCTTTCCAACAGTTACACTGCTGTTAGGTGCTGGTGAGTCATGTCGGACTCACAACGACCCTCATAGGGTTTTCAATGGCTGATTATTTCAGGGTTGCCTCAGGAGTGGATTGCCACATCCTTCTTTTTTTGTTTTTGTGGTGCTGAGAATCGAACTCAGGACCTCAGAGACTGCAGAACAGTGCTCTACCAACTGAGCTAAATCCCAGCCCTTTCAACAGTTATAGAGGGCTACAAAAATCAGATGTGGATTAGAATCATGTGTGGTTTGGATTTGGGTCAAAAGACCAGAACTCAATCTGAATCCAGTCCCCATGCAGTTCTAATCCACACCTGATTTTGTAGCCCTCTAAACCTGTAGAAAAGGTACAGATTAGAATCGAGACTGTAGTTCTAACATGATGTAGTATGTGCCAAGGAGGGCAGGTTGATAGACTGGTATTTATAATTTCTTGATTTCTGTTTTCCCCTGTTTGCCAGGACATATGTGAGGGTCTAAACACTGTGCTCCCTTGTTCTCGTTGATTTCTCACCTGCCATCTCAGTACCTTAGCTGCTAGTCCCTGCCGATACATCATTAGGCTTTAGCACTCTGTAAGGCTTGCCTCAGAGAGACACTAAAGAGGAAGGAACGAGCAGTACAAGTAGGACTGTTTGTCACAAGGTCAGAAACTAAGCTCAGTGGATGCATGTTGCTTAGAATTGTTGAGAGAGGATATCACAAGTTTGTTTTTTTTTTAATGAGTATAGTAATAATACTAATAATAGTTAATATTTATTGAATACTTATAAACAGGCACTTTTCTAAACACCGCATATCTATTAACTCCTTTACTAATAACCTCTCAGTATGGTTTTTTGTTTGTTTTTTACAAAATTACAATCAGACTGAACAGTTTCATGTGCAGCTTTTTCACTTAGGTGCTGATACTGAGTTCTGAATCGAAGGGCATGAACATGATTCTTGTTATTAAGTATTTATTTGCTTTTTTTTTGTCTGGTTTGATAGATGAAAATTATTTTCATTTTGTATTTGATTTGGACCTTTTTTTCATGTTTATTGGCACATGTATATCTGAAAATATATTACTTAATGTGGCTAGTTTTTAAATGTAGTGCAATTCGATTTAGCAAATATTTATTGAACACTTGTAAATACTCAAATCCAGAAAAGATAGAACTTTTGGTAATTATTTTCATTATAAAAAGACTTCCTTGGTGTACTCATAAACATAAGATTTTCTAAATTGAATAAAATTTTAATTTTTACTGACTGGTTCCTGACCAGCTGATGATTTTGTTAACATTTAGCTCTATTTATCTTCAATAGCTTCTTCTTTAAGTGGGAACAAAGATTCCATTTATAGCCTGGCCATGAATCAGCTGGGAACAATCATTGTATCAGGGTCCACTGAGAAGGTAAGCGTGAGCTTAAAGAGTATGTTTGAACCTAAAACAAAGAAATAGAAATAATTTTATCTGTGTAATTATTAAATGTGTGGACAGTGCCAGGCACGGTGGCACACACCGAGGCTGGAGGATTACTTAAGCCTAGGAGTTTGAGACCAGCCTGGGCAACATACCAAGACTCTGTTTGAAAACAAAAACAAAAAAAGCTCGTGGACAGTGATTTTACCTAGTGGATGCTAAAAAAACTGTTATTTAAGTAAATACGGTTGTAACTATATAACTCCTGTCTATATAGAGATAGAGCAGGGTGGCTATGTATTTGTTGACATTAGAAAGGCTTCCTTCCTAAATTAGGAGCCTTACGCAATGAGCATTGGCTGAAGCAAAATTTCCTTCTCAGAATTTAATGGTTGTCAAAGTCATCTAATATTTAAATTTGGTTGTATATATATTCACTTGGTGTAATATTTTGTTAAACTTCACAGGTTCTAAGGGTATGGGACCCAAGAACCTGTGCAAAACTAATGAAGCTTAAAGGACACACTGACAATGTCAAAGCACTGCTATTGAACAGAGATGGAACACAGGTATTCAGTGTTATGTGGACATTTACCTAATGACCTTGTCAGAAATCTCTCCACTTTGTATGCTATTGCATAGGTTGATTTGAACTGAAAGCTACTCGTGTTATAAATCGTGGCCTGATTTTCAATCTTTACAATACTAAATTGCATGTCCAGTAATCCACATTTAAAAACTATTCTGTTTGCATCATTTTAAAATAAAGACAAAACAAGGAATTTCCTTAAAATAATTCTAATGCAAATGAGTATGCAGTTATGGGACATAAAATCTAAAATAACTAAAAAGGCTTTCTGTGTAAAGCAGAATGAAGCTTGGATATCAAGTGCTTTTTGCCTGTGCTTTATGTGAAAAATCTCAGTGGTCTGACTTGCACAGGTTTTTTTCAGTCAACCCTCCACTCAGTAGGTTTAATTTTCTAACAATAGTTGGAGTCAGCATTTCAAAGAAAAACATGTCAGTGGTTTTTGAATATTAGCTCTTTTGGCTATACTATTTGTGAATTAGAAATCACAATTCTGTTTGTTCTGGAGCAGTAGAAAAACAATTTTTCATCAATGTAGATAATAAACGAGAAAAACTGAGCAGCATTTTTATGACATATCTCTACCATGTACCACTGCCTCCTCCTTGCATTTTTTTCTGAGGGCAGTGAGAACTTCAGAGATAACTGGAATTGATTGTGATGGGGCTAGAAAATGGTGAGAAGATGGTGAGGTAAGAAATACCATAAGTCTGTTACTTCTGTGGAAGTTACTTAGGACAGTGGAAATTCCCTCACATGGGAATTAGAGAAACCTTTGTCTCCAGAGGTGAGAAGAAGCTTGAAAGACTATCCAAAGGAAGGAGATCATTTTTCAGCACCAGAAGAGGGGAGGCTTGAAGATCCCTTTGGAGGTAGAAGTGGAAGGAGCTTGATGTCACTGTACTGTGTGCCTTGAGGAGAGCACTTCACTTTACTCCTCTTTGTTTGTCTGGAAATGGGAGTCAGAGTGTATAGTCAGTATGGTTTGAGAGAGTGTACATGCACATACTATGTGGTCTGTAAGCCAGGGTGTCTTCTAGAGCTCTCCAGCTCTCTTGCCACCCCATTTTCATGTGAGTCCAAGAAGCCTGGTGCAGTCAGCTCCTCACTGTTTGCATTGTAGCTGCAAGTCTGCCCTTGAGATGGTCACTCAGACCTCTTCAGTTAGCTTTGTCCAGTACTGGACTGGCTCACGTGGTCTCCATGGTGTCTAGAAGGGGGCTGTGGACCTGGCAGGCCTTCTAAAGCTTTTTCTGTCCTCTACACCAGAGGTCCCCAATCCCTGGGCCACAGACTGGTACTGGTGTGGGAGAAGCTTTATCTGTATTTACACAATAAATGTAATGTGCTTGAATCATCCCAACACCACTCCCCCTCTCTGTAGTCTGTGGAAAAATTGGCCTCCACAAAACCGGTCCCTAGATCTGGAAAGGCTGGGGACTGCTACTCTACAGTCTGCCTTGTATCCTATCTGTACAGTTATGAAGGTGCTTCCCTACAAGATGAGTCACCTGTCACATGTACAGTTACGAATGCACTTTTACTGAAGTCAGCCACATTTCCTGCGAGCAGAGGCTGTGACAGGGCTCTACTCTAAAAGCTACCTGTTGGTCTTATTGTACAGAATTGATAGGTATCCTTTGTGTTTTCCATCCATTTGCCTTCCTGGCAACTATACACTAAGTGTAAATTTTACCACAGACAATAAAGCATGTTTACGTTAGTGAACAAAACAACTGAAATAACTACTTGTTTGGGAAAAAGGAGGAGGAAAAAGAAGCCTTTATTTACTGGTTCTTGAATTCTTGTAATGTGAGGCTGGTGTTAGTTTCTAGGCCAGAGTGTATATTGTATCCTTCAGCCCTGCAAGTTTGTAATGTAGGCTACCTGGTGGCATTGTAAATGAGGGACTCACGGTGAATATATACATGTGTATGTGTGTATGAATGTAATGGGCCAACAAAGCCCACGAACATCTGCCTATTGCCTTATTCCTTCCCTGCCAGATAAGATCTTACTTACCTAATCTGTTTGAGGTTTTAGCTAGGGGAGTTCTTCCGTGGAGAAGGTGGTTGGTACTGCAGTTTTGAATGCGCAGAGCCACCTCTTCTCATTCCTTGTACTCACTTGGGCACTTAATTGCCTGAGGGGCTG
This sequence comes from Pedetes capensis, assembly GCA_007922755.1. Lineage (NCBI taxonomy): Eukaryota > Metazoa > Chordata > Mammalia > Rodentia > Pedetidae > Pedetes > Pedetes capensis. The sequence goes on along the minus strand of VMDO01001873.1, from coordinate 84,888 downwards.
GGACAGCCTACCATCTTGATTTGAGCCAGTCATGTCCTCGTGTGGCACTCATGAGGTTTTCCTGGTAATACAAGTCCTGAACCCAACATACGAGTTTGCAGGGCTCAGCTCCAAGCAATTTCTTGGGGCAACTTACCTTTTCCATCTGTCTCCTGTTGTGGCAGTTGAGATGCCATCCCAGGATCACACCTGTTGGTTGGCAGCCTGGCCCTGGTACACTGGTACTTCCCATCATGGTTGGAAAAATAGAGAAAAGCTGATCAAAGTTATGAAATGAGTTCCACTAAGTGTGATTTAGCAGGACAATTTGGAACATTCTGTTCAGTCTCAGAGGTCGTCTCATAACGAACATCTTCATGTTTACCCAGTGGAAGGTCAGAGACAGTGGAAAATGTTTTGATGACCCCTCTAGCTCCTGTAAGATACCAAGTACTAGAATTCCTATAAAATAGAACTGTTACTTTTTTCTTTTTGCAGTACTGGGTAGCAAACTCAGGACCTTGTACAATGGGATATTCTTTGACTATGCTACCAAACGCTGCAAAGCAGTTGGCCACTATTATACTTTGAAAGTGGTTTCTCTCTCTTTGGAGGCTTGCCTTTTTGTAGTCTTCAGATACTGACTTAGCACTTATTTTGTGTTCTTTATAAGGATTATCTAACTATGTTTCTTCATCTGCTCTAGGTTACATTGTGGGTTTAGAACACACCTCTTTCTGTCACATGTTGCCCAGGCTGTGAGGACTTCCAGGCCATCCCCTCTGTCTACCCTTCCCACTTAAAGTGTTAGACCTTCCTCTGTATAGGTGAATGGTCTGTAGTCTGAGGGGTCAGAGCTTTACTGATAGCCCTCTGCCTTAAAGTAGCATCTCCTTCTGGAATGGGGCGCAGCTCTTGGCTTCTCCCCACAGAGTGCAGGGTTATCTCACACCCAGGCTGCAGGTCTGCTTGTAACCTTCCCTCTGACAGTTTTCTTTATTGCTTAGTCTCTTGGATCCTTTGTGAGAGATTGAATGGATTATCAAACCCTGATGTTCCTGGTAGTTTATGAGGGAGTCTCCTAGTATATGCTCATTTAATTGAACCCATGCAGAATTCCAAAGGCTCCTTAAAGTCACGAGGTAGCCTGGAAAACCCTTCATGTTCCTGAAGATCTCATGTATTTGACATCTTCCAAATTTCCAGGTCTACAACTGTCTTCTCCGCTTTGAAGCCCTTTGCTTAGTTTCACCCTCTCGCATCAGCCATTGCTTTCTTCTCAGGACCATTCTTTTTCCCAAGGAGGCGAAGTGCTTATCCTCCTTGCCAGGCAGTGCAGTAACTGGCTGAGAACACTGAGCGTGCCAGGCGTGGCCGTGGGTTGGCTCATTCAGCCTTTCTGTCAGACGCACAGTGTGCTCAGTCCTAACTTGGGTGCCAGCAGCTTCTATGTAGTTGACTCTCTTGAGCCTTTAGAGATTGTCAAAATTGCTAATGTTAACTCACTTAAGGCTTGTGGGAAGTGTTTAAGAGAGTGGTAAACCTGGAAAGATCTTGCTTCTGATTCCTCTCAGTAGTATCCAAGAGACCTAGCAGGATGTCAGGAATCCAGAGCTGTGACAGAGGGATGGAGTCAGAGGTGACCCAGGACCCCAGAAGGCTTGCTGGCCTGGAGAAATGCTTGTCAAACTCAGTGTACAGCAGCCAGGCACACACCTGTCATCACAGTGACTTGGGGAGCTGAGACAGGAGGCAGCCTGCAACAGTTCAGTGAGACTCTGGGTTAGTGTTCAGTTCAGTGGTGGAACACTTGCCTGGCATACATCATACATCAGAATACCTGGAGAGTCTGTTAAGTGCCGGCTGCTGGGACCTGCTAGAGTTCCTGCCTTACTGGGTCTGGGTGGGGTCCAGGAATTTACATTTTTAAGTTCCTAGGGGAGATGATAGTGGGATCACTGCTACTATAGCTTCGGTTGCTTTCAACTCCATCTCCCAGTGTAATAGATGATGGGAACAGGACTTGGTAGGAATTCCTGATCAACAGGTAGCCAGGTAGGGCTGACAGAAGCAGCTTTGTTCAGAGGCATCCCCACCTGAGCACACACTGCTGCCTTGGTCACCTCAGACCATCCTGTGTCCCTGTCAGCAGCCTTTGTCAGAGACAGAAATCTCTGTCTCTGTCTTTGACACTGTGCAGTCAGTGGAGAAGCCAAGCGTGAAGTACAGGAGACAGGAGCTCATGAGCAGGTTTCTAACCGTAACTCTTGTTGGTTTGCAGTGCCTCTCTGGGAGTTCGGACGGGACAATTCGCCTTTGGTCCCTTGGCCAGCAGAGATGTATAGCAACGTACCGAGTCCATGACGAAGGTGTTTGGGCCCTACAAGTCAATGATGCCTTCACACATGTGTATTCTGGAGGAAGGGACAGAAAGATTTATTGTACTGACCTAAGAAACCCTGACATTCGGGTGCTCATTTGTGAAGAAAAAGCACCAGTTCTCAAGGTATGTCATGTATTTTAGTTCTGTATTTCAGGTTGTTACACTTGTTAGCCAAGTAATGCAAAATCTTTATTAAAATAGGGCTCAACTATAGGGTTAGAAAAAAAGATCTTTACTTAGGTAGAACTTGACAGGATAAGGCAGAGTGGGCATCTCTCTGGGTATTAGAGTGTCAGTGGAGGTTGTCAGGGGGTCAGGGCTGGGGCAGTTTTGTAGGCCACCCGTAGGAGACATTGTGGCTCCTTAGGTCCATCGGTGATGAACAGCCGTCCCAAGGTGAACTCTAGTGAGATTGCTGAGGAGGAGGTATATGAGCAGTTAATGTTGTCTGTGAGCAGACAGCAAAACCAAGGGAGGTCTGAACACGTGTCCACAGGCTCCGGAGGAAGGTGGTGGGAGAGTCCTCCTGAAGGAGAAGAGGGAGCTGGCTGCTTCCTGCTACAGACATTTACTACCTCAAGCAGTCCTAAAAATCAGGCTCTGGTGAGCTGGGTCAAAAGGGACCCAATATAGATGGTCCACCTTCATGGACCAACCATCTGCTGGGGCGAGAAGAGCACAGGAGAGCAGCAGTGCCCCATGAGCCCTGCAGATGCCAGAACTCTTGGCTGTGGAGAAAAGACTAAAAGAATGCAGATTGAGAGTGCAAGGCCAGCCTGGGCTACATGTCGGGACTCTGGCTGAAGAAATAAAATGGGTTGGGAGTAGAGCTCAGTGGGAGAACACTTTCCTAGCATGCATGAAGTCCTGGGTTCAATCCCCAGTACCACCAAAAGAAAAACAAAACAGACCCTCTCAGCCATGGTTCTTGTGAGAACTTGCTCCTATTACGCTTTTAGGACTGTGAATTCCTTTAGCAGAGAGATTCCTTTTTCTGTATCTGTAGCACTGATCACATGCCCTATAGTCAGCATACAGTTGTTCAGAAAGGATTTGGTACTTAATGCATAGTTAGGCCTGGCAGTTGAGAAGAGTCATCCTTCCCCAAAGTAATATTTTTGTATTGTTTTCAGATGGAGCTTGATAGATCAGCTGATCCCCCTCCTGCAATCTGGGTTGCAACAACTAAATCTACAGTAAATAAGTGGGTAAGTAAGCCACTGAATCCCTGGTAAAAGTTTATAAACATATGGTTGGGGTTTTTTCTTTTTTTTTCTTTTTTTTTTTTTTATAATCACACACACCAGTAGCAAATGCTCAGTGAGACTCTTGACTCTTAACATGCCTTTAGGCAGTGGCCAAAACCTGAAAATTCTTATAAATAAAAGTGTAGTCCTAAGGATCATACTAAAGATAATAGTTGAAATGAAGTTTTTGATGACTTTGTCAGGAGCCAAGATACATATTTAACGTTCTTAGAATAGACTGTGCTGCCTGATAAAACAGTGTTAGTACAGTGTCTGACCTCCTGTAGCTGCACTTGAAAGGAGGCAGTCCAAGTACCAACAAAGCAGAAAAACTCATCAAGATGCTGGTTTTTCTAAACAGAAGAGAAAGCAGGGATTAAACTAGAGCAAAACTGAGAAGTCATCCAAAGCATGGTTAATTTTTAAATCTTAATTAAAGATGTAAGATTGCGAGACTCTTTGTGGATAACAAAGGAGAAAGTGTTTGCATTTATTCCTGTTTATATGCAGGTCAAATGCTTGTTCTATGTACATGTAAAAATTGTCATATATCTTGTCTAAATTTCATTGTGCTAACTTGTGAGCAATATAATTTTTACCTGGACGAGTACTGCTTTTATGCCTAGTTTTTTCCCTCCAAAAGAATGACATTCCCTCCTTAATACTTGTTTGAGGTGTTTTTTTTTTTAAATCATGGTAAATAATTGTACTGTGACTAAATATTTTTGGTTGGTGTAATAGTTATTGAAGTTTTCTTGTTTGCTTTTCTTGAACTTTATTTTTCTTGCCACTTTAAGTGGATTGAGAAAGCTTATTTATGGAGCATCAAATGATTAAATAACTACTTCTGTTCCTTTAGACATTGAAGGGAATTCATAATTTTAGAGCCTCTGGAGATTATGACAATGACTGTACAAATCCCATAGCTCCCCTTTGTACACAGCCTGACCAGGTTATTAAAGGTGAGTAAGAAAATTTGGACTGTATCCTACCTTTTATTGAGGTTAACTATAATTACTAAGAGATAGACAAAAATAAAGGTAATGCTCTTTTTTTTAATGTAATTCTGGTGTAAACGAAAAAACAAATAATGTATGGGCTTATTTTTAGTACAAGAAAAATTATGTTAAAATGGGCTTTTTGAATTAATTTTTATTAATATATATAATACACATTCATGAAGTTTAGTGTGATATTTCAATACCTGCGTACATACAGCATTCACTGATCAAATCCAGCCTCCCTTTGTCCACTCTCCCCACCCTCTTTTTGTTTCTTTTCATTTTTTAGGATTTCATTTTTTATAGCTGAAGAATATTCCATTGTGTATATGTACTACCTTTTCTTTCTGCTTACCAGAGAGATATTGTGGCACTATTCTTGAGTTGATTTATTTATTTTATTTTTTTATTTTTTTCATTTTTTATTTTTATTTTTTTTTGTCCAACAGCAGAATAGTCAGGGAAAAAGTCAATAGTCACTTTGTAAAATACATTGAGTTTAATGTTATCCTTTAGCATAAAACCAGAAAGCACAGACATGGACCTCAAATTCTACGTTTCAGCTGGTTGTGTTAAAAAAAAAAAAACTGTGTGTTCAATGTCAAAGCTAGGGATTAGCACCCTACGTGGCATATTCATCTGTAGTTCATAGATGTCCATGCATTTACCTTGCAAATAGAATATCCACACTGGAGGTATACAAGGAAGGAAGATGGGAGACAAAAGTAAATGCAAGATGAAACTAATCCAGATAGTTCATGTCATCATTTGGACTTTTCTCAGTGGGTAAAACTGTTGACTGTCAGATTTTTCACTGGCCATAGTCCCTGGAAGCAAAGAGCTCTTTTTTTGTTTGTTTTTGTTTTCACTTTTTCTTTTTTGAGACAGGATCTTGCTTTGTAGCCCAGACTGGCCTCAAACTCAGGATCCTTCTGACTCTGCCTCCTGAGTGCTGGGATTACTGGTATACGCTACCATGCTTGGCTACAGAGGCCTTTAATCTATAATCTGATACTAAAATCTCAGATAGGCGCTCTTTGAGAGTTTATAAATTCAAATAACATAAATAATTGGCTTTCAAGTGCCTTAGGTATACTTATATAATCTTCTGGGTTGCTCTCTCTTTTCTGGTGGCTAGTATGAATTTCATTCCTGATAAATACCAGTTAATAATGATTGCCACACTTTGAATTTAAATATAAAAGAATTAACTTGCTAATTGTGGTTTTTTTCCCTTTTAGGGGGTGCTAGCATTATTCAGTGCCACATTCTTAATGATAAGAGACATATATTAACCAAAGATACCAATAATAATGTGGCATATTGGGATGTATTGAAGGTAAGTCTCTTTTTTGAATTATATGCAGGTGGTTAGATCATGTACTCCTTAATTTTTCCTTTTATATACATGATAAGATAATTCATACACAAAGATTCAATTGCAAAGGTGCCTTATTTAGGTAAATACTTTTTTATATGACTATTAGATAAGGCCAGAGTTTACCATTGTAAATACATAAACTATTTGAATAGAGCCGTATTCTCTGGTTTGTTGTTGTTGTTAGGTACCATTGAGTTGGTATCCGACTCATAGTGACCCTTATAGGGTTTTCAATGGCTGACTGTTTCGGGATTGCCTTGGGAGTGGATTGCCAGGTCCTTCTCCCATTTTTGGGGTGCTGGGAATTGAACTCAGGACCTCAGAGACTGCAGTGCAGTGCTCTACCAACTGAGCTAAATCCCAGCCCCGTATTCTCTGGTTGTTGTTGTTGTTGTTAGCTGCTGTCAAGTCGGTATCCGACTCATAGCTACCCTCTGTACAACAGGGGAAACACTATTGTCAGTGCTTCTCTGCTGTGCATAGGGTTTTCAATGGCAGATTGATTTTTGGGAGGGGGTTGCCAGGTCCTTCTCCCAAGCCTACAGCATCTGGTGTTCCCAGGTGGTCTCCCATCCAGGTACTAACCAGGCCCGACCCTGCTTAGCTTCCGAGATCTGACGGGATCGGACGCCACAGGGCTACCGCTGCAGGCATTCTCTGGTTAGTGTATTATATGCTGCCTCAGTTTAAAAAGACTGCCTAAAATGTCTAATCCCTTATACTATTGACATTTTGGGCTGATAATTCCTTTAGGGTATGGAGAACTGTCCTGTCCCTTATTTCAGAGACAGGTTACATGGTGACTGAGAGAATCCAGGGCATCCCTTAGAAACTCACCAGCAAAATTTCTTGATTCTTCTCTTTGATACTTCTCCACTAGTGCGGGCCTATCCCCGTCTTATGACTGGGCTTCACCTCATGCTGCTCAGTGCCTGCTTATGTCCAGAATACCCAAGAGAATCTGACCAGGCCAGCGACTCTTTGAGATTGACCTCCCACTTTTCTACCTATGGTCTGTTTAGCTAATGCCTCAATAGAGCCCTGCTGTCTGAATGGAAGGGAGCTCTACTTAGATGGGGCTCTGAGCCAGCATGTACTATGATTGGCGTTTCTGAGAACCTAACAGCTTCCTGTTCAGACACTAACTAAACTGTGAACTTTTGCGGTCAAATAATCAGGTGTAATAGACATACCATTAAACAGGAATGGAAGTGTTTGGAGCAGAGACATAGGAATTAGACAGAGCTACATTCTAGTCTTGGCTTTGCCAGCTACTAGCTAAGTGATCTGTGAAGCATTCTGAACTTCTCTAAACCTGTGTCTCTATTCCTAAAATGTGGGAGCTCCGATTTACTGGGGATGTTAGGGGGATGTTCAAGAATTAGTTAGCACTGTGCTTGGCACCTGTGAGGTAGGAGGCTGTTGCACTAATATAGGTGAAAGACACTATTTCTCTGGACTAGGGCGGCCATGGGGATGGGGGTGGAAAGGAATAAAGCAAGACCATAGGAAGGAAGGGAAGAGGCAGGAATGAGCTCTGGGTTTCCGGACTGGACAGTGGTGAGTGGGAATGCAATAGGGAGTGTGAGGTGCAGAGTGAGTTGTAGGGAGAAGGGATGTGCCAAGAAAAGTAACGGGTTTGAGCCGATGCAGGATGTCTGGGGAGAACAGACGGCTATATCACCTAATGCACAGGCTCAGGATCTGGGCTGGATGAAAGAGTTCAGCAGTTATCATCAGCATGTGGCATCCAGTGATGCCAGAGGACATGTCAGGTTTCCCAGAGTGTATCAGAGCTGAGCACAGGGCACACTGGGCATCACTCTTGCCAGGGTGTAGACGAGGAAGCCACTGAGGTGTCTGATAAGGGATAGGAACGGCAAGGACCAGTGAGTGACAGCTGAAGAACTGTTTCAGAAAGGAGCTTGTGGTTAGTGGCACCCAGCAGCTGAGACTTCACTCAGGTCCGATTCTAACACACATGTGGCCTTCACAAGTGACGAAGGGGGGACTCCCATAGGCAAAGGCTCCACAGCACCTGGATGGTGAGGAGGGAATGATCGTCGTGGAGGTGGGGGATAGGGAAGGCAGTAGCTGGGGAGGGTTGGAGGTAAGAGGGCCGAAGGAAGCTTTTGTTTTCATTTATTTTTGTTTGTTCGGGGGTTCCGGTGTTTGGTACATTTTGGATGGAAGAATTTGAGCCTGTTCTGCTGCTCTTGGGGAGAAGCCAGGAAAAACGTGAGGGGTTGATAGCAACACAGGTTCCCAAAGAGCAAGAGGGGAGGAGAGCCAGCTGAGACAGAGGCTCCTTTCTCCTTCACCAGGATGAGTGGTAGCAGCAGGTTACGGGTTCTATCCAGGACCCATTCTCCCCCACCCCTGCTCTTTCTTGAGAAGGAGTTAGAATCTCATGCTGAGAGTAGGCCAGGAGGTGGCCTGGTCCAAGATCTGGTGAGGGTAGAGATTAGGCACACTTCTTATGGAGCAGTCTTTAGAAACAGAAGAAATCCCAGGTAGCAGTAATGGTTCAGTTGAGTTGGAGACCGGGAGTTTGTAGTGGTGATATTACCAAGGAATTGAGAGGCCAGCATGCCCTGTGCATTGTCCATGTGGATGTTAATATAGGGTAAAGGCAGGAACTTGAGGTGGACCTTAAGACAGTGACCTAGGGCTCAGGTGTCGAGGGAGAGTGACCATGGAGACTGAAATAGCAGGGAGGGAAAGGTGTACATTGGGGCCAGGTGCTGTGGCACACATCTGTAGTCCCAAGGACTGGGGAAGTGGAGACAGGAGGCTTGGAGGTTTGAGGCCAGATGCAGCCTGCGGAACTTGGCAAGACCCTGTCTCAAGGTAAAAAATGAAGGGATGGAGGTGCAGCTCAGTGGTGGAGTGTTTGTCTAGCATGCGTGAGGCCCTGAGTTTAACCTCCAGTAACCCCCCCCAAAAAAGAGACAGAGAGAGGTGTACAGTGTACTGCAGCTCCGTGACACAGGCCTCAGAGAAATAGGAGATTCACATGGAGGTGGTGGTTAAGGGCTCTCCTCTGGCTTTGGGGAGCAGTGGCCTGTGGCACTGAGGGAGTGGGATCTCGGGAAAGCCAAATGGTGTTGAGATGGAGAGACAGAGGGAATATTCTGTGATGCCGTTCAGAATTAAAGTGAGCCACATCAGGAATGCTTCTTGGCACCGGGGGAGTTTGGGGCTTGTTTTTGGGAAGCATCCATATTTAGGGGATGAGAAGAGGAATAGTGAGAAGTATTGTAGTTAAGTAGGAAGCTTCTGAATTAATGGCCTGTATCAGCTGTTGTCTGAGGGGAACTTCACAGTTCTCGTAGGTGAGCACTTAGTAACTTGTTACTTGATTTTTTTCCCCCTTAACTTTTGAATTTTCTTTGATATTGCTCCCAGATAAGTGTGATAGCATATCATTATCAGCAAAATCAAATTAAAATTTCTCTCCTAAACAAGAATTTCTGACTTTTTTTTAATTTAAAACTTTAGTAGCAGTAGGTAGTTATTTAAATACAAATGCCTTAAATTAAAAATAATCGAATGCGTTTTTTTTAGAAAGGTGTATTAGAGTCTCTTTTAGATGAGTGTGATTGTTGTTGTTGTTTGGTGCCGTCGAGTCGGTATCTGACTCATAGCGACCCTCACAGGGTTTTCATTGGCTGACTGTTTGGAGATTGCCTTGGGAGTGGATTGCCAGGCCCTTCTCCCATTTTTGCGGTGCTGGGAATTGAACTCGGGACCTCGGAGACTGCAGCGAAGCGCTCTACCAACTGAGCCAAATCTCAGCCCAGATGAGTGTGAAGTGTATAAAAATTAGAATAATGAAGAATCAAACAATTCATCCCTTAATATTGATCATTATACTTTCCTTTTGATGTACAGGCATGTAAAGTTGAAGATCTGGGCAAAGTGGATTTTGAAGATGAAATTAAGAAAAGATTTAAAATGGTGTATGTGCCAAATTGGTTCTCAGTCGACTTAAAAACAGGGGTAAGTTAGCAGTTTATCTTTGTGTAATTTGACATAGTTGAAAATCTCTAGTAGTACAGCTCAGATTTTTTTTTTTTTTTTTTTTTGTGGTACTGGGGGTTGAAGCCAGGACCTTGTGCCTGCGTGCTTTGCAAGAGCTGGGCCACTGAGCTGCGCCCCCAGCCTATTTTTTTACTTTTTGAGATAGGGCCTTGCTAAGTTACATAGACTATCTGTGGTCTCAAACTTGCAATCCTCCCGCCTCTGCCTCCCGAGCCACTGGGATTACAGGTGTGCGCCACCATGCCTGGCACTAGCTCAGAATTATTAGAGTTCTAGGTTTTTAAGGGTGAGAAAAAAAGATTATTTTTCATGTAATACTTATAAACTGTAGTTTGAACACCTTTGATGTTTCAGTAATCTAAAATATAATTGTATTGAATCGCATGAAACACATTTTGGTTCCTCAGTCTGTGGCTCAGCACATTAGTCCAACAGTACAAGTAAACAGAAGTTTAGAGACTTAATTGGAGAAAGTATTCAAATGGATGCCACTAACAACTTTTTCTTTTGACAGATGTTGACTATTACTTTGGATGAGAGTGACTGTTTTGCTGCTTGGGTTTCTGCAAAAGATGCTGGTTTCAGCAGCCCTGATGGGTCAGATCCAAAATGTGAGTTAAGTGTCTGTCTTTCTCTTCCTTCCTCTGAAAGAAAAGGGGAATCTGTGCTGTTTTTTCCTAGGTATTCATCTTTTGAAGAGTCCCTTACATTTTATTGATTATATTCTTGGTCAATATTCTAAAAAGGTAGTATGTGTACATAATTGTCTCATGTGTACAAATACAGTGTTAGTGGCATTCTATAGAAGTAACCCTTTAAAGAATGTGATCTCAGGCCCAGTAACTTGTACCCTGGAAATTACTAATAAAATAAGATGGCTGGGCAAAACAAAACAAAACAAAACATGGATGAAGATCTGAGGACAGATGTGTGAAGAAAATGGGCTTGAAAACATAAAAAAGAGAAAACCACAAAGAGGACTGGAATATATAGAGAAGCACGTGATCTTGACAGGGGAAGACACAGTACTTACAGGTGCTAATTCTCCCCTAGTTTATCTGTCAGTCTCATGAAATACCAATAAAAACACCAATATTTTGTTTCAGAATAATAAAAGAATATGATCTTTGTTTTTGAAGAGTGCCTACTCTGAACAACCATATAGAATATCTATTTGTCCTATACCATCATTGCTTTAAACTAATTCTAATATAAAATTTTAACAGGCCTGGCAAAATCTAAATCTTGATTTTAAACATGAACATTAGATTAAGAATTTAACATCAGAAGTTGCTGGGCGCGGTGTCATATGCCTGTATTCCCAGCGGCTTAGGAGGCAGAGGCGGGAGGATCGCAGGTGCGAGACCAGGGGCAGTCTGCATAACTTAGCGAGACCTTGTCTCAAAAAGTAAAAAAAATGGGCTGGGAGTGCAGCTCAGTGGTCCAGCACTTGTAAAGCATGTAGGCCCAAGGCCCTGGGTTCAACCCCCAGTACCACCAAAAAAAAAAAAAAAAAAAGAATTTAACATCAGAATTTGTGGAAACTTTTTTTCTTTCCTTCTTTTCTTCCATTCTTAGGTTACAACTAATTAACACTTTTCCATTGTTTTTTTATGTAACTTTTTTGCAGTGAACCTAGGAGGACTTTTACTCCAGGCACTCCTAGAATATTGGCCTAGAACACATGTGAACCCAATGGACGAAGAGGAAAATGAAGTAAACCATGGTTAGTGTTTTTATATTCAGATATTAAGAATCATTCAGAGCCAAAAGATACTCAAGCTGTTTGCTAAGATATGACATAATAAAATTTTGTGGTATGTCCATTAATTGTCCTCCACCTGCATCTGGAAGTAAGAGTATCCGGTCTTAACTGAGACTGAGACTTGGAGAGAGCAGACCACCGTGTGATGTCACTTTCATAAGTGAGTCTGCTCAAGGTAGATACAATGAGCCCTGTATATATTCAAGCAACCTTTGCCTTAAAACTAGGCACCTTGGCAGGCTTATTCCAAAAATATTTCTCAGAGTTTCTGTGAGCTGGATTTACCTCCAAAGTGACCTAATTAGCTGCCCCAGAAAGCCACATGTGTCAAAGAATGGTCAGCCTTTATATTCACCTGAAACAGAGGGAGCACATGTCCTGATGATCTACCTGATCTTGACTCTGAGTGCGCCAAAAAATTAAATTCTAGCCGGGCATGGTGGCGCACGCCTATAATCCCAATGGCTTGGGAGGTGGAGGCAGGAGGATCACAAGTTCAAAACCAGAGGCAATATGTAACTTAGCGAGACCCTGTCTCAAAAAGTAAAAAATGGGCTGAGGGTACAGCTCAGTGGTCCCGCACTTGCAGAGCATGCAGGTGTGAGGCCCTGGGTCCAACCCTCAGTACCACAAAAAAAAAAAAAAAAATTAAATTCTGACTTAGAAGTGTCAGGGTGATTATGTGCCAAGAATTAACATCTTTAGGGACATTCAAAAGGTGGGGAGCAGCTCTGTGGTAGGTCACTTGCCTAGTATGTCATAAGGCAGAGGTTCAGTCCGAGGGAGGGGTAAACAAGATTAGGGTGCTCCAGGCAGCAGCAGTAACTTTAGCAGCAGAAGAGAGCATCTTTTGAGTGCAAGCATTTGGCACCATATGATTAAGGGGAAGAGTGAGCACCAGTGGCAGGTACCCCTGCTGGGGACTTGGTTGTGACTGGCAGATTCATCGGCAGGCTTTTTGGAATTCAGTGTCTCTCACAGTGATGGCATGCTTCCTGCTTCCTTGAGAACCAGGCTGCTAGTGGCCGTCTCGGGAGGAGCACACAGCCCCACCCAGGGGGGCTTTTCCTTTATATCACCTGGCCGGGGGAGTCAGAGAAACTAGTGGGAAAATCTCTCTACCTGGGATCAAAAAAGGTAGGGTCTGGTGTTTGCTCTGCCACTTGTTAGCTATGTAACTGTGGCCTGGTTATTTCCTGTTAGGCAGAATGCCGTCAGAAGCCAAATAAACCTCAAGGATTAAGGAATTAAAAAACAGGCTGCGTCCCTTGGGTCCAGGATAGTGGCAGGTGGAGTAGGAAGAACTCACGGAAAACCCCACATCATCTGTCATCCATAGAGTCTGACCATCTTGGTCCAGGCAGGGTCTGCCGGTCTGCAGCTCCGCCCCAGGCTCCGCAGGTGTCCAGTTTGTCTAGGTCAGGCTTTGTGAGCAGCTCGATATTCAGGCCTTGAGAGGGTGCAGGGGTTCTCCTCAAGGCCACTGGGAATGGGCCCTGGGCCTCAGGGGCTGAGGTTCCTGGAAGGCAGAGAGCTACTTGCATCAAGCACTCCGAGTGAGAGAGGAGGCAAGTGCCCAGAGAGATCCAGGGGTGCTGCAGCATGCCACAGGGTGAGCAAAGTTCCCACGTGTCAGGGAAGTAGTCATGGTGAGTGGGCACTTGAGTGCAAAAGAATACAAAGAAAGCACAGTGGAAACAATCTGCAGAGAACAAGGGAAGTGAAACTCTGGCATTTGAGGATTTTATTTTTCACTAGTACTTCTGTCATTAGCTATAGTTGCCATTAAACATAACCTTTTCCTGAAGCAATTTTCTGAGCAGGGGGTTCTACCAAAAAAAAAAATAGAAATGAAAAAGATTATTTATAGACATGTCCTAGACTTCCTTTGTGGGTGAATTAGCTGATTAAACTTTTGTTTCGAATATGAAACATTAATCTCTTCTATTAAAGGACAGTCTTTGGTTCTTTGAGAGAGCCTCACTGTAAAGTCCCTGGTGCCTGGAGCTCACTCTGGGGACCAGGTTTGCTTCAAGTTTGCCTCTGTTGTCTTGCCTCCGCCACTCCTGGCTGAAATATAGTCATTTCTAATGAAGTGTGACAAGTTGACCTATTTCTTATTTCAGGAATCTTAACTTTGTTTTATACCTTTCTTTCTGACTCTGGCTAACTTAGAGGATTTTGACTTCAGAAATCTTGCAGTGTTTGAAACCTATGGAAATACAATGTATAAAAATGAAATCTGTATTTTTATAATTAACTCTGGATACAAACACCACCTGCATCTTTTCTAGTGAACGGGGAGCAGGAGAACCGAGTGCAGAAGGGAAATGGATATTTTCAGGTGCCCCCCCACACGCCTGTGATCTTTGGTGAAGCTGGAGGCCGCACACTGTTCAGGTATGGGTAAGCAGGATCAGAGGCACTGCCTGCAGCAGCCCCTTTTTATGAGGAAGTATTGGCTCAAACAGATGTTAGAATGTGTTCATTACTGGCATTTGGAAGCTTTCCATGTCATGAGATAGTCAAACATCTGGTGCCATCAGTCCCCACTTGGACAGACAGAACCACTGAGGTTGGAGTGAGCTCGACACCCTGGCCCCGGGGAGCCCTTCTGGTGGTTTCTTCAGGAAATGCTGCCTTTCTCTGACTTTGTCTGAGTGACTGCTAGGGTCAGAGATCTGATGACATCACTCAGGTCCTGGGCCCCGAGGGTGCGCTAGAGTAGACAGCTTCCCTCTGGCCGAGCCAGGCAGTCCTTTGTGGGGCCCTGCAGGGAAGACCTGGTGTGGCTCACATCCTGGTGGCCAGCAGGGCTGTGCTGGAGCCCAGGAGAAGAGCTTACCAGTCTCCTCAGGTGCTGGGAGTGACAGAAAGGCCTGTCTGGCCCTGGAATGTGGAGTTCTCCTCCTTACAGTGATCTCCTGAGAGTGGTAAACAGAGCCTTCAACTGGGCCCTGGGCACACACCTGTCATCCCAGCCACATAGGAGGTGGAGGCAGGAGGATTGCAGGTCAAGGCCAGAGGCTGCCTGTATAACTGAGCAAGACCCTGACTCAAGATAAAAAAATTTTTAAAAAGGGGCTCAGTGGTAGGGCGCTTACAAAGTACGTGTGAGGCCCTGTGTTCAGCCCCCAAGTTCCACAGATACATATATACACACACACACACATCAAGGATTGCACGTGGAGGTCTGGGCTGTACATTACAGTGCTGGCAAGGCACCTTTCTTGAGTCTGTTACTTATACTCAGGTTTCCTGTCATGTCCCAAGGACTGAGAAAAGCAACTGCAGTGTGTGTCTGGCAGAAACCGAGCCAAGCCTTAGGTTCCTCCCTGCCTAGCTGCCTTGGTCCTCTTGAGGGCTGCAAGGGTACTGCCCACTAACACCTGCTGGTGGGGTGCAATCATCGTGCTTGTCCTGCCACTCACTGCCTGGTGTGGGTTATGTTTAGGCTGCTCTGCCGAGACTCCGGGGGTGAAACCGAGTCAATGCTGCTTAACGAGACGGTGCCACAATGGGTAATTGACATCACTGTGGACGTAAGTGTCCTCCCTCCCACGGTGCCCTTCTATATTTCTTCCAAATCGTGAAAGTTACTATTTTAGGCAGTATAATCTTAAACTCGACTAAGAACTCAGCTTCCAAGTGGAATCCCCACCTGCTTCTCTGCAGATCCATAGTTGCAGAAGTGTCAATAATTACTCATAGATCTATTTCTTTGTTGGTTTTTATTTATAACATTATATATGCGTATTCAATAAAATAATAAGTGAATGAAATGAAATGCCCATCTCTTCCCCAATCAGTCCTCGCCCATTCACTCCATATCCTTCCTCCCTGAGGGTAATACCTACTAATAGGTTAATACATAGCATTTACTGCTTTTTTATTTGCATACACAAGCATATATTATTTGTGTGCATATATGCGTATCATTTTATTTTGCACAAAATCTCTTACAGTGTTCTGCAACTTTTTGTCACTTAAAAGTTTATCTTGGACATCATTTCTGTACTTATGGATCATTCTCTCTGGATGACTGCATAGTATTCCATTGTATAAATGTACTATCGTTTATTTAATTGGCCCTCGGTTAATGGACATTTGGATTGTTTCCAGTGTTTTCTATTACAAACAGTGCTGCAGTGAACATCCTTGTATATATATCTTTGTGTACTTTTTAGGATAAATTCCTAGAAGTGGAATTGCTGGATCAAAGGGTATGCAAATTTTAAATTTTGATAGATATTGCCAAATTGCCCTCCATTAAGGCTGTACCAGTTTATACTCTCCAGGCAGCAGTGTATGAATGCCCATTTCCCCACATCCACACTAACCCTGGATACTTTCAGTCTTTACTATAAGATAGGCAAATATCATTTCAATGTGGATTTTTAAAAAATTCATAGTGAGGTTAAGCATCTTTTCATATTGGCCCATTGTATTTCTCCTGTGAATTGCCTGTTTGTATTCTTTACCCATTTTTCTAATTAGGTTGTTCGTCCTCCTGATTGATTTGTAGTTCTTTATATTGAATATTAACACTTTGACTATTCTATGTGTCTCACTTCAATTTTTACTTCGTTCAGGGTGTTTTTTGCCAGGTGAAAAGTACTTTTTTACATGATCAAGTTGGTCTTTTTATGGCTCTGAGTTTCATGTCTTGTTATTTCCCACTCCAGAGTAGCAAAAACTGTTCTGTTCTTTCTCTCTCTCTCCCTCTCCCTTCCTCTCTGTCTCCCCCCTCCCCCCTTTCTCCATGCTTTGCAAGTGCTTTACTACTGAGCTGCACCCACAGTCTGTGTTTTCAGTTTTTATTTTGAGACAGGATCTCACTAAGGTACACAGGCTGCCTGTGGCCTCGAACTTCCCATCATGCCTTCACCTCCCAAGTTGCTGGGCTTTCAGGCATGCACCACCACAACCAGCTTGCTCTATTCTCTTTTAGTACCTTTATGGCAATTTTTTTGTGTCTAGCTCTTTAATCTGTTGGAATTTTTTCTTCTGTTTGGTATGTGGTAAGATTCTAACTTTTTCAAAGGGATGACCAGTGTACCAGCACAATTCATTTAATAATGTCCTTTTTCTACTAATTTGAAATGCTATCTTTATCACGCACTAAATTTCTTTATACACTTAGATCTGTTTTTAGATTCTTTTGTACTGTTGGCTACTTTGTATCCTCCTAAAGCCATATGAAAAGGCATTTAATCTCTAGAAACTAGAAAATTTGCTGACTCAGATACACTCCAAGAACAGGTGTGACAGTTAATGGATATTCTGTGTTCTTCTCTATGTCCAGGCTCCCCATAAATCACTTCTTCTTCAGGTGCAGCACTTCCCTGGGCTGCATGACTGACTGGCTGTGGCTTATTCCTGAGAGGAGACCCTGAGGGGACCAATGCCCTGAGAAAAGATGACTGGATGGTTTCACCCTTAAGTGGGGTTCCATCACAGCCATTCTCCAGGTTGTTGGCTGGAGTTTCCCCTCTTTATAAAACCTTAGCTCTCCCTCTCATGCCGGGGGCCCAGTGGGAGCTGTAGTGGCCTTTCAGTTAGATGATGGCCCACCAGTGTAGAGTGTGGCTCTGCTCAAAGGTGAATGTTGTGGTTTTCCCTCAAGACACTCAAGTTTCTATTTGGGCCTTTAGGTATCAGTCCCAATAATTTAACGTAGAGTTGAGATTTTGGCTTTAAAAAAAATTAAGTTTGTTTCCCTTTGCTACCTTATACTGTTTATTTAAAAAGAATCATGCTATAGTTTCATGTTGGCACTAATATTTTAATTATAAACATAAATACACTTTTCTGATAAATTTTCTCTAAGGCTGACTTAATACCTTACTATAATTAAAAGTCACTTTAATTGTAAAACAATTATTTGTAAATCATGTTTTCCTATTGACAGCATTTTAGTTGATCAGCTAATAGAAACTATTGTACCTTTTTAACTTTCAATATTTCAGAAAAATATGCCCAAATTCAACAAAATTCCTTTCTACCTCCAACCTCATGCATCTTCGGGAGCAAAAACCTTAAAAAAGTAAGTAAATATAGTATCAAGTTTTTCCTTAAACTAATTAA
Source organism: Pedetes capensis (assembly GCA_007922755.1). Classification (NCBI taxonomy): domain Eukaryota; kingdom Metazoa; phylum Chordata; class Mammalia; order Rodentia; family Pedetidae; genus Pedetes; species Pedetes capensis. The sequence goes on along the minus strand of VMDO01001873.1, from coordinate 67,001 downwards.
TTTCTGGAGAGAATTATGTTTCCTTATGATTGCCTTATAACACAGGAGGCCATTATCAGATCTAAGGTTCATTTTATAACATTGATAGACTTTTATTTCTTGTTAAAATGCAGAGTTCAGGACACACATGTGCATAATTGCTTTTATGGATACTTAGAGAATAAGGAGAGTGAGGGAAAGAAATGAGTTTTTGACTGGTGCTTCCCAGAAAATCTTGAAGGATATAGTATTTGAGCTGGACCCATAAGGATGAGTAGGACAAGGGATAGATCTTCCCAGCGTAGGACCTAGTCTTCTTGGAAATGTGGAGGTGGGAGCATGGAGCAGCCTCAGAGTCCTAGAACTAGGCAAGAGGACCCAGGTGCCTACATTGTAAGATGGAGCAGCAGTGGGGATTCTGGGAGGAGCAGGGTGAACAGAAGAGCAGTTAGAGGGGATTGGAGTACCAAGCCAGAGAGGGTGCAGGGACTAGGTACCAGGAGTTTCTCGGGTGTGAGATGTGATTCAGAGGCTTAAAGTATAGAGACTCAAGAGGATTCTAGTCATTTAGGAATGAGATGCTGAACTATAACAGTCTATATCCTACCAAATAAAATCAACAAGATTGTTAAAAACTTTTGTTACAGGGTTTTCAAACTTATACAAAGAAAATGGAATAGCTAGTACTTATTGACTCATCAGACTGGTTCCAACGTGTGGCTAAACATCTTGCTCCATCTGTACCTCTGCCCCCTTCCTACCCACCCCCCTACATGTGCACACAGAAACACAGACACTCACAGGATTATTTTAAAGCAAGTCCTGGACGTCACATCAAGTGATTGAGGGACTGACGTTCAAGATAGCTTTTGGAGTTTAAGCCTAAGCCTATGTGGTTCTATGACTATTGGCTGATGTCAGAGATACAGGAATAGGTTTTGATGTGAGGGACTTGATGAGTCTAATTTAGGACCATCCACTGATGGGCTGTGATCTAGGGCAGAAGGTTGAGACTCAAGGTCCAGACTGGGGACCGTCTCCCTCAGGCACTAGGTGAAGGTATGGTAGTGGGGAGGGGTGTCCAAGGACAGAGCCTCCAGAGCAGCAGCAGACCTTGGTGAGCACCGGGGGTCTTTCCCTCCAGGGTTCCTCCAGGAATCCTCTAGTCTATAGAAAATTTGGAAGGGTGTTTAAGAAAATAAAACCCAGAAGGCTACTCCATGTCTGTGCAAGTTGCAAGAACATATGCTTAATCTTAGTTGTACCTAATCTGTGCCGTGGGAGGACACTGTAAAAAAAATCCTTTGAAAGTTCTGAAAATGGATTAAAGCAAGCCAGACACAGTGGCAGTGGCATACACCTGTAATCCCAACAGTCCGAGGTGAAGGCAGGAGGATCACAAGTTTGAGGTCAGAGGCAGCCTGCATAACAAGACCCTGTCTCTGGATAAATATAAAAAAGGAGCCAGGGATGCAGCTCAGTGGTAGAGTGCTTGCAGAGTTTATGTGCAGGGCCCTGGGTTCAGCCCCTCAGTACTGACAAAAAAAAAAAAAAAAAAAAAAAAGATTAAGGCAGTGACTAAAAACACGTATTGATTTGTTTCCATGGTGTATTTTAATTTTATAAGATGTTAACAACAAAGAAAAATTAATACAGAAGAGACACTTAGTGACTTTTTTCCTGATGTCAGAATATGCCATTGCCTTTTACAGAGACAGACTCTCTGCTAGTGACATGCTCCAAGTTCGAAAAGTAATGGAACATGTTTATGAGAAAATTATCAATTTGGATAATGAGTCTCAAACCACTAGCTCTTCTAATAATGAAAAACCAGGAGAACAGGAAAAAGAAGAGGATATTGCTGTGTTGGCAGAAGAGAAAATTGAACTTTTGTGTCAGGACCAGGTAAGTGAACTTGAGGACTGTAGCTCCATTTTTTCCAGTGCTCAGAAGTTTACATAACTTAGTATGATTATGCCTGCAGCCGTCCCACTGTGGCATCTGATCCTGTCAGATCAGGGAAGCTAAGCAGGGTCAGACATGGTTAGTACATGGATGGGAGATGGCCTGGGAACACTGGGTGCTGTAGGCTTAGGAGAAGGACCTGGCAACCCACTCGCCCTGCAGAAAACAACCAGCCATTGAAAACCTTGTGAATAGCAGAGAAGCACTACAATAGTGTTTTGGCTGTTGTACATGAGGTCACTATGAGTCAGATACTGATTCAGTGGCACCTAACAAGAAGTATGATTATAGTCCCCAACTCTGTTGCCTTTGAGGGGCTTCTGCTTTCAGAGCAGGTGTAAGGAGCCTGGGGTCTCTCCTACCCATGTGTGTAGCCCATTAGAGAAATATTTCAGCCCATACTAAAGCTATTTACATTGGGATGGTTTTCAGGAAAGGGACACAGCTTTAAAGACAGAGGGAGACGAATGTGAATTAGCCAGTAGCTTTTGTTCTTGACAAGCACAACACACATCTTGATTTGCAAGGCAATCTCTGTTGTAAAAGATTTGGACTGGAGGCGGGTAGAGAAGTGGTAGCACTGTTTTAAATCCAGACCTCCTACTGATGAATCTTCAGAAGAGGGGCTGGAAAGGTAGCCTGGTGTTCCTGGCATAGCCACAAAGGGTACACACTCTGCTGTGCCGGGTTCTGTGCCTGCCTTTGTGGAGGTTGTGCTCACAAGAGAGCCTGCCAGGGGTAAGTGGCCAAGCTGAGTCATGGTGGGGAGAGCCCTGCAGCTGAGGGCACTATTAGTGATTAGAGACTTGACATTTCCAATGCGTTTTTGGCTATTCAGGTTTTGGATCCAAATATGGACCTTCGAACAGTGAAACACTTCATATGGAAGAGTGGTGGAGACCTCACCCTCCATTACCGTCAGAAGTCCACGTGAAGGGTGGGCTAGTGCTCCTGGGTATTCATCTACCTTCCTCTGTGGCCCCAAGAGTAGTCCTAGGAAGCCCGCCGAGCCTCAGCGGGAGCAAGACTTGTAATGGCCGCTTGGTGTGGACCGAGCGTATCTTTCAGTTGAAGTGACTAATGAGATGTAACATAGAAACCAGTCTCCATGTGTAGATTAAGCTGCCCCCAGGGAAGCAGAGTGCGAGCGCAGCACAGCCCCAGGCCAACTTTGGCCAGATGTACAGAGGACTGACGACAGGCCAGTGCAGACTTCGCTTCCTCCTCCTCTTTCCAAGAACTTCATCTTTGTTAGCACTTGTTAGGTAGAGAACATCAGTCGGCCACATGTCACTGTGTTCCAACTTCAAACCCACAAGTTCTGTAGCTTTTCTAAGAGTACATTCCATTCCTGTAGTACCTATGAAGGCTTTATCCAAGTTTGTCATAAGAAAATTAAATTATTTTCACCTTTTAGGACAGTTATTTTTAATGGGAATTTGCCATCGCACAATTCAAGCCAGCCCATTTCGTAATAAATGATTCCTGCTGGGCTTGTTTTTAATATTGCATCTCAGATGTGTTCTTGTGGGAAGCTCTGCTGCAGTCCCAGGTGCTGGGGCACAGCGCTTGGCCTTCGGGCCAGTCTGTGGTAGCCCATGCCCACCAGCACTGTACCCCATAAGACCCTGGCTGGGCAGCAGCCCCCCTCTCCTCCAGCATTCAGTTTTACTCACAGCTGCTTGGCTCTCAGTGAGCATGTGACACTATCGAAACTTAAGACCTAATGGAATTGTAATTTCACTCAAATGCTACCTAAAATTATGGTGTCAGAGTAGAAGGATCTCAGAGTGAGTTGATTTGATACTCATGTCCTGAAAGTATACATATTGTTTTTCCAAAGTTTTATATGCAGATTTTTGTTGTACCTGTACCTGTATCCAGATCTTCTTTTCACTGTTCTTTCTAACAATCTAAAGCTTTCATAGGATCATTTGGATCTTGTACAGAATATAACTTACTGGGGATAAACACTTCAGCTTTGGGCAGAAAATACTTTGGATTCTTCCCAAGGTCATTTGTATTCAGAGTAGATCAGTGGTCCACCCCCATAAAACTCCATCCCGACGAGCCTCCTCGTAGGAAGCCAGAAGCACAAGTGCCTTCCAAGGGCAGTTCATTCCAGTCCAGGCACCTCCCAGCTTGGCCCAGGGAAGGAGGGGGAAGGTTGTGTCCTTCCTGCGTCTTCCCAGGCTCAGCCGGGGGCAGCTGATGGGCCCAGGTCCCTACCTTACAACTTGAGATATTCTGATCCGCACAGCTGCAAAGACAGGGTTCCGTCGCTGCTGGTCAGCTAACTTTGGGAAGTGGACAGGTCATTGCTTCCAGCACCTTGACAAAGTGAGCAAAGACATGGCCACATTTCCAAGAGCTGAATTGGTCTTTTTCCCTTCCTCAGAGAGCAACCGGCTTCTTTTTTTAAAAAAAGCCCTTTCTATCTGTTGGATACAACAGTGCGCTTTTGGTGCACCTTTTTTAGCAATAGTTGTGAACTAACAGCAAAAAAAAAGAGGAAAAAGTAAATAAATAAATAACGTTTCCCAGCCCTCAGTTGTGTGTGCACAAGGGGCCTTTGAGCTGAGTAGCGGGTTTGCCAGGTCGTTTGCCCTGTGTGCTGAGCCCTGGGTGGCTTTGCCCCCTTCTATTGTAGATCTGACCCTCAGCATGGTTGTACTTTTTTTTTCCCCTCCAGTCAAACCAGTGATGACAGTTTCCACAAAATCTGACAGTTGGTAATGCAAAAGGGTAAAAATCTGTATTTCACAGTTGTATAGAATAAAGCTTTAGTTAAAATATTTCAAAGTGTAGTACACATTTTTTTCACTTGTCATTTTACTTCATAGCAGATTACAGAGAAAAAAAAGAAACCTCCGATTTCACCCTGGAAATAAGTACCATAAATACCCACTTTACCCCCCAGTTTATTGCAGGGGGGGTGGGCGGGAGAGGCCAGAAGCTTCCAGCAAGGGCAGCCATGGATTGCCAGGCTATGGAGCTAAGGAAAGCTACCCTGTTACAGGCCCATAGCAACTCTGTTGTCCTTGCCCTGTCCTTGGAGACCCACATGGGCTCCCACGCAGTCCAGGGCACGCCTCACTGTCCTGTGGACTTACCAACTGCTCTGGTAGGCCTGGTGCAGGCTTGCTTTAAAAGTAGCCACAGTGCTTGAAACTTAGTGTTCGATAATTTGAAGCCCGGGCCCCTCCGTAGAGTTTGGCCTGTGCCCCACAGAGCACATAGTCCTTGTCCTGCGGCCTGACAGAGCCTGTGAGTTCCCTGAACATACAGTACACGTTACAAATGGTGCTGCTCCGGTGAGGCTCTCCACTAGGCAGAGGCTAGACCAGGCCTGAGGCAGCTTTCGCAGCAATTAGCATGATTAGCATGGGAAGCTGTGGGGCTGCAGTGAAAGCAGCAGAGGACTTCAGCTGACAAGGGGCCATCCCCTGCTGTGGGAACTGAGCCTTGGCCTCCAAAGGCACCCGGGCTAGCGGGAGCCTCCCCCACAGAGACAGGCACAGGGCCCTCACTGGCCTAGGCCTCTGCTTGCTTCACTTGTCGGGTGGGAGCTCGGGGTGAAGAGACCTAGTCAGGTGGCCTGGCTTTGAGAGTGCAGTTAAAACCGTGAACTTTAAGGTGCCCCTCTAGTGACCATTGAGGTTGGCTGGGACAGTCTCTGTTCAGAGGAGATGGTTGTAGAATTTGCTACTGGCGATACTAGGTCTGGCACATAGGCCCTGGGGAGGAAGAAACGTTGCGAGCATAGGTGGGTCTCTGTGGAGGGCCTACAGTCTTCCACCCCCAGGAGTGCTGGCCAGGTGCACTGCCTCTCCTTCCAGTGGTGACGTAGCACAAGGATGAGGGCACACGATGAAGGAGCCAGTGACAGGGACTGGGTGGGCAGGGAGCTAGGACTTGGGAGTCCCTTCCTGTACAGAGGGGGCTGGCTGAGCTGTGAAGGAAGCGCAAGGCAAGCCCTGCAAAGCAATCAGCACTTGGCACCGACCCCTTCCTCCCTTACCACCTTCCCCCTGCATTATGCTGCCCCCCAGAAGCAGCCCCAAGGCCCAGAGCAGGCACTGGTCCTCCTGAGGGTACAAGGCTGAAAAATAACCCCCAGGCCTATGGCTGCCCCTCATAAGCATTGAGGTTCTCATCCCACCAGGGCCACAAAGACTCCTGGCTCTCCTACCTAGGAACACTTAAGCTGGGGTGCTGCTCCCAGCCCTCCACCACCCCAGAAGGACTTGTTTGCAGCCCACCAGTCCAGGGCCACAAGGCAGGATCAGTGCTGGCAGGTCACCTAGAGGCCCAGCCCAGAGCCCCTCAGGAGAAGTTCTGCACATCACTTGGAGCTGTAGCCTAGCCAGACTGTCAGGCACGGAGTGGGGCGACTCGCCCACATCCAGGCCTCACGAAGCATCATCAAGGGCCTCACAGTTGTGGGTGGTAGCCGGGGCCTGGCTGGCCGGCCCCTGGGCGTCTGCCCTGAAGCCTGGGTCCTCTGTGCTTGCTGGCTCCTCCTCAGCCTGCGCTTCCAGCAGCTCAGCAGACAGCCCATCTTCTGGCGAAGCTGCTGAGGTGAGGCTGTCAGGAAGAGTCAGCTGAGGCAGGTGGTCTGGCTGGGCCTGGGTGCCTGGGCTGTCCAGGAAGGAGACCTCAAACTCTGACCCAGACCAGGTAGTCTCACCTGAAACACAGGGGTGGGGGGCAGGCTGAGGAGGCTGCAAAACTGAGGCCCCGCCAGCCAAGGCTTCATGGGGAGGGAGGTCAAGGGTACCGATTCCTTAACAGGCGTGATTGGCCTAAGCACCAGCCCTGACCCAGCTGCAGAGCTCCAGCAGCCTTCCCCCAGCCCAGGGTCCTCCCCCCGGAGGGCTGCCAAAAGTGTCAGTCACCCACCACCCCGCTCGTGAGAACTGCTGCTGGAGCCGACATCCTCTGGTCCCGAGGCGGACCCAGCTGTGGAGGCAAGCGCTGTGGGAGAAGTCACACTGGGCCACACGCTGGTGGTGCTGCCATCCAGCAGGGAAATGCCCGACACGTCCAGGAAGCCTGAGGAGTGAGGGGCACAGTTCTCTGCCAGCTCAAAACCGACTGCTACAGAGCTGGGACCCTGGGCTCCCTCTGCCTGTTCAGTCTCCTCAGCCCCTGCAGACGCCACGCACCCAACCTCAAGGAAGTTCCCACTGCCTGTTTCCAAGGAAAGAAAGGCCCTGGCTGGGCATCATGGCGGTGGCACAGCGGCAGTGTGCCCAGACCCTGCTGCGTCTCCAGTGTGCCATGTGACCTCCCTGCTCTGGACCTCACACTGCCCATCCACATGTGGACTGGACAGTCTGCAGCTGTCTTGGCACCTGGGAGCCAGCAGGGGTGAGCAGGCCAGGGGATGGCCGGTGCCCCCGTGCAGGTCCAGCCCCAAGCCCTGCAGGTGGTCTGGCTAGGCCTGGGCACCTGGGCTGTCCAGGAAGACCTCAAACTCTGACCTGCCCAGTACCTGGGTCCATGACTCGCTGCACTGGAGGTGGAGGCTGAAGAGGAATCTCCACGGGACATGGAAGTCCCCCAAAGTCCGCAGTGCTGTGGGGACTGGGGTTGGAACTTTCCCCAGGCTCTGGGAGCTGTCCCTCCATGAAGGCGCCTGGTACCTGCAGCAGGGCCTAGGATGCCAGGAAAGGAGGAGGAACAGGAAGGAGCCATCAGGACAGGGCCTTCGGAGCCGTGGGGTACCCAGCATAGACACCCGGTGGACGTCACAGTCCATCCTAACACCAGCCCGCCCTTGCTTTGTAAGCAGCAGTTGGCCTGAAGGAAGGCAAGGGTCTGCACGGTCTACCTCTTCACACCTAGGGAGCATGCCACCTGTGCCCTTGGAGGAGCCCCAGGTGCCCACCCGAGTGCCTGTCCAGGAGGCAGGGCCTTCCCTGAATCCAGGGGTACTGAAGAGCACCGCAGCAGGTCCAGCCCTGGCCCCCATTCTTCTGCAGCCCCACTGATGCTCCACCCAGCTGATGACCCAGTTTTCCACCCAGTGCCTCGCCTCCACCCTCACCTCTAAGCCCAAGGGGTACGAGGGCCAGAGCTGGGCTTTCTTATCCCAGATGGGCCCCGGGTGAAGGCTTCTGGGGCTCCCCAAGGGTGGCTTGCAGACTTCCCTGCTGGCAAGTCCCCATTACCCACGAAGCTCCCGCATCCTTGGCTGATGTGCTCTACACATACCTCCATGTAATCACTCTGCCTGGAGCCCATCTCCAGACCAGGAGAGTCCTGGGGGGCAGGGTCAGGTGGTCCCACAGCAGGCAGCAGGGTGGCAGGTGGCGGGGTGGCAGGTGGTGGGGTGGCAGGTGGCGGGGTGACAGGTGGTGGGGTGGCAGGTGGCGGGGCGCCGAGTGGCTTCTTGTGGTGGCTGGAGGGCTGGGTTGGGATCCGGTGTAGATACCCGTAGCCAATACCACAGCCCAGACTGCCAAGGGCCAGAAACAGTCCACGTGGGGGGCGGCCGGCAGGCAAGGATGGGAAGGGCATCCTCCAGGGTGCTCTGGAGGCCCACGGCTGCCAGGCAGGCCAACCTGCCCCCGCCACCCTCCGAGCCCAGGAAGTACCTGCCCTCTCCACCCCAGGCTGCGTTGGGAGTTACAGTCACCTCCCGGCAGGAGTCGGACTCAGAGTTGTACACCATCAGCTTCAAGGGCTTTCCCTCGTGGGCCTCAATGAGCGAAAAGAAGTCTTCAGACTGTAAGAAACGCACAGCGCCTGACGCCTGCTCCCAGGACTGGACAAGCAGCCTCAAAGGAGTCACTTCATGCACAGCACGCCTGTCCACCCCCAGGGGCCTGGGAAGGCCAGCCAGGGAGCCTTACCTCCTGGAGGATCTGGTCAGAGCCGACCACATAGTCCGTGTAGGGGCACAGGCCAGCCAGGGCGGCAGGAGAGGATGGTTCCACGTCCTGGGGAAGGCAGTGCCAACGATCAGCCTCTGCTGGGTGGAGAAGAGGCAGTGGACCCTCCTCCCAGGCAGTGAGCAGTACACTGGTCCTCTGTCCCCCAGCAGGGCCTAACACCCACCCCTTTCCTCCCTGAAGTCTACAGCCTGCCCAGCAGAGGGCAGCACTGTGCTGCGGCTGGGCGCTAGGTGCTGGGCTCTGCAATCTGACCCTGGCTGATAGCTGCTACACCAATGGATAGCTTGAAAAACTGACCATCTCAGCCTCAGTTTCCCCACTGTTAAAAGCACGTTTCAAAGAGCCAGGCGTGGTGGCACATGCCTATAATCCCAGAGGCTCGGGAGGTAGAGGCAGGAGGATGGCAAGTTCGAGACCAGGGGCAGTGTTGCGTAACTTAGCGAGACCCTGTCTCAAAAAGTAAAAAAGAAGGCTGGAGTGCAGCTCAGGGGTACAGCACTTGCAAAGTATGCAAGTGCGAGGCCCTGGGGTCAACCCCCAGTACTGCAAAAAAGTAAAAAAAAGGCAGGTTTCAGAGGGTTGATGAGATGAAAGAAACAGCATGTAAAGACAGCAAGCCATACTCGGCCCAAGTGGTGCCCGGTGGCACTGCTGCTTCAACTGCAGGCATCCCGAAGCCCGCCGCTGGGCAGGGGCTGGAAGCTGGGGCAGTGAGCAGTGGAGGCGCAAGAACCGACTTCTCCCCCTGCAAAGTTCTGCGACTCCTGAGCACCTGGGCTCCCTGGCACACTCAGAGAAACCTGCACCGCCAGCCCTGCTTCACTCGTGAGCAAACCTCTGCAGGCAGCCTCAAAGGCTGAGAACTTGGCCAGGCTCCCCCAGGAAGGCAGGGAGGGGGGAGGCCAGAACAGAGCCCAGCCAAATCCTGGCTCCGGGCGCTCTCCTCCCACCAGCCACAGGCCTGAACATCTCACATGGTGGACACCCACACCTACGACAGCTCAGTCACTGCGGTGCCTGTGTGGGTCAGTTATGTAACCGCTGCCCAGAGAAAGCCCCACGCATACAGGCACACCTGGATCTGTGCAGAGACCCTGGTAACAGCAATGGCATCCTGGAGGCACGGCCACCCCACCAGCACTCGGTGGCCCTACCTTTCAAAAGATGATGCCAACAAAGTGCCTGAAGCCACGACAGGGACAGCAGGGTCCCTATCCGGGCGGTAAGGAGCTGCCCTCCCAGGGCTGGGAAGGAGGCTGCCACGCCCCTAGGAGCCACCACCAATCGCCCCGGGCCCTGGCCCCACTCACCAGCACGTGCCACACATGCTCGCTGGCCCTGCGGAAGCTGCAGAAGCGCACGCTGGCGCCCAGCAGGCCCTGGCCGCCCCACATGTTGCTGGGCACGACCTCCACCTCGCGCACCTTCATGGTCTTCAGGTTGAACACCTCCAGCTTCACAGGCTTCTCCACGTTGGCCCTCAGCAGCGCCTTCAGCGTGTCATTTTCCTTGTTCTGCGTGGACACAGGGATGACGCCGGGACCCCCACCCCATGCCGGGAATGAGAGGCCGCCAGGGCCCGCGTGGCCAGCACCCCGGCAGGGCCAGGTGTGGGGCTCAGTGAGCCCTCCCTCCAGACACCCGCAAGCGCTACAGCACCGCTTCCCTCAGCCTGCCAGAAGGCACGACAAAGCAAGCAAAGGCCTTGGCCGAGAGCCCACCTGCCCCAACGCCCCTCTGTCCCCAGTCCACCCAGGAAGAAAAGGGAGACGGGTGGGCTGGGGTCTCCCGTGGGACGCAGGGACACACTCACCAGCCTCGAGTGCCCGATGGTGATGATGAAGTCGAAGTAGGGCTCCAGGCCCGCCTGCTGGGCCGGGGAGTTCTCCTGCACCTGTGGCCCGGGGAGGCCAGTCACTGCATGACCCTGGGCTCCCTCCATTCCAGGAACCACCGCCACCCCATGGCCTTGACAGGACACCTGCCTGGCACAAACCTCTGCTCCTTGTCAAGGTTCCCTCCCTCCCCTCTGCTACCCTCCTGGGCACAAGTTTTCCTCTCATGAAAATCGCTCTTTCCTGATCATGATGCTCAGGTGCTTCCAGAGATGCCTCACAGCCCAGGGCTGCCTTGGGGGCAGCACAGGGACACCTGTGGGAATGCTGTCCCCGGCAGCTCAGAGGGGTGGGTTTACCAGGAAAGTTTAGACTTGCAGGAGAGATGCAACCGCAGAGAGGTGTTGGGGAGGCGTCCGGGGGGGGCAGACGGGTCCTGGAGAGCCCCAGGCCCCTGGTGGCCAGTCCAGCCTCGACTGAGCAGGCGATGAGAGCCTGCTGGTGAAGGACAGCAGACCCCAGGGGCAGGCCTGCCCTCAGGAGCCTCCCCAGGGCCCCCTCCTCCTGGACCATTCATTCCCAGCCCAGGGGGCTCACTGCCTCCCCTCAAGTACAGCCAGGCCTTGCAGGCAGTGACAGAAAACCAGCTCAAAGGCCCCATTTACAAGGCTGGGTCAAACAATGCGGTCTCTGTCCCCTGGTCCTGGACCCTAAGGTGGGCCTCTGGCTGTGGAGACTTGATGATCTGTTGGGTTAGAGGTGAGCCAGGCTCTAACTGAGAGGGCGGAGTGGGTGACCACAGGGTGTCCAGCTTCCGGCCCCCCATGCTGAAGGCGAGCTCCTGGAGAGCCTGCTGAGAACAAAGCCCTGAGCCTTGGGGTCAAGGCCAATCTGCCCCTGGCATCAGGACCCCAGGTGGCAGCATGGCCAACTGAGCCCCTGCCGCCCTGCTCCAGAGCAGCCATGCCCACCAGTGGGGGCAGGACCCACCCGGCCTGGCCCAGGGGGCAGGCTGCTCCCAGGCCCTTCTGCACACCAGCTGTGCCCAGCCTCTGGCCCTCTGTGGGTTTTTGAAAACCCCAGGACAGGGAAATAAACATGAGCAATGTACCATGAAATGCGTGTATGGAAATGTCATGAGATCCATCAGGTTGTACATTAAAAATTACTAATAAAATAAGATTACTAAGAAGAAAAGAAGAAGAAAAAAGAAAACATGAGGACAGGACCAGCGTAGGGGATGGGGGTTCTCCCTGGTGAGGGCCACTTCAAATCACTCCACTTCCTTGGGGAAGGCCACTGCTCCTGAGGCAGGTGCCACCCTCCTCAGCAGTGGATCAGCCTCTGCCCATCACCAACGAGGTCCCCAGGCCTGTGCACTCCAAGCCCACCATCTGCTGTGGCCCTAGCCCCTGCCTGGCTACACATCAGCCTTGTCTCTGCTCACCAGGATGCCACAACTGCCCCCCACCCAGCTCTCCTCCGGGTCTCCCAGCAGCCCCACAATGTGCACTGCTTTTCCTAACACCCCACCCCACTGTTCCCCACCAGGGAACATCATGGAATGAACACTCACAAAGCACCGGCTGGCTGGGCACTGCGGTGGGAGCACCTGGCCTGCTTTATTAATCAGTCGAACCCTTTAGGGACTCCAACTTACAAAGAGGAAAAGGACTCTAATACCAATCAGACCCCAGGAAGTGCCCTCAGAGCCCTCTCCTAAGCACTGCCTTGTACCAGCCATGCTCTGCGTGTGCCCTGGGGGCCGCGGTATTGCCCACATGCCTGCACGCAGTGGGGATGCCCATGTTCATAGACTGCAGCACATTTGTTCTTCAATCATCACAAATGTAAACAGATCATGTCACTCCACTGAAAACCTCCTGATGGCTCCACATCTCAGAAGGAAATTCTAAACCTTCAGACAACTGGCAAGGACCTTGCTGGCCCGGCTGCCACCTCCATTCTCCTGCCTCTGGTCACACCAATCCACACACCACATACAGCTTCCCCTCTTTGCCTTTGCTCAAACCCACAAGGTGAGCCCACCTCAGATGGAATGATCTTCCCTCTCGATGGGGACCATTCCCTCTTGACCTCCTCATGAGACGTCTGCTCAAACGTCCAAAACAGCACCAACACATTGCTCTTTACCCTGTAACCTGCTTTGTTTTCTCATGAGCAGTTATTACCACACACCATATATTTCTTTGCCTGAAGCTGTAGCATTGTGGCCTCAGATCTCTGAAGCTAAGCAGGGTCAGGCCTGGTTAGCACTTGGATAGGAGACTGCCTGGGAACACCAGATACTGTAGGCTTGGGAGAAGGACCTGGCAACCCACTCCCCAAAATCAATCTGCCATTGAAAATCCTATGAATAGCAGAGAAGCACTGACAACAGTGTTTTGCCTGTTGTACATAGGGTCACTATGGGTTGAACAGCGACTTGATGGCATCTAACAACAACAATATATTTCTTTAGGTCTCTTCTTAGTAAGTAGCTGGCATGCAAACAAGTTCTGTTAGACCAGAGATGATGTCCATTCTGTTTACTGCTTTGTCTCTGCTCAAAAATATGTCTGTGTGAAGGAGGAACTCCCACCTCCTGACCTCATCCACCTGTCCCTCTCTGCCAGGCACCACTGTCTTCACCCCCACCATCACCCCTTTGCCAGTGCCCTGAACTGCTGTCTTCCACCAAGCCTGCTGGGAGACTCTCCTGGCTCGGTGCATTTCACTCCAAGCACAAAGCCAATCACCTTTGGATGCTCAAAGCCTGGCTTTCCTGCTACAAAACCCCCTGTTAGCTCTCCCACGTGACAGCTGGTAACAGCCTCCCTTCAAGCCACAGAGGCCAACCAGGCACCAGACTGGCAAACCTGCCTGTCTCCACGCACCGCTGCATCCATCCTTTTCACAAGGGAAGGGTGGAGGTGGGAATTCTTTCTCGCAGCGCTCCAGGATCAAAGACCTCCCTGCCCCTCTCACTTACATTAGATCTCCAACCTGAAGTCCCCATCTGGCTGCAGGCCCCTCTCCTCACCTTCGCAGCCATACCAGGAAGTCCATTCCATCTCCAGTTTCCCGAAGCTTTCCCCTCAGGACCTCCCAGCAGGTGGCACCTAATGACCATTCTCGGCCCTGGCCTCATCCGGATCTCCGCGATGCGTCACCCTAGGGTCCCTCCCTGGCTGCAAAATGTCTCCTCGAGGCATTCTCCTGGCCTCTTGCTCCCCAAGTCCCTGGCTGCTTCACATTGATTCTACTCCCTGCATCTTTACTGACGCCAGGACAGCCGGGACGCGCGCCAAGTGGCTCCTCCGACCCCGTGGACTGCAGCGCCCGCGGCGGGACCCACGCGGTCCTCCGCGCGGCTGGCTCTCCCCAGGCCAGCATGGAGCGCGGCACCCACAGGCGATCGCGGCGTGAGCACGAGCGTGGCCGCGCCCCGGCTGCAGCTGGTGAGTCCTTCACCCGGAGGAGCGCCACCCTGGCCAGGAAACGCTCCGCTTCCTGCACAGCTGGCATCTAAGGAGGCCGCGGGGCCCGGGCTGGGCCGCAGATAGGCCGGATCCGGAGTCCCGCGAGGCCGTCTCGCCCAGGCAGCTCGCACTGGGCAGGGGGCACCGCCCGCCAACCGGGCAGCAACCCTAGCGCGGGGATCCCGTCGCAGCAGCCAGCCGGGCGGCGCCCACACGGCCGGACCGGGCTGTGGGCGCGCCGACAAGGTCAGCGGCGCGGTGGGGCCGACTCACCCCGTGCAGGTGGAAGCCCTCGGCGCCGCCCGCGGGCTGCTCGGCGCTGGCGCCCAGGCCCATAGCGGCGGCTCCGCTGGGCGCCCGCGTCCAGTCCCACCGCGCTGACCCCGAGGCCGCGCAGGCCGCGCCGCGCCGCGCCGACTCGCTCTCTCTGCGCTCTGCTGCCCGCGCCTGGTCACGTGGCGCCCCGCCCCGCCCACGCCTGACTCCAACGCTCTTAGCAACCGGCAGGCTGCCCGGTTTCCAAGGACGCGCGAGCCTCCAACTTCCGGCCACGAGAAGCCAGGCGCGGACTCTGTCCCGGGAACCCGGCTCCGCACCGCCTCTCCGCCGCACCCGGGTCTCCGGACCCCGACTCGGCGCCACCGCGGCCCGAGATGACCAGCAATGACTCCTCCCTCATGGTGCGTGGCCCCGGCGCTGCGGGCAGCTCCCTCCCCGACGCTCTGCCACCAGCCCGGCGACACCCCGCGCCTCTGCCCTGTTGCTCTCGGGCCACCTCTGGCCGTCCTTCTCTGTCCCTAGTTGCCTGAGGAGGTCCTGCCTTCTCTGTCCTCACTTGCCCCAGATTGCATCGCCTCTAGCGTCCTCTGTGCAACCTGAGCCCCAATTTAGCACTGCCACGCGCTACTGCTCCCCTAAACGAAGTCATACCGTATCCATCATTTTGTCACCATGTCCTCTTCTTAGACCCCTCCCTCAACCCGCCTGCGCCTCTGTCTCTCCTGTGTTCCTGGCCTCCGTAGATGCCACCACTGTTAGATCTCCAGCCTTAACTCCATACGCATCTCGCGATGCTATCGATGCTATCGAAAAGCAATGTCAGGTCCTAAATATCTTCGTATCTCCTAGTCCGGGGCCACTCTCTCTCCCCTGGACACCTGCAGCCGACTCCCTGAGGTCTGGTTTCTCTGCTGCAGTCGTCTTCAGCAGGACTCTCTGCCACCCCGCTCCACAGTAGCCACAGTAGTTTTTGCAAAACTACATACGTACACATCCCCCTCTACTTAAAACCATTCCAACTGCATCCTGTTTATTACCCTAGGATGATGTCTAGGCTCTTTCCTATGGCCCACCAGGCTTTAACCACATCTATCCCCAACCCCAACCTCCACAAACTCTAGGGGAAGTGAGACTTCATCGGAAATCTCAGCCCCTATTATATTACTGTGTGAGCATTGTCAAACCATAGTCTCCGTGAGTTTTACCTTCCTAAACTGTGAACAATATGGAGAGGATCATGCATACTTAATAAAGCCCTGTCCTAATAGATGCTAGGCCCACGATAACATGTAACTTATAACCCCTGGTATAATTTTTCTTATTATTGGTCCTTACTCTTTCTCCTTTTCCCCCGGAGAAAAAGCTTGAATTCCCTGTCATATTTTAAACAGAAACTGTTGGTAATCCCCAAACGCCTGCAAACTCCTTCCTAGGGAAATTGCATGAAGCCACCCCTGGGCTGCTAAAGGCCTGAAAGTTCCCTCTTTCTCTTCCTTTTGCATAACTGAGGAGGAGAAGGGGCTGAGGAAGGGAGGGGGGTCTCATCCCAGTAGGGTCAGAACAGAGAGAGCCAGCGAGGTGGTGCACACCTACATCCAAGCCAGTCCACCTACATCCAAGCCAGTTGGAGGGAGAGGCAGGAGAATGGCAAGTTCGAGGCCAGAAAAAGCCTGCACAACTTAGAGAAACCCTGTCTCAAAGTAAAAAATATACAAAGGGCTGGGGATGCAGCTCAGTGGTAGAATGCTGGCCTAGTACGTGTGAGGCCCTGGGTTCAACACCTTAATATTAAGAAATAAGTAAAAGGACCTTGGGGCTCTTACAACTTCATCTTTCTCCACACAGGCTGAGCTCATCCTCTACAGCCACAAAAAGTACTTCCACCATGTGCAGCAGGCTGCAACTGTGGGTCTGGGGAAATTCAGCAATGACCCCGTACTGCACTTCTTCAAAGCCTACGGAGTCCTTGGCGAAGGTAAGGACTGGCAGTGGGGCATTCTGACTCCAAGTATAACCTGGGTCACACTCTGGCTGACCTGAATGCTTCCTTATACCCTAGTTCTGATCCCATAGAGACCATCCTACATGAGGGTAGCTTCCCAGGTTAATCCACAGAAGCCTACATAATCCATATTTAGTTGACTTTGGAGACCTCAGTTTCCCTATCTGTAAAATGAGTGTTAGAGAGCTGGCTGCATGCCAGGCTCGTGGCTGTGCAGGAAAGCAGAGGAGGTGTGGGTACAGGCAGGTGCGTGAAGGAAGAGGAGTAGGACCCATGCAGAGCTGACTCACAGATACTCGGGTGTCTGCCAAGGGCTGGCTCAGCTATCCATGGCCAATGTCAGGGATATAAGGGACAGAGGTAATTGATGGCTCTTGAGCAGCTAGCTGGGAATGCGCTGCCTGAGGACCCTTTTCAGAATAGACCCTCAGCCAACAGCCCCAGCCTTGCAAGTGCCACCACGAGTCCTCGCAGGCATCCTCTCAGCTCAAATATTCCAGCCCTGGCAGCAAGTGCCAGCAGCCATTGTAGGGAGCTACGGTCTCCAGAGAGCTCTGGCCGGTGGGGACCTTTCAGACCAGTTAGTCGTGAGATTCTGGGTGAGGCAGGTGGTTCCAAGAGGTGGGTCAGCCCCGATGGGGCCCCTGGGGATCTACCAGTCTTCCGCCCTTTAGGCCTGGGGCTGGGAAGCAGACTGTGTGTGCTGTCTTTGCAGAGCGTATCCAGGACGCCATCAGCGACCTGGAGAGCATCCGGAATCACCCAGATGTGTCCCTGTGCTCTGTCATGGCCCTCCTTTATGCTCACAAATGCTGTGGAACCATTGGTGAGTGTCACCTGCCCCAGCTGGGAAAGAGGCCACTCTAAAGACACAGCCCCTCCAGGGCTACCAAAGGAGGCATACGTGTGGGTGACTATGGCTACCATCAGCCAGCGGCTCCCTTTTCTGGGAGGCCTCAGAGAAGACCCCTTGCCTGGGCCCCACTGAGCGGGAGAAGCAGACAGCACAGTGGTTGGGAGGGTCTGCACTCCAGACCCAGAGAGTTGGGGAAACACCCTGCATTCCCTTGCCAAAATCTTGTCCGAAGAAATCGAGCCAATAAAAGTCCTCCTACCGCTGTTCTAGCCTGCAGCTGTACCACTGTGGCGTCTGATCCTTTCAGATCTTGGAAGCTAAGCAGGGTCCAGCCTGGTTAGTACTTGGATGGGAGACCGCCTGGGAACACCAGGTGCTGTAGGCTTGGGAGAAGGACCTGGCAACCCACTCCCAAAAAACAATCTGCCACTGAAAACCTTACGAATAGCAGAGAAGCACAGACAATAGTGTTCGTCTATTGTACTTGGGTTGCTATGAGTCGGGCACCGACTTGACGGCACCTAACAACAACCCCTGTTCTCCACATCTCTACAGTCATGGAGCAGTGCCAGGGGAGCCTCCAAACTACCATCCCTGACCCAGGATGGGCTATAGGCCTGAGCCAGGGTTCAGTTTCTGTCTGTCTGCTCAGCACACTGCTGCGCACAGAGAAGAAAAGGTAAATCTCAGACAGCAAACTGAGTCCAGGCCAGGGCAGCTCCTGGGGTGTCTCAGGGGCACGTGTGGCTGGTTTGCAGCCCTGGGCTAGCTGTAGTCAGCGAGAGCCTGAGGCCAGAGGTAGCTCCCTGGGCCTGGGGTGGTCCTGCAGAAGCAGGCCACCCTCCTTGCCCTAACTCAGACATGCTTCCGCTCTTGGATGAACAGACAGAGAAGCGATCCAGGAGCTCGAGAGCAGCCTGAAAGAAACCCGCAAGACAGCCAGCGGGACTGCCCTGTACTACGCCAGCCTCTTCCTCTGGCTCATAGGCCGCCACGACAAGGCCAAGGAGTACGTGGACCACATGCTGAAGGTCTCCAGCAGCTCCAGAGAGGTAGGCACCGTGAGCATCGCGGGGGCAGCAGCCCAAGGAAGCAGCGTCCAACGTGTCATAGCAGGGTGGCCTACGCCTCCCACGCAGGGCCCAGGGCACTGTGAGAACCTGGGGTCTCCCAAGTGTACCACCCAGGCAGAGTGGCCTGGGTGGACGTAGGCAGGCTACGTGGTGGCTGCGCAGGACCAAGAGCTTCACCTTCCCTCCTGTCCTCCTCCCAGGGCTGCGTCCTCAAAGGCTGGATGGACCTCACCTCAGAGAAGCCCCACGTGGTGAAGAAGTCCATCAAGTACCTGGAACAAGGCATGCAGGATTCCAAAGATGTGCTGGGGCTGATGGGAAAGGTGAGGGGAAGGGACGGGAGAGGGGACGTATGCCTGGCTGGGCCACTGGAGCAGAGACCCACCAGGTGACCTCAGACCAGAGCTTCAGTCTACAGGCACCTCATCTGGTAGATAAGAAGCAGGGGCCCAGAGAGGGTCAGCAACTAGTCCGGGGTCACACAGCAGCATATTCCTTCCTGCTTGATGTGAGTCTCTGTCTCTTCTCAGGGTCACTTTCCAGGGTATGCCCTTCCTGAACTCCTCTTTGTTCCAGGCGCTGCCCCTTTGCTTACATCTTTCTTTCACTCTTCCTGATTTACCCTTTCTCTTCCCACCTGGTAAAGTCACTCAGTGGCATAAGAGGAAGGAGACATGTGTTTTTCACGTTTCACATTTTCTGATCGTCATTTACATTTTGTTCCCTTTCTTCTTTTGTGACCCTGGTTGACTCAATCTTTGAGAGAAAAGCTGTCCTCCTATCCGCTTCTGTCTGTACATATTTTCTTATAACGAACGCATACTCACTAAGAGAACAGGAGTCTTGGCCCGGCGCAGTGGGGCATGCCTGTAATGCCAACACTCGGGAGGCTGAGGAGGAAGGATCCCTGCAAGTTTAAAGCCAGCCTGGTCTGCATAGCAAGTTCCAGGCTAAGGCCAAGCTGGCTTGCACAGCACAGTGAGACAATGCCCCCAAAAAATTTAAAAAATAGAAAATAAAAAATAAAAAGAAGAAGAAAAGCAAAAAAAAAAAAAAAAAAAAAAAAAAAAAAAAAAAAAAAAAAAAAAAAAAAAAAAAAAAAGGAAAGAAAAAAATGAAAAAAGAAAAAAAAGAAAGAAAAGGGAAAAAAAGGAAACAAGTCTGAAAGAATGAAGACGTGATACCGCACAGCACTTTAGCACCCACGCCCCTGGCAGCTCCCACCAGTGTTCTTGGGCCGCCTCCCAGTCTTTCTCTGTTCTCTGCTCAGGGTGTGCTGGGTGGGGTCCTGGGTAACAGGACTCCTGAAGGCTTCACACAGCAGCCACGGGGGTGGGGTGGGGTGAACAGGCACTGTGGTTTTAATCCTATGGCACCTTATTATTTCACTTTTCCTTTGTGTAAATTATGTCATAAGCAAATGTCATTTTGAACATCTACATACAGCCAGTCCCCTGCTGAATGGCATAATGTAATTTACCCACCCAGCCCCTACTGGGATGGATGTTGGGGTTCTTTTCAGTGGTAACCTTAGAAGGAGCCCTGGAGTGGGCACATGAACACATATCTTTTTTTTTTTTTTTTTTTTTGTGGTGCTGGGGGCTGAACCTGGGGCCTCATGCATGCATGCTTTTTGTAAGTGCTCAACCACTGAGCTGTACCCCCAGCCCATTTTTAACTTTGTATTTTAAGACAAGGTCTCACTAAATTACGCAGGCTGCCTCTGGTCTTGAACTTGCGATCCTCCTGCCTCTGCCTCCCAAGTTCCTGGGATGAAAGGCCTGCACCACTGTGCCCGCCACATCTGTCTGTCTTCTGTCTGTCTTATTTGGAGTAATCCTCTCAGGTTCCGGGAGAAGTCTTTGAAGGAAGGGTTGCTGTAGGTCTAAATGAAGCCAACGTTTCAAGAGTCCAATTTCAAATCTTTCAGAAGCTCTGCCTTGCTGGGCATGGTAGCCTACTCCAGTAATCCCAACACTGGGTGGGCCCAGGCAGGAGGATCACAGTTCAAGGCCAGCTTGGGCTACCTATTGAGTTCCAGACCAGACTGAGCTACATGGTGAGACCAGTTAAAAAAAAAAAAAAAAAAAAAAAAAACCCACAAATAAATAAAGTGGGAACAAAGAAAGAAAAGGAGAAAGCCTTGCCTCTGGCCCTCAGGGATCCTGTTATGAGCCCCTGGGAGAACCTCCTGGCTGGCTGGGAAGACCACAGTGCCCAGGGCTCCCCCGTGGAGATGTGGACCCCCCCTCCTGACCCACGCTTTTCTCTCCGGCTCCCACAGGCAACCTACTGCATGATGCAGCAGAACTTCTCGGGCGCCCTGGAGATGGTGAACCAGATCACCACAGCCTCGGGGAGCTTTCTGCCCGCCTTAGTCCTGAAGATGCGGCTGTTCTTGGCTCGGCAGGACTGGGAACAGACGATAGAAATGGGACACAGGTGAGGGACGGTGCCCGCTTGCCTGGTGCTGATGTTGTTGTTGTTGTTAGGTGCCGTCGAGTCGAGTCTGACTCATAGCGACCCTGTGTACAGCAGATCGAAACGCTTGCCCATTCTGTGCCAGGCAAACGATCTTATTTATGTTTAAGCCCATTGTTGCAGACACTGTGTCAATCCATCTGGTGGAGGGTTTTCCTCTTTTGCATTGACCTGCCACTCTTCCGAACATGATGTCCTTCTCCAGGGATTGATCTCTCCTGACTACATGTCCGAAATATGTAAGACGCAGTTTGGCAGAGGTGGAGAGTCAACTCGGAGATAAATACCACCCATAGAGGCGTGGTGAGCAGTGACCGACCCTGGCGGAGGCTGGGAAGGGAGGATGCCATGAGCAAACTAACTGAGGCCAGGCTGTGGCCCTGGAGGAAGAAATCAAGGAGCCTTGGCCTTGTGTAGAGGAGATGTACGGGACCCCCAGAAGGCCAGGAGGCAGAAGGCAGTTGCTACGAGAAGGGGCAGGAAAGTAAGACCGGGGACTAGTGCATTATTTGGTTCTTTAACATTACAGCATTGTATGTTTAAGTAAAAACGTCTGGGGAGAGGTTACTGGTGACTTTGAGGGAGGAGTTTTAGTAGCAGGTGAAGTCTGTAAGCCAGACAGCAGAGAGTTCAGAAGGTAGGGTCCTCCTGGAAGCCAGAGTCCCAGGGCAGAGTGACTTTGGAGCATTGGGCATGGAAATGGAGACACTTAAAGGAGAAGGGATGTGTGGTAGAAGGCTTTCTGAGAACAAACATTCCTAGATAACTGAAGATTCATTCATTCATTCTCTCTCTCTCTCATTTATTTATTTATTTATTTATTTTTGGCACTGTTGGGGGTTTATCCCAGGGCTTTCAGCATGCTAGGCAAGTGCTGCACCCCTGAGCTGTACCGCAGCCCTTCCCCTTTTTTTTTTTTTTTTGTTTTTCATCTTGAGACAGGGTCTCACTAAGTTACATAGGCTGCCTTGGGCCTCAAACTTGTGATCTGCCTGCCTCTGCCTCCTGAATCCCTGGGATCACAGGTGTGGATGATGCCAGATTAGCACTTTAACTATTTATCACAATGGATTTGCAAACTACGTGCTCCTAATTTCCTTCCTAAAAAGAGTTCCCGGCCAGTCATCATTGCTATGAGTTGTATTGAATTTTGTGATAATATACGCAGTTTGAAAGGGAGAAGACCCCACACGCACACCGTGGAGTGGTTCTAATTCCTTGGAGGGGAACGAGAATTGGAATCATGGAGCGGAGCTGGCCAACAATGGGTAGCGATTCCACCTGCCCAGAGCACAGGTGCCCCACGTGCCATGCCTGTGAGGCCCCTCTGCACCCCTCGCACAGCGTAGCACTGGCCAGGCTCTTGGCGAGAGTATGCGTGCTTCAGAGGCTTACACTTGAGCCAACCACTTACCTGGCAGCACCTGGCTAAAGGCCAGACTAGGTGCACGTGGCCTCCTCAGCCCTGGCCCTGACTCTGTCCCCACATGTGAAGAAACAGCATTTGGTGCCAGCAGGTTGAGCCTGGTACCTGGCACCTTCCCTCATGCAAGCTTCCCCAGGGGAGGGCTCGCCAAATTCTCCCCATTTTTAAACTCTGCTCCACTTAGATGTGTTTCCTTTCACTGTTAATATTACTTGCCTTTCTTTCTTCCTTATTTTTCTTCGTCACTATTAAAAGAGTTTGTCTCTTTCATTAGTCTTCTTAAAGATCCAGCTTTGAGTTTTGTGGACTCTCTCTGTTGTGCCTTTGTTTTCTGTTGTAGTCTTTTCTTTCTTAACTTTATTATTTCCTGCCAACCATTTCCTTCAGAATTACTCTATTAAATTCTAATTTGAGTTGGGTGTCTGGCTCCTCTATTCTCAGTCCTATTTTAGAATATAAGCATTAGTTGTGTGGATGGGTAGATGACCCTTGAGCTACCATTTTAGAAGTGTCTATACATTTGGGTATGTGGTTTCAGGAGAATCATTTGTCTGTAGCCATAGCACTCTGGCATCCCATCCCTCCTGGTCTTGGAAGCTAAGCAGGGTCGGCCTGGTTAGTCCCTGGATGGGAGATTGCCTGGGAATACCAAGTGTTGCAGGCTAGGGAGATGGACCTGGCAGTCCACTCCCAAAACAATCTGCCATTGAAAAACCCAATGAAGAGCTGGGCGCGGTGGCGGGCGCCTATAATCCCAGCGGCTCGGGAGGCAGAGGCAGGAGGATCGCAAGTTCGAGACCAGAGGCAGTCTGCGTAATTTAGCGGAGACCCTGTCTCAAAAAGTAAAAAAAAAAAATGGGCTGAGGGCGCAGCTCAGTGGTCTAGCACTTGCAGAGCATGCAGGCTCGAGACCCTGGGTTCAACCCCCAGTACCACAAAAAAAAAAAAAAAAAAAACCCAATGAATAGCAGAGAAGCACTGACATAGTGCTGGGCATGGCACAGCATCCATGGTAATATTTCATCTGTTGTACATAGGGCTGCAGGAGTCATACCCAACTTGCCAGCACCTAACAACAAACATTTGCTTCTAAGATTTTTTTTTTTTTGTATTGGTGCTTGAACCTGGGGCCTTTACCCCTAAGCCATATGCCCAGCCCTTTTTTATTTTATTTTAATATAGGGTCTTACTAAGTTGCTGAGACTGGCTTAGCACTTGCCATTCTCGTGCCTCAGCCTCCCACGGAGCTGAGATTACAAACATGTGCCACCATTCTTGACTTTTTTGGCTTGTGGGGTTTTTTTTGTTTTTTTTTTGAGACAGGGTCTCGCAATGTAGGTCAGCCTGGCAGCCTGGAATTTGCTATGTAGTCAAGACGCGCCCTGAACTCACAATCCTCCCACCTCAGTCCCAAGTGCTGGGATTACTGGAGTATGTTTCCTGAGAATTTTCTAATATTCATTCTGATTCTTCTTTGGTCTATAAGTTATTTGTTTGTTTATTTATTTTATTTTTTTAAGAACTGGGGGTTAGACCAGGGCCTCACTCATGCTAGGCAAGTGCTCCACCACTAAACTGTACCCCTGACCCCTTTTTATTTTTCATTTTTTGAGATAGGGTCTTGCTAAATTGAGCACGCTGCCCCTGGCCTCAAACCTGAGATCCTTCTGGCTCAGCCTTCTGAGTCATTGGGATTATAGGTGAGCGCCGTGGTGCCTGGGTGGTCCATAAGTTATTTAAAGGTGTGTTGTTGTTTTCTTCTTAAACTTCCAAATGCCTGAGGTCCATAGCACTTTTGAAATCATCAGCAATGATTAGAACTCTCTGAATGCTGTGTTGGTTATGTCTAATCATATTGGAAT
The DNA here is from genome assembly GCA_007922755.1 of Pedetes capensis. Lineage (NCBI taxonomy): Eukaryota > Metazoa > Chordata > Mammalia > Rodentia > Pedetidae > Pedetes > Pedetes capensis. The sequence goes on along the minus strand of VMDO01001873.1, from coordinate 42,859 downwards.
TTTGTCTGTTGTTTCAAGTAGCCCTCAATTAAGCAGAAGGTCAGTCTCTGGCCAGGCTGAAAAGTATGCAGTTTTCTATAAATAAATAGAACATTAAGTCCCCAAAGTATGTTCAGAGCTGCATCTTCACAGTGACCCAAGACTGAGACCATGGCTCCCTTTCCATGCCAGCCACAGGCTGCCCCATGGACCTTTCTGCCCCCCAGAACATGGTACCAGGGTTATGTCTTCTAAGTTGGGATATATATATATAGGTTCTACAACAAAGATACCTGAAAATACATGTTTTAAATAACATCAAAAATGACCTCTGTGCTGGCAAAAGTCTGGGTGATGGTTCTGGGGTGGGGTGGCATGACTCTGTTGGGCCCCACACCCCTTCTGTCTCCTTGCACTGCTGTTCCTAGGCTAGTGCCCACGTTGCCCTCATTCCAGACAAGGAGAAGAAAGAGCACAAGGCATCACACACATCACCATCACTTTTGTCCTGCCCCACGGCCACACGCAGGCTGCAGAAGGAGCCTGCACAGCGTGGCCTTCGTTCTGTGTAGCCATGTGCCTGGTGGATCTGAGAGTTCTATTATTAAAAGAAGAAGGGAGAATGGATGTTAGAAGATCATCGCCAGTTGTCAGTCCACCATCCCAACTGGCCTGCCATACTCTCAGCTCATGTGGCTTCTCTTCCTATTTCAGAATCCTTGAAAAAGATGACAACAACATTGATGCCTGCCAAATTCTATCTGTGCATGAGCTTGTGAGAGAAGGAGACGTCACCGCGGTAAGTGGTCTCAAGGCACCAAAGTAAGGAGGAACCCATGGCACCCCATGGCCTCAGAAGGCACCCCAGGTCTCAGCTTCCTTCATCCACCCTACTCCCGTACCCTGGCCAAAGTCTGTTCTGGTCTTGCCCTCTGGGAAGTTACAGTTCAAGAGACCAGCAGCCTTGGGTAGTGAGGCTGACCAGGCTCTACCACCTGCTACCTGGGGGAGCTTGGGCAGGCATCTCCCCCTGGAAAAGCTTCAACCACCTCACTCGTAAAATAGATACAATTCCACAGAGCCACGAGGTTATTAGAAGGACTAAGTGAGGTGAGAGGTGGATAAGTTTGGAACAGTGCCTGCTATGCTGCAATAGTTTGATCAATAGCTCTGCTAGTACAAGCTGTGGTAGTGTTTTAGAATTCAGGCAATGTCACTTTTTAACAAAATGGTTGGAATTGCTCATGCAAAGGCCATGTGGTATTTGGCCCCAATCTTGCTCCTAAGCCTTGTAGTTTTCCAAAGAAACCTAAAATGGCCCTGATACAGTCAGAAACACCTAGAATTCTTAATAAAGTCTCAATGCTCAAACAGGTTCTTATTTTCAAAAAGTTTGTTTTCAGCTCACCCATTGCCTTTTGAGTAAACAGAATCTATTGCCTTGTGGAGAGTCTGGCAGAATACAGGTCTCCAAGGGGTTATGGCAGGAGGAAGAAGCTTCTGGTTTCTTCTACACAGCTCTGATATTGTGTGCTTTGGAGGTGGAGTGAGAGGGAGGGGCAGTCCCTATTTAGTAAGACCCCTTGGAAAGAGGCCAGCAGTATCCCTGGGAAGAACAGGAAAATGGGCCTGTCCTTCGCTCCTGGGCATCTGATGCCCTCCTTTAACCCTGCCTCAAGCCCTGGGACCTCCCCCTGGCCCAGCCCAGCCGCCCCATTCTGCTGCTGGCCATGCTTACAAAGGCAGCCCAGGCGTCCTGGCTTCTCTTTTCACACACATTTGCAGAGGACCCCCCTGAGTGGGTGTGGGCAGAATGGTCAACAAAAAGAGCCCAAGCATTGGAGTAGTCAGTCACCAGGCTGGCTGGGTGACCTCAGACCAATTGCTCAACCTTGTGACCTTTCTCCTGCTGCACTGGAAAGTTCAGGTAGTGACAGTGACTTACTGCCCTGTGGGGTGGGTCCTGTGGAATGACAGAGGCACCAGTGTGGTGACTTGTGTGGGGATGGAACTGAGGGCCTGGGCCAGCTTGGAGCAGGGGATTGCTACTGGCATGGCAGGCTGCGGCATTATCCAGCAGGGCTGGCTCTGACCTTGGCCTCAGTAGGTCTGACAAACTTGAGACAAGGGGTAGGGTCACCTCTTGGAGGAACAGTGTTTCCTTAGGCTCCACCTACAAGGCTTTGGAACAATTCCCCAGTCCACGCTGATGTGAATCTCTGGGGTGGTGCCGGGCCACGGGTGTGTTCTAAATCTCCCAGCAGGTGCTCATGTACAGCCAGGACACAGAACCCAACTCAGGTTTTGCACATTACCTTTGACATTGTCTATTTGGTCCCTTCAGGCTGCTGATGGTGTTAGAAATCTGATTAAGGCGCTGGAGACGAGAGAACCTCAAAATCCAAGCCTCCACCTTAAAAAAATTCTTGTGGTTTGCAAACTGGTAAGATGGGTGTCCCCTGGTTTCTGAAACAGTACTTCTCCCTGCTTTCCCTAGAGGGGATCTGGGATTCCCTGGAAGTTCTCTGGGGACCCTGTCCCTCTCCCTCCAGCACACATGTGGCCTCTCAGGCCAGTGACCCATACCCCGTGGCCCCTGTCAGCTTCTGACTGATAACTGTGGTGTGTGGCTCTGCATCCTCAGCCTGGGTGCCCTGGGAGATGTTCTGAAGACCAGGGAGATGGGCCCTGAAGGGCTTGCAGGGTGGCGGCCGCCCTAGCAGGGAGAGAGGGTGGGACGCATCTGCCATGCAGAGCCACAGCAGCCCTGGCCATCGCTCATATTCTTCTGATGGGAGCAGCCTGGAAAGGCTGGCCGGCCTGGGCCTCTCAGACATCAGGGATGATCCAAATAGACCACGTCACCAAAGAATCTGTGCTTCATCCAACCCTTTAGCCCCAAAGGGATCCTAAGAATGAGGGCAACTCCAGGGCTGCAGGGACCAGAGATGGATTGCTGAATGCCACCAGGCCACGTCTCTTCCCCTACACGTGTCTGATCCTCAGCCTTGTTCTCCATGTGTGGCAGGGACTATGGCTGATAGCAGTCTTTGGAGCCACTTCCTACCACTGGACACAAATAGCTTCTCTCACCCAGTTTTAAGTTTTTAAAAACCTCTTGGTAGTACCTTGGGCCAGTTAGTGTGGCCGGATAGGGGATGGTCTCCTGGAAGCCCCTGTGGCCAGAGGCGGGTTCTGCAGACGTGGCCCTCAGGAAGTTCTGTGGGAGTCCCCACTGCCTAGGCACAGGGCACCTCTTGGGCTCTCGTTGGCGTCCCCCGTTTCTGACATGGCCTTGCTCAGCTGGTCCCCCATTCCTGTGTGTCCATTCCCTGCAGTGTGGGAGGCACAGGGCAGTTCTGCGGCTCGTGAGTAGCTTCCTGGAGCGCATCTTCATGGCCACGCCGTCCTGTGCCTCGGCGGCCACAGAGCTGGGCCACCTCTTCCTCCTGCAGAACCAAGTGAAGGAGGCCCGGCTGTGGTACTCGGAGGCCCTGAAGCTGGAGGGGAACCGGATGGCCGCCCTGGCAGGTCTGTAGCAGGCTGGGCAGGAGGGCTGGGAGCCAAGCAGGGTGTCCCCCATGGGTCCAGAAGAGAGGCGCTGGAAGCCTGCTCCCCAGAGGCTGGGTGAGGTTTGGGGGATGTGTGCAAGGGGTGCCTTCCCATGAATCTGCCAGCACAGGCGGGACAGGCCCAGGATGCTCAGGTGTGTGACCAAGTCACTCTGATCCTTGTCAGACCTCCGAGGCCCCTGCCCTCTGTCCCTGGAAAACTGATGGCCTGCCGCTCACTCTTGGTGGGCCCTGCCTCTTCTCAGGCCCCATGAGCCTGGGCTGGAGAGAGCTCTATTCCCCTCTCCCCCAAAGAGCCTCTCAACTCACTCTGCAGACCCACAGACAGGGTACTTTCCAGAGTTTGCTTCCCACCCTTTATATAAATGGCAGATGAATTTTCCAGAGCCTCATTTTTATTTTACACTTTAAAAGAAAAAGAAAAAGAAAAAGAAAAGTTCTCACTGTGTATCCCAGGGTGGCCTTGATCTCGCTATGTAGCCTAGGCTGGTTTCAAACTCACAGTCTTCCTACCTCTGCTTCCCAAGTAGGCTCACAGGCGCACGCCACCATGCCCAGCTTTTTACATGTTTCAAAAGCACCAGCTCTGGGGTCTCTGTAAACCCGCAGGGTTCAGTTTGGGTTGAGGGAATTGGGCCAGTGCCCGAGGCAGCCGGCTCTTGGCCGGCCATGAATTGCTGTGTGTTGGGGTTGAGGCACTTCTGTCTCAGCTTCAGGCTTCTTATAAGTGCCACACATTGTCAGAGTGGTTAAGGTGAACCTCCATTCAATGTATCAGGCAGGCCCCTCAGGACCACATCTCTCCTCCACCCCAAGTCCCATGAAAATAGTGGAAGACATTTTTAAAAGACAACAAGTCTATTATAGCCCTAGAAACAGGGAAAGGTGCCTGGAGCAGACCACAAACTTGAAGGACTCCATGTTACTAGAAGATACAAGGCAGATGGCATCAAATACGTGAAGATTCCCAGCTGGCCCATAAACCTGCAGGCCAAGATAGGCAGAGATGAGGCAGCTACAGAAATGAGTAGACTGGCTTTCTCCAGGGAAGACAAAAAGGAAGCCCAGGTTGAGGGCCAGCAAAGGCTGGGGGTGTAAGCCTTCTGTGTGGTCATCTGCACCGTGTGAAAGGGTCATTGGAACTGTGCCTAGGCCAGAGACTAGAATCAAGGCGGACCTTACAGGGTGGTCGGGGGAGAAGAGCCAAACCCTGGATGGCTTCTCACTGCCCAGGGCCATGAAGGACAGAAAGACTGGCTGCTCAGCACACAGGCAAAATCCCCTAAAATGTTCCTCTCCCAGGCCAAGTCCTCCTGCAGTTCCTCATTTCAAGGGGAACCCCAGCTGTCAGCCAGAGGGAAGTGCGTGAGTCCCCTAACCCAGCATGAGCCCAGCCCACTCATGTGTATCCTGGAGCCACCATCTCATCCGACGTGTCCAGGAAAATCACTGCCCTTAACAGTTGGAGAAATCTGCCCAGCTGCTAATACGCATCAGCCTAGTCATGGGGCTATAAATCTGCTAGCAGTGTGAAAGAGAGGCAGAGCAGGGCATGCAAGGCGGCAGCCATCTGAGGAGAAAGGCCTGCATGGCAGACATGTCCCCCCACAAACTACCTTCAGTGTTTGGAGAGCCTAGTATTGTCAATATAAGAACGGGCTAGTCGGCAAAAAGTACAGAGGACAAAAAAGTTGCCAAAAATTGAAAACATTATGGCAAAGTAAAAAATTCCTGAGACAGGCCACATAGTGAATGGCTAGGATTGACAACCAAGACAGTGGTTAGGAAAACAGGAGCAAATACATCAGAAAGGCCTTGAAGTACCTGGAAAACAAGAATAGCAGGAACAGAGGAGACTTGTCCTCCCAACATCAAAACATCCCAAAACCACAGTAGTGAAGTCAGCCTGAGGCCAGTGCTGACTAGAATAAACAGACTAGTGGGACATACATGACAGGCCTGATTCCAGACTGATAGGCTATTCAATAACTACTGGTTGGAACTGGGCGCTGTGGCGCACACCTGTTATCCCAGCACTTGGGAGGTTGAGACAGGAGGATGGCAAGTTCAAGGCTAGCCTGGGCTACCCAATGAGAGCCTGTCTCAAAAAATAATCATAGGCTAGGTGTGGTGGCACACACCTGTGATCCCAGCAATTTGGGAGGATGAGGCAGGAAGATGGCAAGTTTGAAGCCAAAGGCACCTTTCATAACTTAGCAAGACCTTGTCTCGAGATAAAAAAATAAAAAGGAGGCTAGGGGTGCAGCTCAGTGGTAGGGTATTTGCAAAATATGCCTGAGGCCCTGGAATCAATCCCCAGTACCACAAAAATAAATAAAGTAATTAAAACAAAATTCCAGTTGAATTAAGAGTAAAAAACAACAACAAAAAAAACTAGAATGTGGGTTTCCTGAGGGATGCTTGGTCTGACTGCTAATTCAGAAGCTAGAAAGGAAGATATTTTGATGATTAAAAAATTTAAACTACTACATAGCAAAAGGCACTGTAAACATAGTAAAAAGACAAATAGCACACTAAGAGAAAATGTTTGTAATAAAGGGTTAACTACCTTAATATGCAAACAGGAAAGAAAATCACCTCCATGGTAGAGTGCTTGCCTAGCATGTGCAAGGCCCTGGGTTTGATTCCTAGCATTCAAAAAAAAAAAAAAAAAAAAAAAATCACCCCAAAAGAAAAAGAGAGAGGTTATGAACAGGAAACTCATAGTAGAATAGAAAAGACTATTAAAATATGAAAAGACGTTCATTCCCTCTAATAATCAAAACAAAAGTGAATTAAAACTACCTTTTACATTTTAGACAGGTTAAGATTAAAACATGTGAGTCCGATATGGTGGTACACGCCTTTGATCCCAGTAGCTTGGGAGGTAGAGGCAGGAGGATTGCAAGTTCAAGGCCAGAGGCTGAGTAATTTAGCAAGACCCTATCTCAAAAACATAAAGTTAAAAAAAAAAAAAGACTGGGTATGCAGCTCAGTAGTTAAGCGCCTGCAAAAAGCATGCATGAGGTTCCAGGAGGTTCCAGGTTCAACTCCGAAGTACCATAGCAAAAGATTAAAACATATTGTGAAGTCATGGGGAAGGACACTTTTAAATTCAAATATCTTTGGAGTGCAAATTAGCCTTGTGTGTGAATGTTTTATGGGAAAAGGACCTGGCAGTCCATTCCTGAGGCAATCCCAAAAACGATCAGCCATTGAAAATCCTATAATGGTCGCTATGAGTTGGACTCAACTTGCCTGCCGACACCTAACAACAATGAACGTGTTACATCAGCTCCCCTTCAGGAATCTGAACATAAGGAAATGTTAACTGTGGCGTTGTAATGTTTAAACACTGAAAACAAACTAAATACTAGATGAGGCATCCTTCAACAGGGCCGTAGTTAAATCACCTGGTTATATCACTGTGGATATGCCGTCATGAGAAAGAATGGGGTAGGTTTGTTTGAGAAGGTGGGAAAATATGTCTATCATATACCAAGTGGAAAAAGCAAGTCATAGAAAAGTATCTATGGAATCTGATTCCCTCTGCATGCTTTAAGCCCACTGGCATGCTCATGCGTATACATCTAAGGGTATAGACTGGTTTTGTCTCCTCATTTTTTGCGGTGCTAGAGCTCCAACCCAAGGCCTCCTGCATGCTAGGCAAGCACTCTGCCACTGAGCTATACTCTGAGCCCCTGAATACATGTTTGAATTGTAGGTGCATCTGTGTGCACATTTGCGTTAATAACATAAATATTGGAGAAAATATTGGGAGAGATATGCCCAAATTGTTAATAGTGGTTATCAGTCAAGAGACATTAGAGCCCAAGAACGCGCCAGGGATATTTCTCTATGCTGCCTTAGGGTTTGTTTGTTCTGCTCTTTAATCCTGTAGGACGTTAGAAATGACGCCCCTGCCCTGGGACCCTTCCTTCTCCAGTATCAGCTATATGCCTCCCCTGGTGGACCACTGGCTCTGTTCTGGGCCCGCTGCTCATCCCCATGTCCTGTCCCACTCCCAGGGAGCCTCTGGTGCCAGATCTCGCAGGGCCAGCTGGAAGAGGCTGCGCAGCAATTGGAGTTCCTGAAGGAGGTGCAGCAATCCCTCGGGAAGTCCGAAGTGAGGCTCCCTGGGGATGCGGGGGCTTCCCTCCCACGCCGCCTACCTGGCCGGGGCCTCCCCTTGCCCTCCCGCCAGCTCTGCCCAGGCCTCTCTTCGGCAGGTGCTGGTTTTCCTCCAGGCCCTCATGGCAGCCCGCAGGCAGAGCGGGGAGCAGGAGGCCACGGCGCTCCTGAGGGAGGCGGTGGAACTGCACTTCTCCAGCATGCAGGGCCTGCCCCTGGGCCCCGAGTACTTTGAGAAGCTGGACCCCCTCTTCCTGGTCTGCATTGCCAAGGAGTACCTGCACTTCTGTCCCAAGCAGGTTAGGGGAAGGCCCATCTGCATGCAGGGGCTCTGGAGTAGAGGTGTGCATGGTGCCCACTGGAAGGACAGAGAGACAGGGACCAAGCCTGCCTGGTACCCAGGCTGCTCGGAGCCCTGACTCAGACACACAGCACCCAAGTCACCTGGGAAGTTGTTCCGATACAAAGTCTGATGTCTTGGGTGAGGCCCAAAGCCCTGCACCTCTAGTGAGCTCCCAGGTGATGCCAAGGCTGCTGACATAGGAATCAGACAGCAGGGCACTGGCCATGGCCCTGCCTATATCCTAGGCAAGAATTGGCTGCCCTTTTCCCAGAACCTTCTAAGAACTGTTAGTCTCTACAGGGTTTGCCCTGCTTTCCCAGTCAGTCCAGCAAGGACCGTGTTTTTACAGGTCTTACTAGTCACCCCGCGTCCCTGTAATGAGTCAGTGGAGGGTACTGATTGAGTGCATTAGTGGGTGCCGAATACCATGCCAGGAACCAGGTGCTGGAGACACAGGGAACAGAACATGGTCCCCACTCTCTGGAGCTTGGGTTCCAGCAGTAGCCAGCACAGAGAGGAGGATATGTAAGTGTGGGAGAAAGTACAGTTCCTTCCCTGAGAGCTCCAGGAGCCTCTCCAGAACCAGGCCAGCCACAAGGCCAGCTCTCGTGCTCCCACAGCCCCGGTCGCCAGGCCAGATCGTGTCTCCACTTCTTAAACAAGTCGCTGTGATCTTGCATCCCGTGGTGAGAACAGCTCCGGCTATGATGGACCCCCTGTACGTGATGGCTCAGGCCAAGTACCTCTCAGGTGAGCCCGCGGGACCTGCATCTCCTCACACCTGATTGTCTGCTCCGGCTTCTGCTCGCAGGGCTGTGTCCACAGCATCCCTGCCTGGGGTACTTCCCACGCATGCCTGCGCGCTCCCTCCGCAGGCCTGCCTGTCCTTCCTGCCTTGGCCGCCTCCTCACTAGGAGGGGGTCTCCCACCCAGACTCCTGCAGGTGTCTAACCAGCCTGTCCAGGTCGTGGTCACTGGACTTCAGGGCTCTGGCAGTACTCGCAGTAGGCCGAGCTTCCCCGTGGGGCTGGCGTTCCAGTGAGGGGAGCCAGGCAGGCACTGTCAGTTAGAAAGAGATAATGCTCTGGAGGGGACCGAAGCCGGGAAGACCACACAGGTCAGGGAAGGCCTGGGAAGAGGGGAGGCCTGCAGGCCGTAGCAGTGCCCTGCCAGTTTCTTCCAGCTCAAGGTCCAGGCACTGGAGAGGGACAAACAGGGCACGCGCCCTCCATGGCTGCCTGTGTCCTCTCTGCCCCGGCCTCCCTGGACGTGCTCTCCCCCATCCTGGCTAAAGAACACCAGGCTGACCCCTGGGGTCCAGAACACAGTGCTGTGGCTACACCTGCCCTCAGCAGCACACTGTGGCTGTCACTGCTGAGAGTGCCCCTAGTGTCCTTCCGTGTTCATCTGGGTGCCAGGTTTACGCGTAGCTTCTAGGTCTCCTGCTCAAGGCCACAGTGGGGATTTGGGCCAAAGCAAGCTGTCCAGGTGCTCAGGTCGCTGTGGTGGCCTCTTCATATTGCCACAGCACACAGGGAAGGGGCAGGGAGTTTGGGACCCAAAAGCCAGGGTACCCCTCCCACCAGGTGCAGGACCCCATACAAGAGCTATGGAGGGGCCTGGATGCATCCCAGCACTAGGCTGCCACCACCACCCGTAAGCACCTGCCCAACTACAAGGAGGCCCCATGGTCCCCCTAGTGCTGGGGGTTCAGAGCTCCGGCTCAGGAGCTGATGGTCTTAGATTTAAATGTGGATTTTGTCCGTTTGAGCGAAGAAGCATGCATGTCTGGATCCCAGACTCCCACATCAAGGGCTCAGGATGTAGCTCCATGGTAGAGCACCTACTTAGCATGGTTGAGATCCCTGGCTCAATCCTAAGCACCACTAGGAAAAAAAAAAATACAAGGCTCATAATACCAACCTTGCAAAGCTGCATCGATATGAAATCAGACTTTGTAAAATGCTTTGTACCTGTTGAGCACAGAGCAGGGGCTTCTAAATTGTGACTGCCAGCTGTTGTTATTGCTAGGTTTTGTTCTGCCCTTAGGTGTGAGAACTGAGACTTACCATGTTCCCCTGAGCTTTCAGATGGAGCAGTGGGGTGACTTAGAATCTCCCCGAGGGTTACAGAGCCAAGGATGGTGTAACACCCAGATCTGAATGGCCTGGCTTTTGTCTGGCTCAAGGCAACACTGTGTAGTTTGGACTTGGGAGGGGCCCTCTGAGTGAAACGGAGCCAAAGTGGGTAAAATGCCCAGGGTGAGGATTTCTGGGCTGCAAAATCCCTTCCACCTCTCCCCGCCCTGCCTCGGTGCCTGAGGATCCCTGAGGATCCCGGTGAGAGGTGAGAGAGGCACGCCTGTCTTCCCAGGAGAGCTGGAGAGCGCTCAGAGCACCCTGCAGCGGTGCCTGGAGCTGGACCCCACCGCCGCCGAGGTGCACCTGCTCCTGGCCCAGACCTACCTGGCTCAGGGCAACTTTGCCATGTCCTCGCACTGTTTGGAGCTGGGCGTCAGCCACAACTTCCAGGTGGGGGTCCTCAGGCAGTTGCTTTGGGGGGGGGCGCTGCCCCTGAGGCCACCTGCATCCCTCGGGCCACCTGCCAGGCCACAGGCAGGGGCAGCCTCTGTGGTCCCCTGGCTCCCAGTTTCTGTGGCTTTCTCCAGAGGCTGTTGTGTGGGCAGCCGAGTGAACTGGAGACCACGTTCTGTGGTGCCCCTCGTAGGTCCGAGACCACCCCCTCTACCACTTCATCAAGGCCAGGGCCCTCAACAAGGCTGGAGACCATCCAGGGGCCATAAAGACGCTGAAAATGATCATGAGCCTGCCAGCCATGAAGGCAGAGGAAAGCCGGAGGCCCCGTGTGCCCTGCATGCAGCCCAGCGAGCGTGTGTCCATCTTACTGGAGCTAGTGGATGCCCTCCGACTGAACGGGGAGCTGGTAAGGCGTGCCCTGCTGCCATCCCCAGACTGGGCACATCAGAGGCCCCGGGCAGCCTGGGAGCCAGGCTCCTTGACGCTGCCTGATGTTCACTTGTGCTATTATTTGAGCCCTGAGCCCGTATTTATTTGGAAGTGTGCCTCTCCCCTGCCTACAGGGCCTCAGTGGTTCCCATGGCCCTCAAGGTAAGTCTAGACCCTACTGAGTCCTGCATGGTCTGACCCCTGCCTATTTCACTGTCTCAAGAAAGCAGAGCACACAGGCCCATCAGGGCCATCACCAGTGATTGCGCAGGCCCAGAACATGCCACTCCTACCATAGTCTTTATGAGCTGTGCCCCTTGGAGTTCTGCAGTGTATAACCCGCTCAACTGTATGAAGCAGCCCCAAGGCCGTAAGAGGTCTGGCTGGCAGAGGCACGAAGCACCTGGGTATCCTCAGCTGGTACCTGGGAGCAGCAGGGAACACAGAGGCAGGAACAAGGCGTGGGGGGAGCTGGACTCTGGCCTCATCAGCTCATAGGACAGGGTGGGTCCTGGACCATCGCTGCGATCCAGTATTACTGCCTCGAGCTAGAGCCACCTCACCTCGTGTGATGATCCTGGTGTAGAGAGGAGCCTAGACCCTGAGGTTTGTTCTCCTTAAAGATAAAAATTGCCTCCAGGCAACGATGGGAGTGTGGAAGCCTGTTTATTGCCCTTTCCTTAAATCTGCCAAATGGAACAAAAGAAAAGCAGAGAAGGAATCTCCATCTGTGACAAAATTAGGAGCCATCACACTCAAGAACAGTTGATTTTACTCCGTCATTCATTCACTAAGAGTGACAGTGGGCACTGTGGAGGGCCCTGGGGGAAGGAAAACTCCCGGAGGCCAGAGGTTCCCACAGTGAGGGGAGAGAGCAGGGCACAGAAGGTGGGAGGCTTGGCACTTTATGAGCTGGGATGTGGAGAGGTCTTAGAGCTCCAGGGACATCCCCAGAGGGTCCCAGCTCCCCCTCATCAGGGTAGGGTGCTGATGGAGGCCATCTTCACAAACGCCTACCGGCTTGTCAGTGGGCCAGAGACAGCAAAGTGGGAAATAACCCAAAAATCCTTCTTGCAGCTCGTGCAGCTGAGATCACATCTGGGAGCGAGGAGCCTTGGGCTGCCCTGTGACCCCAGCTTCCCACAAAGTCTGTCCCAAAGGAGGAACAGCAGAAAGCTCCAGGCAAACCTGCCTCTGGGCAGCTGGGCGGGGTCACACTCTCCTCCCCACCCAGCACCATGGTTTCTGTTTTGTTTGCTTTGGTTTTTTGAAACAAGGTCTCACTAGGCAGTGCACACTGGCCTGGAGCTCACTGTGTAGCCCAGAATCGTCCCCAACCCACCATCCTCCCACCTCAGCCTCTCCAGTGCTAGGACTGCAGACGTGGCCCCTGAGCTTGGGCTCCCAGCATGGCTCTAGAGAAAAGGGCATGTCAGATGGAGCTGTCCCCACTGGAGGAGGGGCAGTGGTCAGATGCAGCTAACAGGGAACTGTGTAGGTAGGTGTTGCAGGGAGAAGACAGAGGGAGAAAGGGAGAGGGGGAGGGAAGGGAGAAGAAGAGAAGAAGCAAGGAAACGACAAGTGCAGATTACACCTGAGCAGAGAAGATTGAAGAAATTCTTTTCAACTTTTCTGCACTCACTGAAAACCAAAAGAACATGGAATCTTGTAAAATAAACTCAAAGGAGAGCCCAAGAGGTCAACAAAGAGGTCATAGGAAAGCGGGGATGTGAGTCTTCTACAGACGGTGTGAAGGAGGGCAGTCACAGAGCGTGCAACCCACTGTTAACGGGGAGCCCCAAGAAACTGTACATGGGGTCCTGGGCCTTGCTGGAGCTCTCTGAGTGCAAACTAGGAGAGTGGTGGGAGTGATCTGAGAGGAAGGCAGGTAAGAAAGACAACAGATGTCCAAAGAGGTGTCCTCTGTGCCCAAAGCTGCCCCTGGAGACAGGTTCCTTCAGGGAGGATAGAAATCAGCAACATGGGCTCTTTGTGTTGGAGAAATAGTAAAACATCAAGACCAAGAAAGAGCCTAACAGTAAGATCCTGATAAGGCAGTGGGTGTCAGGGATCCATATGACAAGGGCTTCTGCCAGCATCTAGGCAGAGAGCGAGTCACTTACTGCGAGCAAAATGACCCACTGGGCCTCAGACTCTCCACAATACTGCATTCAAGAGGACAATCGGACATTAATAAATTGACAGGGGAGGGTGTCCCTCAGGACATATTTCATGTTTAAAGAAACAAAGGCCATTAAAAATGGAATAACTTGAGCCAGGCCCCATGGCTCACACCTGTAATCCCAGCAACTCCAGAGGTGGAGGCAGGAGCATAGCAAGTTCAAGGCCAGAGGCAGCCTGCATAATTTAGCAAGATCTTGACCCAAAAATGGGCTGGAGTGCAGCAGTGGTAGAGCAGTCACAAGTATGTGCAAGGCCCTGGCTTTAACCCCCAAATACCAGAAAAAGAAGAAAATAAAGAGGAATAATTCAAGAATTGAGTGTTAACATTTCTGAAAAATCTACATGTAGATATAATCCAACCAAAACATGAAATGAAATGAAGTTTTTATGAGTGGGGAAAAAATTTGAGGTATAATAGCAGAAAATTTAAATCCCATTAAACATAGAACCAATCAGGATAAATCTAATTACATTTAAATGACTGGTGATTTTGACTCTAAACCAGCATAATTGCTAAATTCTTGAAGGCTATGAAAGTGAAAATAACAATAATTTCATAAAAATTTTCACATGAAAAAGTCCAGGAGAAGAATTGGGAGGGCAGAAAGTAACTTAAGCATAATTTCCTTTGTCTGCTTAGGGGAGAATCTGAAATAAAAATTTACACAAAACTTCATGATAGATGACTATTTGAGCTGGGCACTGTGGCACTTTCCTTAATCCCAGCTACTCAGGAGGCTGAGACAAGAGGATCACAGTTTTGAGGCCAGAGGTAGCCTATACCACTTAGCAAGACCTTGTCTCAAAACAAAAACATTTTAAAAAGGGGCTGGGGTGCAGCTCAGTGGTGGAGCACTTGCGAAGTACTCAAGAGGCTGTCAGTTCAACTCCCAGTACTGAGAAGGAGGGGGAGGAAGAGGAAGGAAGAAGGTGAAGAAGAAAACTATTAGCATTAAAAAAGAAACTGTTTATACCAAATTAATCAAGAGAGAGAAAAAAGGAAGCAGGGCACTAGTCAGAAACTGAAAAGAAGCAAACTACAAGCGGCATATAAAAGTAGAAATGAAATAGGTTAAAAGAAGCCTGTGAACATGTATCTGTGATGAGACAAAGCAAATGTACCTATGCACCGTGGTTTAAACAAGCCAGCAGTTGGAACCCACACTAAAAACCAGAGAGCCCAGAATAAAAGTAAAAATGTGGTACATTTTAATGTCCAATCAAAATTAATAAAAAATTAATAAAAATGTATTAGTTTTATTTTAAAATTATAAAAAATTAATAAAAAATATGCTCAATCAAAATTAATAAAAAACGTGGCACAAACATACCAGGCAAACAGAGATACAAATGTCTGCTAAGGTTGATCTCAAGGCAGAAAGCACCAAAAGTGGGCAGTGTAACTTACCTGACCTTTATGTGCCAATTTCCAAAACATTAAAAACACCTTTGGCCCAGATCAGGAAAGGAGATGTGCCTGTAGTTCTCACAGGATGAAACTGCCAAGATTCCAAGGTGTTATAGACAAGGCAGGTCTTCACAGTTGGGGGCCACTGAGCTCACAGGGCACCCTGTTGTCTGAGAGCAGTGGCCATGGACTTTAAGGAGTCTTTCTCCCTTCTGACTCCGAAGCTGCTCTGCGGATCAGTTCAGCCCTCTAGGCTTTGGGGTGGCAGGGCCGCTCCTGGCGGAACCCTGCTCTGTGTTCCACCCCTCTCCCAGGGCAGCATGGGAAGGGAGTGCTTTAATCCCCCAGAAGAGGTTTAAATTGTCATCAGGCCACCTGGAATAGACATCTTCCAATGGAGAGTCTTTTTGGTTCCCACGTGGTAGCATGAGGCCACCAAGGTCATGCAGGACGCCATCAACGAGTTCAGCGGCACGCCTGAGGAGATCCGCGTCACCATCGCCAACGTGGACTTGGCCCTGAGCAAGGGCAATGTGGAGATGGCCCTGAGCATGCTGAGGAACATCACCCCCAAACAGCCCTGTTACACAGAAGCCAAGGAGAAGATGGCCAGCATCTACCTGAACAGCCGCAAGGACGTCCGCCTGTACATCGGCTGCTACCGGTATGGTGCGCCCAGCAGCCGAGCAGTGACAGCTCCTTCCCCCACAGAATCCCAGGGCACGGTGCTGCCATTGTGTTTCTGCAGCCTGGTCTCCCAAATAGGTCCTCGAGTGCATCTGACCACAGTATGGGGGTTACTATAGTAAGCCCTACCCAGGGATGAGTCCCCAGGTTGGAACTGAATTGCCCCTTAGCCCTGCTCACCTCCCCCACCCCCAGGGCCCCCGGGGCTCACATTCTGGTGGGAGATGTGGGCCTGGCTCCCAGAGTGGATGCCAGAGGCATCATGGGAGCACATTCCTGCCCTGGCCCCAGCTCTGCCCAGTCTTGGGGAAATGTCTAGTGACTAGGCCATATCTCTGTATAACTTGGTGTTGGGACCTCAAGGGCATCTTCCCAGTCCCTTTTTCAGGCAAACTTCCTCCGGCCAATTTCAGGTGTGTGTGTTGGGGGATGATGGGGAGAGGGGAGCTGCCTAGCAACAGAAAACCAGTGCCTAGGGAGGCATAGCCAGATTCGAGCTTTAGAAAGAGCATTGCAGAGGCTGGGCACAGTGGCACATGCCTGTAATTCCAGCGACTCAGGAGGCAGAGGCAGGAGGATCACAAGCTCGAGACCAGAGGCAGTCTGTGTAACTTAGCAAGACCCTGTCTCAAAAAGTAAAAAAATTGGCTGGGGGTACCGCTCAGTGGTCCAGCACTTGCAAACATGCAAGCGTGAGGCCCTGGGTTCAACCTCCCCAAAAAACCAAGCAAGCATTGCAGAGCCAGGGAAGTGACTGAGTGAGTGAGGGTCTGCAGGGGTGACGTGGGGGCTCCACCATGGTGCAGGTGACAGGTAAGGAGGGCCTGGCTGAAGCAGCTAGTGCCATGCTTCCGGCACAGGGGGCTCCCGGTGACCTTGGGGTGCTGAATGAATGAGTGGCGTCAGCCAGCGGCAGTAGGACAGAAGAGATGGAATCAGGGCCCTAAAGTGCCCGAGCCAGAGAGGAACTTTGGTTCCTCCTGCAGGGAGCTCTGTGAACATCTGCCCGGCCCCCATACCAGCCTGCTGCTGGGCGATGCTTTCATGAACATTCAGGAGGTGAGCAGGGGACCTCCCAGCCTTGCCAACCAGCCCTCAGTCTCACTTCTCCAGCGGGAGAGAAGAGAAAGACCCTCAGATCCTTTGCCCACCAGCCCGAAAAGGCCCTGGAGGTCTATGATGATGCCTATAGAAAGAACCCGCACGATGCCTCCCTGGTCAGCAGGATCGGGCAAGCTTACGTGAAGACCCACCAGTACACCAAGGTCAGGCCGGCCTGGGCAGGGAGGCCCAGCAGGGACGGGGAGGAGGGTGCACGTCCTGGGGTCTGGGGAGGAGGAGGGCGGCTGAGCTTCTGCACTGCTCCCTGCTGATGGGGTGCTGACAGACCAACCGGCTCAGCAAGTCCTCACCCTCTGCCCTGCCTACTCATACTGGAGCCTGAGCCCTGGGTAGCCGGAAGCATCTGTCCACCTTTGGCATCAGTGTACTGGAGGGGCACACTGGTGTGGCAGCCCCTAGGGGAACGTGGTATCAGGAGCCCAATTGCAGAACCAGACCAATATTTCCTGTTTGCACTAAGGCAATTAATTACTACGAGGCTGCCCAGAAAATCAGCGGGCAGGACTTTCTGTGCTGTGATCTGACCGAACTGCTCCTGAAGTTAAAGAAGTTCAACAAGGCAGAAAAGGTCCTGAAGCAGGCACTGGACCATGACATTGGTAAGGCGGCACTCTAACTCGGCCCTCGCATCGGAAGCCGGCCAGCTGCCCCACCTGCCCCTCTGCCCCGCCATTCCAGCCTCCCAGGGGCAGAGAGCATTGACTGGAGCTTCCTTCTAGGAGTCAAAGACATCCCATCCCTTATGAATGAGGTGAAGTGCTTGCTTTTGCTGGCAAAGGTTTACAAGAGCCATAAAAAAGAAGAGGTGGTGGAGACTTTGAACAAGGTAACTGACAAGTAGAATTGAGGTTTTTCTCAATTTCCTGGTGGGGACTGAAGGAGGAAGGATAGGCCCATGGGTTCTAAGGGCCCAAACGGCTTCCTTGGGGAAACTGAGGCTATACCTGCTAAACCTTCCCTTTACTCCCCCAGGCTTGCTCAGGAGTGGTGGTGCACCTGACTAGGCTGGGCTGGGAGAGGCCCTGAGTAAGACAGTGACTTTGTCCTCAGAGATGACAGTGTGATAACACTAACGACGCAGCTCTGAACATTGAAAGCTCTTGCTAGGCTCTGTACTAGGCTCTTTGCTTTCCTCTGTAATTCTCACGGTGGCCTCTTGGGTGAAGAGATGGGACATCCCCATCTAACAAATAAGGCTCAAAGAAGTTAAGATGTATGCCCAGGGTCAGGTACAGATGTCTGCGACTTTGGATGATTTGACTTATGATTTTAGAACTTTAGGGTGTTGCGAAAATGATGTATAGTCAGTAGAAACTGTACTTTGAGTTTAGAATTTCGATTTTTCTCCAGCTACTGATTTTTGGTACTATAGTCTTGGAATGCTGGCAGCGACAGCGGGCTATAGCTCCCAATCAGCCCCTCTATCTCGAGGATGAACGACCGACAGTCTGTACCTGTTGCTAAACTATGGTGCTGAGTGGGTTGGATGATGAAATGCATTTTGACTTACAATGTCTTAAACTTAACAATGAGTTTGTCCGCATTTGACTTCATCTTAAGTCCAGGAACATGAGTGTCTGTATGAGCAAGAGATGGAGCTGAGATCTAGACCAGATCTGGCCTTTCCCAACCCGCACTCCTCCATACTGGGCTGCCACTGATCCAAGAGCCCTTGGTCATTCCTGTCACACCTTCCTCAGTTTTCCA
Organism: Pedetes capensis; assembly: GCA_007922755.1. Taxonomy (NCBI): domain Eukaryota; kingdom Metazoa; phylum Chordata; class Mammalia; order Rodentia; family Pedetidae; genus Pedetes; species Pedetes capensis. The sequence goes on along the minus strand of VMDO01001873.1, from coordinate 24,760 downwards.
CCCCAGGCTGTGACCTCTCTCTTTTCCCTTGGGTGCATGCTCTGGATATAAATGGACAGCCCACGCTTAAGATTCCTTTTTCCCTTGTTTACCACTGAATCCCCATTCCTTTACTGTGCCCTTGGGCAGTCGAGTACTTTTTGTGCCCACTTCCTGCAACTTGACCTTGGAATTGTCCTGTCTACTTTCCCATTACTCTCCCCATCATTTCATGTGTGGATATTTGTGGGGGGTGCCTCAAATTCCCAGCAGGGTAAGCACCCAAGAAAACATAGCCTCCTTGGGCACCTACCGTGTGATTGCTCTAGCCTGTAAGGCAGCCAAAGTAAATTAGACCCAGAACCTAAAGGTGCATCTGAGCAGGAAAGTAGGTGAGTGCAATGGAGCGTTTTGTCTGCGTGCCTCTGCTGCTGCTCCTGCCCAGGTGTAGTGCCAACATGCCTCCTGTGTGCTCAGCGAGTGGCCCAGATTTGCTTGGGCACCTGAGGTGCCCTTTCTAACATTGCTGGCTCTGACACGAGCTCAGGACTTTTCTGTGAACTGGCACATCAGGCTCTGGAGTTCTGACCTTGGTTTTATTGGTTTCCCAAGGCCTTGGACCTCCAGTCTCGGATCCTGAAGAGGGTTCCCCTGGAGCAGCCAGAACTGATGCCCTCCCAGAAGCAGCTGGCAGCCACCATCTGCATCCAGTTTGGGGAGCACTACATGGCAGAGAAGGACTATGACAAGGCAGTACGGTCTTACAAGGAGGCCCTGTCCTACTCACCCACTGACAATAAGGTGGGCATCCCGAGAAGCGGGACCCTGCTCCTTCTCTCAGCACAGGGCCCCACTGTGTCCCTGGCTAGGCACAGAGGTGTTTCTTCTCTGAGGAGCTGTGGAGGGAAAGGGCCTGTGGTCCAGCCAGCAGCAGCCTCTGGTGAGGCCTGCCTCCAGCTGCTCCTGGGCTCTCTGCCGCAGCCCTTGCAGCAAGGCCAAGAAGGCCACTGTGCACCACCGCATGTGAAGGGGGGGTGGGGAGGATCACACTGGAAGTCGTGTCGACCTGGCCTTTCCAGGTCCCCTTGGAAATGGGGAGAAGATGAGGGCGTAGCTGCCAGGGCTGTGTGGACATGAAGCCCAGGCCGAGCTTCCAAGTGGGCTTAGAGCTGGGTAGGAGGTAGGGATGGGCAGTGGCTGGAGTTCCAACTAGGGGACAGATGAAGAGCCTAGGAACCGACTCTTTCACTCCCTGCATGGTCAGGCATTGAGCAGGTCCTGTCCAGGTCTTGGAGATGGTGAGGCAGACATGGTCCCTGCCCACAGATCACCCTCAGCAAGGGGTCAGGGATGACCCTAGAACACCCTAACTCTGCAAGCCGTGCCTGCCTGCGGGAACAGGGCACTTGGGGAACTCAGGAAGGCACCTTTCCCAGAGCGCAGGGCACAGAGGGCTGGCTCCCTCAGAGGAGGGGTGAGTGCAGGTTAGCCAGACCCCAACTCAGGAGACAGCTGGTAAAACGAAGGTGGGAGGAGAACTGGAGATGTGGCCTGGGCTCCCGGGTTCCCATTAGTCGGTAACACATTCTGTCCTGCCCTGTGGCAGGTGGTGGTGGAGCTGGCGCAACTGTATCTGCTCCAGGGGCACCTGGACTTGTGTGAGCAGCACTGTGCCATCCTCCTGCAGTCTGACCAGACCCACGAGATGGCCTCTGTGGTAGGAGGCCCCTCCCCACCCTGCCCTGGCCACATTTGGGCTGCACCCTAGCCCCAGACTTCAGACACCTGCTGGCCCACTCTGAGGGGCTTCAGGCAGAGAAGACACTAAACCCTCAGGAGGACAGGTGGGCCAGCTGGCAGCGGGCAGCAGCAACCTCCCAGGCGAGGGTGGGGGCCACCATGCTGCAGGTGAAGGTAAGGGTGGACGGTCCTGCCACTGCCCACCCACTACCCGCACCTCCCCAGGGCCAGCTCACAGGCAGCGAGGAAGGAATCCTCTGATGGTCTTCAGTGGAGGCCTGTGGGGGCCGCGGGCTCCTCAAGGGCATCTTCTCCAGGGCCTGAGGGGGCAGCCCCGGGAGTTTTTTCCAGTTGTCTCCCCATCTGCCTGTCCCGACACCGGCAGGCAGTTGTCAGGGTGTGCAGCCTATACCTTGTCCCATAGATGATGGCCGACCTGATGTTCAGAAAACAGAAATATGAAGCCGCCATCAGTCACTACCGCCAGGTCCTGGAGGAAGCGCCAGGTAACCGGGCCCGTTGGCCCTGCCTGGTCAGCTCCCACCCGCCAGGGTTGCCATCCGGGAGAAGGGCGGGCCCTCTCCCTCCTTCCTGGCCCGGCAGAGGAAGCCCCTGCCTCCCTGACTGTTCCCAGGGAGGCAGGAAACTGATAAAAACCCAGAACGTGCCAGCCCTTCCCGAGTCCAAGGCCCAGTGCCTGGGATCAGGCACTTGGCACTGGACCCAGGACAGCCTGTCTGTCCCCACATCATAGCCCCTGGGACTCAACATAGTCCCCTGCTGAGGTCACGGCCATTTGGAGGGACTAAAAATTCTCCACCAATGCGTGGCTCCATTCCCACGCACTACAGGGTAAAACCACCCTGGAGAAATAGCCAGACCTGAAGCTAAACATGGAACCCACACAGCCCACCAGAGTCAGCTGTGGGCCCAGTAAGTTAGTGGTTAGGAGCACTGGTCTCGGAGCCAGGGGGCCTGTGCCACTTACTAGCTGGGTAATCTTTGACCAAGTACTTGAAAGTACCTACTTCACCCATAGCTGACATACAGGTAAAGCAGCCAGGGCCTGGAGCAGTGTGAGTGCCACAGACCGCCTTAGCTCCCAGGATTGCTATTTGGAGCACTGTTCCTATTCCTTCACCATGAAGACTAGTGAGGCTGCCCAATGTCTCTGCTCAGCCCAGCAGGTCGGTGCCTCCTGGCTCCTCCCAGAGGCCCCACTTCCAGCCTTTTCTCCCTGCTAGGCCCTAGCACCCCCACCAGATGCTGCGATTGGCCATGACAGCCTGGAAACTTCTGCTTCCTTCTTTTAGACAATTTTTCAGTATTGAATAAATTAATTGATCTGCTACGACGAAGTGGCAAACTTGAAGAGGCTCCCACCTTCTTTGACTTGGCCAAGAAGGCGTCCAGCAGGGCGACTTTGGAGCCAGGGTTCAACTACTGCAGAGGCATCTACTGCTGGTGAGCTGGATGTGGGTGTGTTGAGGGGCGCTGGGTGCAAGAGGCCCTCCCTGGCAGGCAGCTAGGGGTTTTGCTCCTCCAGGAGCCCAGCTTTGAAGAGACGCACAGTCGCCCCAAGCATCTCTGTGCTGGGCTCAGCTCCCCTAATGGATTCTTGGCCTTCCCTCACCAAGGCATATCGGGCAGCCCAATGAAGCCTTGAAGTTCCTGAACAAAGCGCGCAAGGACAGCACTTGGGGCCAGAGCGCCACCTACTATATGGTGCAGATCTGTCTAAACCCGGACAACGAGATCGTGGGCGGGGAGGCTTTTGAGAGTGTGGTGGCTGAGAGCAAGTAAGGGTCAGCAGGGCAGGGGGCGGGGGGAGGACGCAGGGACTGGCTGCAGGCTCCTCAGAGAGGCCAGTGCATGGTCACGCTGGGGGGCTGGCAGCCTGCGAGCGTCCTGTGCCTGCAGCTCCTCGGACAGGAAGGAATCCCAGCAGCACGGCCTGCGCACGGCGGAGAAGCTGCTGCGTGAGTTCTACCCACACTCGGCCTTGGGCCAGACCCAGCTGCGGCTGCTGCAGAGCCTCTGCTTGCTGGCCACCAGGGAGAAGGCTAACGTGGAGGTGGCGCTGGGCAACTTCATCGAGATGGCCCAGGCCGAGGTGCGCTGGCTGCGGAGGAGAGGGCATTCGAGGGTGGGGAGTTGAGGCCCAGGCTCACTGACGCCCCCTCCTCCCTGCCCCCATGTGCAGAAGGACAGCGTCCCCGCCCTGCTGGCTGTGGCTCAGGCCTACCTGCTGCTGAAGCAGGTCCCCAAGGCGCGTGTGCAGCTGAAGCGCCTGGCTAAGGCCCCGTGGGTGCAGGCCGAGGCCGAGGACCTGGAGAAGAGCTGGCTCCTGCTGGCTGACATCTACTGCCAGGGTGCCAAGTTCGACCTCGCCTCGGAGCTGCTCCGGCGCTGCGTGCAGTACAACAAGGCGAGGGCCAGGAAGGACGGGGACACCAGGAGGGATGCGCACGCTTGGGGAACAGGAACTGGAGGGGAAGATATAGGAGGGGAGCGGCTTGTGGGCAACAGAGGCTGGGGAATGGAACCCGGAGCACAAGGGACAAGACGAGGAGGTGGAGGAAGCCCTCCTAGGGTCAGGCTGTGCTGGAGGAGAGGGGAACAGGGAATGGTGGATTGAGACAGGAGCCACTGATGGGTTGAGGGGCCTGCAGAGGTTGGATCCCGGCAAGAGGGGTGTTGGTGGAATCTGAGTGCGCCAGGAACGGGGATAGCGGGGCAGGAGGGCTTCATGGAAAGGGGTTATGCCAGGGTTGGGGTAGTAGGGAGTGGGGCTCAAAGCTAACCCGACACAAAGGTAAGGGTGGGATTGACTCCCTGGGAAGTTCGGGTTCATACAGCTCAGCTCACTGAAGTCCCTTGTCCCCTTTTGGGCCGGGCCCCTGGGCAGAGGCTCTAACCTGCTTTCCCTGCAGTCCTGCTGCAAGGCCTATGAGTACATGGGCTTCATCATGGAGAAGGAGCAGTCATACAAGGACGCTGCTACCAACTACGAGCTGGCCTGGAAGCACAGTCATCACGCCAGCCCCACCATCGGTAAGGCAGCCAGCCAAGGGGCAGCTGGGCAGGTGTGGGAGAGAGCCAGCCACAGGACCCCACCCTGGCCACTGGGGGACCCCCAGGGGCTGTGGGCCACCAGGGCACCACTCTCTCTGTTCTCCCTGCCCCTGGACAGGTTTCAAACTTGCTTTCAACTACTTGAAGGACAAGAAGTTTGTGGAAGCCATCGAAGTCTGCCACATTGTAAGCCACAACCTTGACAGGGAGGTGTGGGGTGCCCTGCTGTGTGAGGACCCCCACCTGACTATGCATACACCAGTTCTCTCTCTGTACTAGGTCCTCATGGAGCACCCCAACTACCCCAGGATCAGAGAAGAAATTCTGGAAAGGGCCCAGAGGTCCCTGAGGCCCTAGCTGTGGCCAGAGGGGCTCTTTGGCCAGCATAGGCCATTCATCGGCCAAAGTTTCACGGACAGGGTGGGAAGTGGGTGAGCTGGAGAAAGAATTGAGAAAATGACATGTTCTTCCCAATTCTACACTGTATGCGGTTTATTTGGAATCATGCTACACCTGGCCTGAGGGGTAGCCCAAGGCTTTCTGTTTGTAAGGCACAAGTTTTGCTCTGGGAAAGGTTCAGCTGGCTTGGCTTCTGATGGGCACTCTCCAATAGCTACACCTTTATCCCAGACTCTCGAGGGAGCAGACGAGAACAAAGGGGCCTCCCAGGGATTGGCTAAGCTATTTCTAGATGCCTCCCCTCTCCTGTCTTGTCCCCAGTGTCCTGGAGCTACAGAAGCAACTACTCCTCCCTGCCATGTTACCCTCAAGCCTGCCGTGGCAGTGGGCCTGGCAGGAGGAAAAGCTGCCGAAGGCTCCCAGAGCTGAGGCCATTGTGAGAGAGCCTGGAGGTGGCCAGGGCCATTGTCCTACTCTGTCCACAGATTCTGGCTCCATCGCCTCCCCCAAGTCTCCAGCTGGCTTCTGCTGGTCCTCACTAATTTGGGACAAACCTGATTACCCTTGCCTGAAATGGGAAATACGTGCCAGTTAAAAAAAGAACTGTCTGCACTTCAGCTTTCCTTTTTTTTTCCCCTCTTTCTTTCTTTCCTTCTTTCTTTCTCTCTCTTCCTTTCTTCTTTCTCTTCCTTTTTCTTCTTTTCTTTCTTCTTCTTTTTTTTAATTTTTCTTTTTTTTTGATGCTGGGGTGGCACCCCAGAGCCCAGGGCATGCCAGGCATGCTACCACTGAGCCACATCCCCGCCACTTCAGCTTTTGTAAAAGATATTGGCCAATAAATGTATCCTCCAGGAACCTTTTTCATGCCGAAGGGGGCAAAGACCATGGTCTTTATTCAGGTGAATTAAGTTTGCTTGAACTGGCAAGAGGGTGGCAGAGGCTACCTTCCCTGTGCTCCCAGTAGGCTTTCATGATGACAATGACAGGCCAGTCCAATTGCTCTGCACTTTCTGAAGGCCCAGGTTCTATCCCCAGCACTGCAAAAATGGGAGGAGGTGGCAGCCCACTTCTGAAACAATCCTGAATCAGCCAGCCATTGCAAACCCTATGTGGGTTGCTATAGGTCAGACCCGACTCCACAGCACCTAACAACAACAGCATCTTCCCATGTGACCTTCCCAAGTTCCTTCCCCTGAGTGTCAGGGGTCTCAGCGTCCCCATCTGTAGTAGGAAATTAGACTAGATCCCTTTCCCAAATTATGGTATAACTCTCTACCAGTGATATACAGCAACTGTTTTACTATTTACTTACTTATGGTGCTGGGATCAAACCCAGGGCCTCATGCATGCTAGGCAAGGAGTGTACCATTGGAGCTACCCCTAGCCATAGGTTTAATAACTATGTGTTCAGACATTATGTAACACAATACTAACACGACAAACTTACGACTTCATGAGGGCTGTTGCAAAGGATGAGGGTAACTATTAAGCATATTGCTGTAATTGATTAAAAGAAAAAGACTTAGCATGAGTAGAATGCAGATACCGAAGTTTTCCAGAAGTCGTCCAATGACTAAGGTTTGCGAACAGTGAACAGGTAAGAATCCCTTTTAGAAGAGCATGAGTTGTCCTTGATGGCTGCTGAGCCTTGTTTTTCTATTCTCTTCTTTTTCTTTTCTTTTCTTTTCCAGGGATGGGGATGGAACCCCAGTGCAATACGTAGGCAGACACTTTATCTGAGCTACACCCTATTCTTGAGCCTTATTTTTATGTCATCTTGCTAATCACATACATGGCCTGTTGGTATGGGTTGGCAATATGGAATGTTTTCTCCAGGTTCCTACTGCCTTTCCTGTAGGAAAACCCAGTTCCTTTTCCCATGACCTGCTTTACACCCAGTTTTGTTGGGACAGGTTTATTGACAGACAGGTCGGTATGGAGATTGACGCCATAAAGGGATTGTGCATTAATCATGGTTGTGATTGTTTTATTCATTTATTTCAAAAAACAAACCAACAAACAAAAAAGCCCCAGAACTAACTGACTGGCACTAGATGGGAGTAGTTAGGCCTTAGTCCTGGCTTGAGCTGTGTTGGTGGAGTAGGAGCCTGTAGGGGTTTCTAGCTACGGACCTGGAGCTGCTGAGGGCTGCTCCCCAGGTCCCCAGGATAGTCCCAGGAGCCGGAGAACCCTTGGAGAGACCAGATGTTGGATCATGCGTGCTGGAGCAGTCTCTGCCAAAGGGTTTCCAGGCATCAGTGAAGGGGAGGAGTTAGGAGAATTGAATGTACCAGGATTCCACCCCAGAAGCCTAAAGCCTCCCTGTCTCTGGCTAAGCTGGTCACAAGGACATGCCGCCCCACCACAGGCCACACTCCCATGAGTCCTGTCATACAGGAGTTCCCAATCCTCTGTCTGTGGCCTGTTGGGAACCAGCTACATGGAGGTGTGGCCATCAAGCGAGCAAAGTTAACCCGTACTTACAGCCACTTCCAATCGCTCACATTATTGCCTGAGGTGCACAGAAAATGTGTCTTCCACAAAACCGTTTCCTGTGCCAAAAAGGATGGGGACCACACTCTAGTGATCACTCATGTGGTCATGTCCATGCATGTCCAGAGGCCAGAGACAGATACCTAAAAGTTGACATGACTGGCAAAAACAGAAAAGACTGAACGTGTAGAGGCAGAAACGTGTAGACAGATGGAAGGACAGTGCGCACGTGCACATGGGGCTCCCTCCGAGGTGCTCTGTACACAGGAACCGAGTAATGTTATGATTCCCAGTGTTGAGGAAGCCCAGGCAGGGAGCAGGTAATTTGCAGATGACACCTTGCTAAGTAGAAGAGCTGGGATTTGAACCTGTCCTGGATCAAAGGAACCCAGCACAGACCACCAGAGGGAGCATTAGAACACAAAAGGGTCTCCTTTGGGAACTCCCCCTCCCAGCACCTGTGCAGATCATTATCATGCCTGAGGAGGAGGTCACCCTGCCGCCTCTGCTCCCCAGAGCAGGGTGTGGCCAGCTCCTCTGGCCTGCAGCCCACTGGGCTGGGGACAGGTCAGACAGGTCTGGCTGGTGCAGATGGATGAGGATCTGCAGCTCAGGTCCCCAGGGACCAGGCCAGACTCACCCTCTGGGCCTGTCCCCAACCCCATGCACACTTTGCAAGGAGGGGGCACTTCCCACACAAGCGCTCAGCTCCATCTCAGAGGAGTCATCTGCAGCTGCTCCCCTCTGCCACCCATGACCACTGGTGAGGAATGCGTTAACCCAAAGGGAAAACTGCTGCTTCTGCCTGCCAGCCTCTCAGCTGGCTTCCTGCCACCTGGAGGAGACCCAAGGTGCAGTATGGCCTCCCGTCCCCTGGCCCAGCCACCCTGCCCTGCGCCCTGCCCCTGCCTCCTGGGGGTGTACCCGCACTCAACTAACGCAGACCACACTGCTAAAAATAGAACCTCTTTATTGGTACCTGTCGGCTCAGGTACAACGTGTTCCCACAAGCACACAGGCTGGCAAGGCCTCTTGGGCAAGAGGGCATGCCCAAAGCCTGGTTCTCGGCACAGACACACAGAGAAATTAATAAATTACAGTGTTAACACTTAGGGACAATATAAAAATTGATGCAAGACTCCATGTCAGCAAAGGGTGGGCATAAAAGCCCTACAGAGCTGCCCCTTGCCACCCAACTCTAGGCCATGTGGAGGGCCCAGGGCGCGGTACGCCAAGGCCTCAGATAGCAAGGGGCACATTCCTGCCGGCCTCTAGCCCTCTCCAGGCCTCGGCTTCCCTCCTGCACAAGGGCCAGGAATAAAGACCATGTTCTTCGGGGAGAGGGAAGGTGGAGCAGAGGACAGGAAGCAAGGACTGAATGGGACAGAAGGGGGTTTTGGTCACAGCTGGTCAGCCTAGCCTCGGCCTGCTCAGCTGCCCAGGAGCCAGGCAGCTGGCGCAGGAGATCCTAGGGCTCAGACCCACACCTTATCCACAGCAAAGCCCAGGCGGAACAGGGTAAAGGACAAAGAGACTCCGCCCCCAGCACTGTCTGCCAGCCAGAGGCACAGCCAAAGCTGCCTCGTCTCCAAATAAATTAGAGAAATAAATTATAGTCTTCACAGTCCAAATGATCTGGCACCCATGGGTCTAGGGCTCAGGGTGACACAAGAAGCCCAAAGTGCCTGATTTTGGCCCTGCCTCGCTGACTGTGGGCTAAGGAATGTCACACATAGACCACAAGGGGGTCCATGAAGTGCCAGCAGAGGCCCGTCTCCTCCTCCTGACCTGCGCTGTGAAGGCCAAAGAGGGTAGTGTGCGCATGGGGGGCCAGGCGCTGGGGGGGCCTTCCCTCCTCCCCTCAGCACAGAAACGGTACTACAAAAAATAAATAAATTCACAATGTTATGTGAAAGCCAGGAGGCCTGCATGGCCCCCATGGCTGAGCCGGCCAAGGGGAGACCATTACATACAGACCTTGGGGAGCCCCCACATTGCGAAACAGCAGCAAGAGGGTTTGTGGAGCAGGGGAAAGGCACCCTAGTCCTCGCATGGGCACAAGGTTTGGTCAGATATGCTGGGGTGGCGTCCTCAAGCTCGCCGTCGAAAGTGGGGCCAGGACTTCGGCAGCACGCTCAGGCAGGCCCATGAGGGGCTCCAGGAAGCAAGTGCCGGCATCCGCCAGTGGGGAGAGGCTGGGCAAGGGGCAGTGGGAGGCCTCGAGGGTGTCCAGGCTGTCAGACGCCTTCCGGGAAGTATAGTGAGGCCCCAGACTATAATCTGGCAGGGCCTGCAGGAGCTCAAAGGAGTCGCAGGAAGACAAGCTGAGGTCCACGGAGCTGCTCTGGCCGGCATCCACAGCGGGTGGCGCTGAGGTGCCCAGGAGGTCACCTTCTCTCAACCCTTCAAGTCCCCCATTTAGAAAACAGCTGGCATCCAGGTTGGCATTCTCATCCAGGATGCCTGACATGAAGCTGGAGACAGAGTGGCTGTGAGTCCAGCTGGCCAGGCTGCCAGGGTCACCAGTACCAAAGATGTCAGCCAGGTGGAAGCAGCTGAGGTTGTCCAGGTTCCGCACACCGCCGTCCTCCTCCTCCTCCTCGCCGCCGAGGTCAGAGTCACTGAAACTCAGGATCTGCGCCAGGCTGTCATCATCCAGGCCAGGCTGAAAGCCAGAGCCAGGCGGGCTGGGCTGGGCAGAGGGGTCCGGGGCCTCGCCAGAGCCGGAGGAAGAGGAAGACGCGGCAGAGGAATCAGTCATGTCACTGCTGCAGCTGTGGTCGCCCAGCTCGCCCAGCTCGCTGCCTGCAGGGGGCTTGGTGAGTGGGAACGCGGAGCTCAGGGCCTGCGCGCCAGGGCTGGGTGGGCTGCCTGGGACAGGGGCCTCCAGCTCGCCAAGGCTGGCTGCCCTCTGCTCCACCTGCAGGCGGGCAAGCGTGTGCACGAAGTGAGTCTGAACCCGCGCATGGTTAAACTCCACTCGGCCCTGGGGGTTCTCGCAGCCAGCCCTGCAGCAGCCACAGGGGAAGGCTGTGTGGTCCATCTGCAGAGAAAGGAGAGGCCTGTGAGGACTCTGGGGCGCAGGAGGCCCCAGGCCCAGTGCCCGGCCAGCCAGACCCAGCTGCCGCACCTGGCACTGGATGCCTGCCAGACTGCAGCTGCAGGTCTCAGGGTCGCAGACCCCGTCACAGCGACAGCCACAGTCCTCCCGGGACTGGCGCAGCGCCTGCAGCTCCCGCTTCTCCTCGCGATCGATCCTGCGCACGCCGGAGGCCCGCAGCAGGGCCCGCCGCTGCTGAGGCGGGTGAGGCTGCGGGAAGTTCACCTCCTCCAGCCGGCCGGTGGCCACGGCCACAGCCAGGGCCTCCTCCAAGGAGGCGTCGTCGACGGCAGCCACAGTGGACGGCAGGCCTGTCTCCACCTCAGAGGCCCCGGCTGCCAAGAGCTGCGTCCATGGGAGAGAGAGGGCAGAGAGGTAAGAGGCAGAGCCACCTGGCCAACACTCCCCAAGTGCTCGTTCTATGACAGCCAGGACAGCCAAGGACACTGCCCTCAGGGCCTCTGTAGAGAGGTCCTGAATGTCACCCCAGGTCAGTAGCAAACCCCTCCCCTAATGGGAGACCAGCACCCCAATAAGAAGAGACAGGATCCATGCCCCAGGCCCTGTGTGCCACGAGCCCTCCTATGCCTCTCTGTGCCTGCAGATAACCCAGGCCACAGACGGTGCCCATCCCAGTGCCCACGGGCCTGTTTCCCCACACTGATAAAGTGCAAACTGCCACCCAACTTAGGACTCCAGGAGCTGCCAGACAGCGGGGGCCCTGGAGAGGGGTCTCCCCACCTTCCACCGCATGGCCTCCAGCTTCTCCTCCTTCAAGTGCTGCCGGAGTTTCTCACGCCGTACCCGGGCCTGCTCTTGAGTGAACTCAGCCAAGGAGAAGCGGCGGCAGGTGCTGTGGCGAGGGGCCATGCCCAGAGTGCAGCCCCCTCGGCTGGGCACACTGGTGAATCCCTGGCACCGTGGGAAATAGAAGACGGTGATGCCATCAAAGGCCACCCGGCCTGGGCGCTCCCGGGGAGCCCGCTTCAGGATGGACAGGGCTAGAAGGCAGGCAGAGGAGGGGCCGGGGGTCAGTTCCCTGTGAGGCATAGTATAACTGTAGGAAGATCATGCAGACCTTTCTCCTCATACATTCCTGCTCTTCACCCACCTCAGGGTTTAAAAAAAAAAAAAGCATCTGTATTTTTGAGCCAGCCTGGTTGGGATCAGAGCTAGTAACACTGAATGCCACACCCATGCCAACACTGGCTTATTGTTATTTACCAGTCCAAATGACTGTATTCATAAAATTAAACATCTTCCCATCATTATCAGGCATTTATAGGTCCCCTGTACAGTTTTCTATAATTTTATTAATTTGTAGCTCTTTATATGTTACATCAGTAATCATCAGTTTAGCCTTTCTGTGGAAATATTTTAGTCTTTATTATGACATTTCATGAAATTATTTTTAAGGTTTATACCATCAAAAATATATATTCATCTTTTTCTTTATAGTTTCTGCTTTGGAACAGGCTTAGAAGAGCTTTCCTTTTATAAGTTATTGGTTGTTAATTAGTAAGCTACATATTGATATATTCAATACACATAAAGGTATACTGCTGGGCTTTTTGTTTTGTTTTGTTTTTTTTTGGCCTGGGGATTGAACCCAGGACCTCATGCTTGCATGCTTCACAAGTGTTGTACCACTGAGCTGCACCCCTAGCCCATTTTTTTACTTTTTGAGACAGGGTCTCGCTAAATTACACAGAGTGCTTCTGGTCTCGAACTTGCGATCTTCCTGCCTCTGCTCCCCAAGGTGCTGGGATTACAGGTGTGGCTTACACTGCTGACTTTATAAAATGGCCAAATATTGGCAATTCCATATATTTTGATGTAATATATTAATTTAGTACTCTGCTATCGGAGAGAATTGACTCCTTAAAAGGCTGTTTGTACTGTTAGATTCTACGTGCTACAAATCATATTCATTTTTAAATGTATAATGCACAGATACATGTACAACACATAAAAAATGCAAAAACCATATTCATGGTATTAAAATTTCATGGGAGAATTGGGAAAAATGTCTAAAAACATTCTTTGGAGGTAGAGGGAGCAATGCTGAAAATTAAGGTTGAGAAATATATCTCAAGGGTCATCTTTATGAGTTTGGAATCAGAAATACACAAGCTTGAAAAATAACCTAGAAAAAACCCTTTTTCAGTGACTCAGGAGGCTGGGGAAGGAGGATCGCCAGTTTGAGGTCAGAAGCAGCCTATACAACTTAGCAAATATCTCAAAATAAAAAATAAGATAACTGGGCTAGGGGGTGCAGCCCAGTGATAGAGCACTTGCAAGGCAAGTGTGAGGTCCTGGATTCAACCTTCCAGTATAGAAAAGAAAAAAAAAAGAAAGAAAGAAAAGAGAAAACCTTTTTTTAGTACATTAGGGCACAGCCAAACAGCACTATGACAAGAAGGACTGGCTTGCAGGCCCCGCAGCAGAGATGTGTGGGGCGTGGAGTAACTCCACAGCTGGGTTTGTAGGAAGGCAGAGTACACACGGGAGAAACGAAACTGGAAACTGGAACAGAAGGGAGGGGGCCCTGCAGGAAAGGCCCTAGGTCACTCCCAGGAGCCGTGTTCTGGACATCACTACTCCCAAGGTCAAAGGTGAGTCAAGGTGGGTCCAAGCATCTCTGGACAGTGGGCACAGAGTGACCACTGCATCATGGGACATGGACACCATGAGGGAGCTACTGCCCCCGGGACCTGACCTCCTGAAGTGGCAGTGGCTTTGCCCAAGGTCTGCCAAGGTCACCTTTCGGGAAGAAGGCAGTGGTGGGGCTCCCAGGAAAGAGAAGACTCACGGGTGAAACCTCTGGGGCCACAGAGGTCTGGGTCAGGCAGGGGCACCTGACCCCAGGGTCCTTCCTCTTCCGAGTCCCAGGTTGGGGAGACCGAAGAACTCCGGGAGCAGGAGCGCAAGAGGCCGCTGGAGGAGGAGGAGGAGGAGGAGGAAGAGGAGGTAGAGGAGGAGGAGGAGGAGGCGGAGGAGGAGGAAGAGGAGGAGGAATCGTCTTCCTCCTCCAGCTGGTCAAACTTCCTTTTCAGCAGCCCGCTCATGGTGGTGAGGGGGTACTCTCGGAGCTGGGGTCAGGCAGCCTGGAACAGGAAAAATAAAGTTCTAAATGGCAGGCCAGCGGCAACAGCACCCACTGACCGTGGGGAGGCAGGCTCTCAGCCTGATCCCCCACCCTCCCACTGGCCCTCCAAGGTAGCCCCAGCCAGGAGCTGGAAGCGCCTTTGCTCCCACGGCCCCTGCGCGCAAAGCCTGCCCAGGAAACCACAGGCACCTTTCCCTACCCGCCACACTCACATCCACGCCAGTGAGGGCAGGAGGCAGGCAGGGCAGATGCACTGGCAGACCTCAGCCTGGGCCCAGCCTCGCTCATTCCCCGACAGGAATGCTGGGGGCTGACTCACAAGGGTGATTCACACAGGCCTACATCTGTGCCCGGCCGACCCCCACGGCGACAGCTCAGCTCCTCCCCTCTTCCAGCTCACCGTCCTGACCGGCTGACCAGCACTCTGGGGCAGGCTCGCTTTGCAGACACAGGACTTTCCCGAACCCCTCCCTCCCTAGATGGAGCTTCTCAGGCTTTCCCTCAGAAACCCCCACCCTGGAGAACAGAAGTCCCCTGCCTCCAGCCTAATTGTGACCTGAGACTTTCATTTGATCTTAAAATCTGTCCAGGTGGTCACGCCTTCTACTCCAGTAACAGACCGTTTCAATTATCCTCCTACAGAAATTATTTTCCCCTTAAAAACAAACCCTCCAACAGTGAAACTGACCACCCAAGAAGGTGTCCCTGTGTCTCTCCTGCCTGTGGCTTCTGATGCCCGGTGCCCCAGGCCACGCCCCAGGATCATCCAGCCTGAGGGTCCCCACCTCAGTGGAATAGCAACCAGAGACTCCAGTCAGGCTGGCCTTGCCGAGGGCAGAGGCCCGGGGCTCCTTCCCCAGAATGCTTCAGCAAGTCACAGTCCCTCCTGGGCCTGGGAACCCCCAGAGGACTCAAGGCCAAGGGCTGAGCACAAGCAGCGCACTTGCCCTTGCCGGGTCCTGGTGCAAGCAGGGCTAGGCCCCAGGAGGCAGCCAGGAGGAAGGGGAAACCGAGAGCCCAGGAGCTGGGGTGCCCCTCCCCCACTGCCATCACAGGAAGGGAGAGGCTGGGAAAAGCCTACCACAGAAAGCTGCCTTAGTCTCCTCTGCTCAGGTGCCTCTCCAAATGCTTCTTCCCCTGCCCCAAGCCTCCCACCAAGCCCCTGAAGCCTGGAGCATGAGCTGCCAATGGACTGACTGGAGGAAACACGGCCCACAGGCAGCCTCCTCCAGGCCAGCGCCAGAGAAGGGCGAACATCTTCCTCGCCGCCAACCCCCACCCCGGGCCCGGCTGGGGGAAGAGCATGCACAGGTGTTTCCGGGGGTAGTTTCTCAGGCTTGGCACCCCCCTTCCCAGGGTCAAACCACAAACAAAAACAACCCAGCTCCCAGCCGACCCGCAGGCTCTCCCAGGAGATGGGGGCTCCTGACCCAGGGCAAGACACCCGCACAGACCACAGGTACTCAGACGCACGGAAACACGTGCACACACAGTGCCTACACTTCCTGTCCCCACCACAGTCCTGTGGGGAGCCCTGTCACTTTCTCTAATTCCAGATGCCATCGATAGGGTGCTGAATGCCTCCCTAATCAATACCTGGACTGAGACCCCAGGACCAACCGCCCACTCGGTCCATCTGCCTGGCCTTCTCCTGGAACGCACAATTCCGCAGGCCCCAAACTGAACCCGTCTCTGTTCCCCACCCCCTGTGCCATCTGTTCCTCTTCCTGTGTTCCCTATCTTAGTAACAGCGCTGCCACCCACCCAGTTGCTCAAGCCAGAAACCTGCAGCCATCCTCCACTCCTTCCTCCCTCACCCTCCATCTACACAAAGGCGACAGTCCGTGCTGGATGTTCAGATACACAGGCCACCTGGCACAGCACTGGAGACAGCTCAGGACCAGCCTGCCTGTGTTCAAACCTTGGCTTGGCTACTCATTGGCTGGGTGACCCTGGGCAAGTTCCTTAACTCCTGGGTCTCCAATTCTGTCTTATAACCTCATACACTTCAAGTTCTCAGACAGCAGTAAGTGTTCAATGAATGTGTAGAAAAAGAAGGAGCTCCTGGACTCACAAGGATGCGTCTCACAGACACGTTGAGTTAAAGGAGACAAACAAAATCCAAGTGCATGACATTCAAGGACAAAGCCAATCAATGACACGATCAGAATGGTTGCAGGGCAGAGGGACAGTCCTCAGAATTTTCTGGGGACTTTTGGAACTCTTCAAGGTTAGTCTGGATGGTGGTTACATGGGTATCTAAAACTACAAATTCATCTAGCTGTACATGAGAGATTCATATACTTTTGCATTCTATGTAGGTCACCATGGATTTTAAAAGTTTGGGTGGGGATGCAGCTCAGTGGTAAAGTGTCTGCCTAGCAGATGCAAGGCCCTGGGCTGGATCCCCAGCAGCGCACAGTGTGCACACGCGCGCACACACAAGTTTATATCAGCCCTGGGCGCAGTGGCTCACACCTGTCATCCCAATGACTCGCGAAGTAGAGGCAGGAGGATCGAAGGTTCAAGATCAGAGACAGCCTGCATAACTGAGACCCTGTCTCAAGATGAAAAATAAAAAACGGGCTGTGGGAGCAACTCAGAGGTAGAATATGAGGCCTTGGGTTCAACCCCCAAGTAACGCAAAAACAAAAAACAAAAACCCAGAAGTTTACTAGCCTTATCGTGTCTCTGCGCCACCACTACTGTCTATATGCCCTGCCTCTGCTCTCGCCCTCTCCCCGTAGCCGTTCTTCACCCCCCCAGCCAGGACAAACACATTTAATCAAGTATCTACCTGCCATTCTCATACTCAGAACCACTTCCCCTGAGGGAAGACCCCTTGGGACCAATAATTCCAAGGCTGAAGCAGGCCTGGCCGCTGTCTCCTCACACAGTCTCCACTACACTCCCACTAACCCTATGGTCCCCCTCACAGCCACGTCCTGCCCACATCCTGGCCTTTGCACAAACTGGAACCCCCTCCTTCCCTTTCAAAGTCATCTCCAAGGGGGCCTCCTGAGTCCCCCATTCCTTCCCCTGCCTCTCTGAGCTCCTGCTATGGACCAAATACTTGTGCCCAACTGAAATTCCTATGATGGAGCCTAATCTTCAGTGTGGGGGTGTTTGGAGGCAGGGCCTGACAGGTGGTACAGGCATGAACGGGAGTAGTGCCTTTATAAAACAGACAAAAGAGAAGACCCCTCTCTCCACCAAGTAAGGACACAGCAAGACAGTGTCCACCCACAAACTAGAAAAGGGACCTCATCAGGCTGGCACCTTGATCTTGGATGTCCCCACATCCAGGAACATGAAAAATAAATCTCTTTGGTTCGAGCTGCCCAGCCTGTGCCATTTTGTTATAGCAGCCCAAACGTGCCTATACTTAGAACACAGCCCGGAAGAGAGGGCACCTGACAAGGCCAGGGGTGGACAGGCCAGCCCTGCACATCAGAGATGAACACAGATAGCCCAGGTCTCACTATGACCTCCGCCTGCTCCTGGCAATTAATTTAAGGAGAGGGCCCTGTGCCTGCTCCCCAGCCTGCACAGAGGACTCAAAGCAATAGTGCTCAAGGGTGGCTCTGAGGATAGGAAAGGGAAGCCCAGGCTTCCCCAGGAGTGTGCAGGTAGATGACAGGGAAGGCCAGACAGGAGGGCTCTGCGGCAAGGGAGTTATAACTTCCAAGGCTGCAGATAGGGATGGAGTACCAGGGAGGTGACAGCCGCTGCAATGTGAATGAGGAGCCTCTCCAGGAGCCATCACCACCTCCCCTTCGCTACTCTGGGGAGGGGGAGGGATGAGCTTCTGCGCCTCGGATTCCTGTCCCACCTGGGATCCAGAGGCTGACAGAAAGGCAGTAGGGCTGAGCTGGAGACCCGGCAGAGAAAGGAATGAAAGATAGTGAGAGAGCCCAAGAGAAGTGTCAGACAGTGAGTCAGAGGGGGGAGGGGCCGCAGCGGCTCCCCAGGAATCAGGATCCCCGACCGTGGCTCCGTTCCCAGGGTGAGCACGGCCCCCTCCCAGGGTCCTGGAGGAAGAAGAAGCGATTCCCAGGAGCTGGCTCAGACAGAAATACCACACCCCGGGAGCCCCGAGACAGGCACTGAATCAAAAGGAACAGGCTTCTTCCGGGATCTGACTGGGCCTGAGAATCAGGGGCCTCCCGTCACCGCCACCACACACAGGCGTGGACAGCCCAGCCTGGAGGACATCTTTCCAGCCTGCTGGCCACAACTATCTACACACTCAGGTCGCACTGTGTGAATCCAGGGAAGGCCACCTAACCCTGGCTGACTCAGCAGTGGGAGGGATCTCCTGGCCCCTGAAAAGCCACATCAACTTCTGGGCCCACCTTGGCCCCAGCTCCCAGGCAGAGTTGATTATTAGGGAGGGGCACCTTTAGCTGCCTGCCTCCGGCTCCTGGAATCTGAGGAATGTGTCCTTTAACCTCCGAACCCCAGGCCTAGGCCAGTCACTTACCCTCCAACACCTGGGGTCACATGACCTGAGGCCCTCAAGAATTACTTCGTGGGATATGGGAAAAATACACAACACTGCAAAAACGGCAGAAGGATGTGGGAGTCTACTCCCAAGGCAATCCTGAAACAATCAGCCACTGAAAACCCCATGAGGGTCACTACGAGCTGGATCCAAGTCGCCAGATCCAAGTCGCCGGCACCTAACAACAACCCCAAGCACCTCTGGTCCCCCTCTGAAACAAAGTGCCCAGGCAGCCCAGACAGCAGACAGGATGTACTGGCACATCCCTCTCCTCTGACAGTGACCTGGGGGAGGGGCAGCTCTTTAGCCTCAGCCTCCAGAGCCGGGCACTGAGTAGGCACCAAATGTTTGCTGGCTACATGAGGCACTTGCTCCTGCTGAAAAGAAACTGCACCTGACAACTTCCTCGCCCAAAGCCAAGCATCCTTCAGTCTCATTCGTTCACTCATTCATTCATTCAGGGACAATTTTTAGTGAGCTCTGGGAATGTGCCAAGCGCTATGGCAGGCCCTCGGGCACACATAAGACGGACAGCAAACGCTGGCTGCCTTTTTTAAGTTTGAGCTGGGGGAGGGGGAGAACAATCAGTCTGGGGGCCAGAACAGAGCGGGTGGCAGGAAGGGTACGACTGGGGCGAGGGCAGGTCTCTAAGGAAGACACGGAGGAAGGGCTCCATTCAGGGACACAGCATGGGTGAGGGGCTCGAGCAGGGACGGCCAGAGTGGTGAGTGGAGGAGGGGCAACCCGAACCAGGGCCACAGGGGAGGGTTCAGCCAGAAGGCGAGGGTTTACGTGGGGAGTGACAATACCACATTTACATTTCTAAAAGATGGCTCAGCACCGGGACTGGAGGGGGTGTGACCTGCTGACAGTGACGCCAGGGCCAGGTGAGATGACAGGACAAGGGCTCGGGAGAATGGGGGGTGGACTCTGTGGCTGCGGAATAAGGGCCGTCGAGGGCGCGGGGACAGGAGCTATGACTTACTCTCCAGAGGCCGTGAGACTCCCGAGTGGAGGTGTCGGGTGGGCAGCCAGAGCGCGGAGGGACCCTCTGGTGTGAGGAATGTGGGCTAGGGCTGCGTGTGACTACCGGGAGCTGGAGTGACTAAGTGTGTGGCTGTCGCTGTGGTGTGGGCATCTCAACAGTGCGTGACGGCGAAAAGGCCCCCGGGGAGGGGAAACTGAGTACGGAGAGGAAGTACGTGCGTGGGAGGGGGCCTACGTGTGCCCGCGGGTGGCCGGTGGCTGCGCCCCGTGACTCACGGCGGTGGCCTCCGCGTGTGACGGTGACTGACAAACAGGTGAGCGTACGACACAATCCCTGCCGGCGGCCGTGACTCACGCGCCTCTCGCCCCGCTCCCGGCCCTGCTCCCGGCTCCACTCCCTCCCTGACCCCGGCGCACGCCGCAGCTCCCGCACCCTCCCCCTGGGGGAGCCCGAGGAGGAAGGCGACACATGTCACCTGCTCCGGCCACGCGAGGAACTTCTCAAAAGTTCCCAGGCAACTAGGTCAAAAGGAAACGCGCCCACGGGCGCGCGCCCCCGGCACCCCGCCACCTGCGCCGGGCTCCGGGCGCCGGGACCTCTCGGGGGGCCGCGGCAGGGCGGGGGAAAGGACCGAGACCTGCAGCGGACGCGGGCCGTGGCGCCCCCCAGGCCCGGGGGCGCGCGGCAGGACTGTCGCGGCAGCGCCTCCCGCACGGGACGACCCCTGCCCCCGAAGTCCCGGCGGTCGGCCCCGCGCCCCTCGGGCTCACCTACGATCCCCGCGCTCGCCGAGGACTCCGACGCGACCCGCGTCCCCGCCGGCAGCGCTCCCTGGACAGTGCGCGTCTGGCGGCTGCGGCGGCGCGGGAGACAGCGGCACGGCCCCGCCCGCCGCTCCGCCCTCCTCGTCAGTGGAAAACTCCGGGGCTCACGGCGCTGACGCACGCCGGGCACCCGCCCCGCAGCCCCGCCCCGGAGGCGCCGCCCCCGCCCCGAGCCCTGCGCAGCCGATGGACCTCGCGCGGACTCTGACCCCGCTACGGCGCCTTGCCTCGGGGCACCGACCGGCCAGGCTGGCGAGGCCGGGCCCTAAGGATGCCCACCGCGCCCCACCGCCCCCCGGCTTACAGATCGGTAGACTGAGGCCAAGAGCCGCGCTCCCATCCTCAAGGCCACCGGGCAAGACAGCTGGAGAGCCTAAGCCTCGCACCCGCCCTCTACTCCCACCCGGCGGGGGGCGTCGTTGCAATACTTACTGTCTGACTGTCTGAACGCTCTCTCCTCGGTCCCACGCTAACGCCCCACCCGCCAGCCTCCAGAAAAGTAAACTGAGAAAGGAGACGAAGTGCGGGGTCTGAGGAGGGAGGGAGGGGAAGAGAAGGTCATCCGTGGGCCTGACCTTCATCTCTGCCCGTGGGCCAGTGACCCTGCCCCTCCAGAAGCCCTGAGCCAGCTCCCCCGCCCCAGCCTTCCTTTCTACAAAAGTAAAAATAAAAATAAACAAATGAATAAAATTTTTAAAAGAAAAAAAAAAAAAAAGCCAGTTTCTTCCACACCAGCCTCTGGCCACTTAAAATGGCCGGTTGCCTTCTCAGCTCCCGCCAAGGCCTTCCCTGACTCGGGGCCAGCTCGCTCTGTCCTACTGCGCAGAGGAAAGTGTGTTTGTCCCAGCAGCAAGTACTGACCCAGGAGCCCATCCAGGCCCGTCTTCCCACCTGCGGGTCCGCGCCTACCCAGCACCTCGGGCGTTCCTACCCTCATCCCCCTGCCGTCGCCGTCGCCGTTCCTTACGGCCTGGAATGCCATTCTGCCCCCTCCGCTTACCTGGATCCCAGCGCCTTTAAGGGCGCAGCCTGCACTGCCTCCTCCAGGGAGCCTTCCAGGGAGCCTGACCTCCCCCTCCCAGCCCTGCTCCCGCTGCATTCTGGGTTCTTCTTACTGTCCTAGTTGAATTCTGTCAGCAACTAGCCCAGCCCTCAGGATTCCGTTCTACCCTCCTCCAGGTGGCTGGGGGCGGGGGTGACCTTCTGCCTGGATAGCATCTGGAGTGGAAATGGGAGTGAGGCCCCTTCCTGGTTGGCAGGGGTGTATATAGAGAGGGTCAGGTCAGGGTCTGGTTTGCACTTCACCTTCCAAGGGAAAGGAGGTTTTCGGGGAGGTGCATTGTGTGCACCTGGGCCCTGTAGGGGAGGTGCCTGGGCAGCAGGAGCCAAGCTTCCAGTGACTTCTCCAGGGCAGGGCTGGAAGGTAGTGATGGAGGGATCATCCGCACATAGCTGGCACATGGAAGCTGCAGTGTGGCGGAGGCTGCTCAGGAAGGAGGTGAAAGTCTACAGGGCTGGATGTCAGTTGCTGGAGGTGACTTAGCTCTCAGGGATGTCCTTGCAGGCTACCCATCACATCCCTCCCCCTCCCCCCAGCCATGCTCTTCCTCTGGTTGCAGACTGCTGACCTTGCTAGTTGGGAGGAGTCCTTCCCCTGCCTGCCTTCCACCTGCCTCCAATGCCCAGGCCAGGGCTCCAGCAGAAGGAAGTTTCTGTGATATTTAGAAGAGACATTCTAGCTTGGATCCTATCCCTGACTCCTTTCTAATCTGTAAAATGGGGGCATTGGACCAGAGAACCCCATCAGCTGCAATATTCCTTGACACAGTTTCTGGAAGATGCTGCCTGCTGATCCGGGTGTTGGGCAGGGTTGGGCATTGGCATTACTGAGGGTCTCTCAGGCAGTCTGGGTTCCCTTTCTGCTGGGCTGCACAGGGGGAAATCGGACAAGGCTGAAACCAGGGTTGGGAGTTGGCCAACACTGGAGTCAAGGCTTAGAGAAGGGAGTCGTGTGGGTGATGGAGTTTGAGAAACAGGAGAGGGTAAGGGGAAATATAATCAAACAAATGATGTGTTTTCTGCAGAAAACCATATCCCCGTCCTGGGATGGGCTCACCAGATGTTCCCCAGATGTTGCTGGTGATGAGAAACATCTCCCTCTGGGATCCCAACTAAAGTTTTCCTGTTCATGAAGAAATGAAGGGTCTGTTCCAAGGCAAGGAGGGTGGGGTCTGGAACAGCATTCATCTGTGACTATGGCACATATATAGGCAAAAACACACCCACACATCCTCAGGGAGTTTCTGAATACTTGGAGGAGTCCTGCAAGTTTCTCAAACATTCACCATCCATGGACCACCCATTGTAGGTAAGTAAAAATTATTATTAGTTTTAAATAAAGTTTTTAAGAAATTAAAAGTTAGTGATATATTCCTATCAGTAAGGCTAAAGTCAAAAGGACTAACAGTACCAAATGTGGCAAGACTGAGAATTAACCAGATCTGTCAGATGTTGTTGATGGGAGGGAGAACTGACAGGACAGCCTGGAAAATAGTATGCTCATACCTGCTAAGGCTAAACTCCATGATCATATAATCACACTCCTCAATACACTGTATAGCCAAGAGAAACAAGATGCTTATGTCACTGAAAGACATTTACAAGAAGGTAATACCAGTTATATGTATAATAGCCCCCAACTGGAAACAACCAAATGTTCACTAATAGGGCAGTGGGAACAAATTGCGATTTATCATATAATGTAATATTACATAGCAATGAAAAAGAACAAAGTATTGTTTCCTACAATACCATGGATGCAGATTAAAGATACTGTATTGAGTAGAAGTGAGGCACAAGAGCAATAACTGTGATTTCAATTATTTATAAGAACTTTAAAAACTGGGAAGGGGCCCAAGAGAGCCTTGTGGAGTGTTGGAGATGTTCTATATATTGATATGGGTAGTGGCTGGATGCACACGTATGAGTAGGTTTGGGTGTGTGTATGTAAAAATTCAAGTTCTTTAAAACTTGTTCACATAACAGTTTTACCCTGATTTGGGGGGTGGGGGGAGGACAATCTTAATACCATAATTGTGAAGAAGAAGCTAGTGTTTTCTGCCTTCCATCCATCAATAAGTCTACATCTAGATCTATGGACCCCACAGGTCAGATTCAACTGGGAGACTTCTTTCCATCTAAACTAGTGTGATAGCCAGGCATGGTGGCACAAGCCTATCATTCCACTAACTAGGGAAGTGGAGGCAAGAGGATCACAAGTTCAAGGCCAGAGGCAGCCTGCCTAACTTAGTGAAAACCTGACTCAAGATAATAAAAAAGGAGTTGGGGTACAGCTTAGTGGTTGAGCATTTGTAAAGTATGTGTGAGGCGCTGGGTTCAGCCCTCCAGTACTGCAAATAAACAAACAAACAAACAAACAAAACAAAAATTAATTGGTGTGATAGTCTGGAGAGTTTTCCAACATCAACAACCAACAGTCTGTTTCTCTGACATTGCTTGAGTGTTTGACAGTTCACCTTTGACACTAAATCTTTGGAGTCAATTGGCACAGACCTCACAGTATAAGGGTTTAGTCCCACAAGACTGTCCCCGATTTTCAGACACCAGACCCAAGTTTCCAGCATCCTCTACCTCTGGAGGAATAGCCACAAATCGGTTCCCTTGACCCGTCCTAAGGTTTGATAATGTGATGAAATGGCTCATGGAACTCAGGAAAACACAATGATTGCTACTGCATCATTAAGAATACAAATGGGCAGCCAGAAGTAGAGGGGTATAGGGTAAGGCTCGGCAGTGCCAGGAGGGCAGGAGCTTCTGCTGGAGTGGGACAGGGGTGCCTGTGGTTGTGGAGGTGTGTACCTACCTGCAAGTTCATCAGATCTTACTGTTCAAGAGTTTAATAGAGTGTAATCTACAGCCTCTTCCCCTCCCTGGAGGTCAGAAGGGAAGGTTGAAACCTGCAACCTCTAATCACTTGGTCTTTCCTGAGATCATAGAGAAACGCTACCCTAAATCACTTCATTAGCATAAACTCAGTTGTGATCAAAAGGCATTTCTTGTAATTAACAAGGTATTCCTACCACTCAGGAAATTCCAAAGGTTTTTAGGAACTCTGCCAGAAATCAGGGACAAAGAACAATTTATTTCCCCCACAGATGGGTAAGAATTTAATTCTACCATGACTCTCAAGTTCAAGGAACTTCATGTTATTTCTCATCTTAGAGTTTTACAGTTTTAGCTTCTATATTTAGGTTTGATCTATTTATAGTTAGATTTTGGTATAAAGTAAGGATCTAACTTGATTCCTTGGCAGGCAGATATCCAGTTTTCCCAATACTATTTGTTGAAATGATTTTTTTCCCAAAATCAAACCCAGTGTAGTCTCTCTCTCTCTCTCTCTCTCTCTCTCTCTCTCTCTCTCTCTCTTTCTCTCTCTCTCTCTCTCTCTCTCATGGTACTGGGGGTTGAACCCAGGGCCTCACACTTGCATGCTTTGCAAGTGCTGTACCACTGAGCTGCACCTTCAGCC
>VMDO01001872.1:0-187435 GCA_007922755.1 Pedetes capensis | reverse complement strand
GGGAAACACTATTGTCAGTGCTTCTCTGCTGTTCATAGGGTTTTCAATGGCAGATTAATTTTTGGGAGGGGGTTGCCAGGTCCTTCTCCCAAGCCTACAGCTTCTGGTGTTCCCAGGCGGTCTCCCATCCAGGTACTAACCAGGCCTGACCCTGCTTAGCTTCCGAGATCTGACGGGATCGGATGCCACAGGGCTACAGCTGCAGGCTTCCGTTTAGAAAATACTGAATGTTTATTCAGTGCGGGCACTGTGCTAAGTATTGGGGATAATAGTAGTGACTATGGTCACTTCGTAGAGCATAGAGTCTAGTGGACACACTTAGCAAATGATTTAAGAGACTGCATGTATGTCTTGATGCTACTATGGTGGCAAAGCATAGTGTGTCAGGGAAAATATAACAGGGTCTGGAATGTAGATTGAGGAAAAGGCCTCTATGAGGAAGTGACATATTAATTAAGAAATTTGGAGTTACAAATTAACCAGCCAAAGAATCATGGTACTGGTGCTTCATATGGAGGCAGCAGCATATATGTACAAAACTCATGAACTAAAAGAAAGGTAAGGTGGCAGGAATGTAGGGTTCAAGACAAAAGAACAGTAAAAGGTGAGGTTATAAAGATAGGCCGAGGTCAGGTGACTTTTAGGAAGTTGTAGGTCACATAAAGATTTTGATTATGTTCTGAGTGTATCAGGGTTGCCATTATGAGGTTTTAAGCAAGGGAATGGCATGATATGATTTACTTTTTAAAATAGATAATTCTGGCTCCTGTGTAGATAGTTGAATAAAGGGCGATAAGAGTGGTAATGTCGAGAGTGGTTCTGCTAAACTTTTGTAGTAATGGAAGTAAGGGATGGTGATGATAGTGGAGGTGAAAAATTTGAGACACAGATCCGGTACCATAGATGTAAACATTTTAATGACTTGTTGAAAATTTTTATATTTATGCACATAGAACACAGGTACACTATATAAAAACAAAAGTGAAATTACTCCAACTTTAGGTGAACTTGTTTACTTTTATCTATCAGTCATTTTTTATTCATAACTCCTTTTCATTTCCAAAGGGTTTTTTTTGTTGTTGGTGGTGGTGGGTTGGTTACTCCTTAATGACTCAAGAATAGAGTTCCAAACATAAGTGGGGTGGACACGTTTCTGTGTGTGCATATGCATGTGTGCATGCAAGTACTTGTTTGTTTGATTTTTCATGGTTTTTCTTACATCATAGTTTTCGACTCAATTTCTTTCATGTCTTTTTCTAAATCTTTCCAAATTTTTGTTGTTGGAAATTAAACTGATTACTTTGCATGCTCATTTAACATTGAGGCTGAGCTGTTCACTCTGAATTTGTGTAATTTTGAATTGACTTGGGAAGGAGCCATGCTAATACAAAATCCTTTGGATTAAGGAGGGCTTTCATTCCCATCTTTATCTCTGTAAGAGTTCTCTGGGTTTAGGGCTGTCTTGCATTGCCCTGGCAATAGTTACCTTTAATTTTCTTATAGTTACTTTAGTTTCTGGAAGCCCTTGCTGCTAAAATCATTGCCAGGCAATTCATCTTTTTATTAGACTTTCTCATATGTATTTGTGTATGAAATATGTGTGTGTATACTTTTTTTTTTTGGCAATACTTATGGGTTGAACCTGGGGCCTCTCACCTACTTTACAAGTGCTGTCCCAGTGAGCTGCACCCTCAGCATATTTTTTAATTTTTTATTGTGAGACAGGGTCTTGCTAAATTATAAAGGCTGCTGCTGGCTTTGAACTCAAGAGTTGCTGGGATTAGAGTTGTGTGCCACTAGGCTAAGGCCTCCTGGTGTGTTAAACATACTAACTTTTAAACATGTATGTTACTGCTGTTTTACTTAGTGTTATATTTTTATTTTTTGTTTATAGTATTTTATATTTGTGAACATTTTAGATTTGTATGTTGTTGTTAGGTGCCATCGAGTTGAGTCTGAGTCATAAGGACCTTCATAGTGTTTTCAATGGTTATTTTGGGATTGCTTCTAGAGTAGATTGCTGTGTTCCTGTTTTTGTGGTGCTGGGAATTGAACCTGGGTCCAGAGAGTCCAAGTGAGCAAAACTTATCTCTTCCCTGATGATTTTTGCTTATGACGTAAAGCTTTAAAAAGCCATATTACCGGGCATGGTGGCACACGCCTGTAATCCCAGCGGCTCTGGAGGTGGAGCCAGGAGGATCGCAAGTTTGAGACCAGAGCCAGTCTGTTTAATTTAGCAAGACCCTGTCTCAAAAAAATGTAAAAAAATGGGCTGGGGGTGCAGCTCAGTGGTCCAGCACTTGCAGAGCATGCAAGTGCAAGGCCCTGGGTTTAACCCTCAGTACTACCAAAAAAAAAAAAAAAAAAAAAGGCAATATTACCAAATAACTTTTAATACTTAAGTGATTCAGTCTTTTAGCATTTAAAACTTTGATAAGTCTGGAATGTATTTTACCAGGTAGGCATCTTTGTTTCTCCTTTTTTTCTTTTTGCAGTACTGAAGAGTGAACCCAGGGCCTTTGTAGGCAAGTGCTACATCCCCATCCTATTTTTATTTTTTATTTTGAGACAAGGTCTTGCTTAGTTGCACAGGTTGGCTTTGAGCTTGTTGTGTAGCCCAGGCAGGCCTCAAACTTGTGATCCTCATGCATCAGCCTCCCACATAATTGTGATTACAGGTGTGTACCACCACAAGTGGCTTGTTTGCCCCTTTTAAAAAGTTATTTTTATTAACTTTTTTCTTCCCTTTAGGGTTTTAAAATACTACTTTTCCATATGTTAGTTGTTACATATTGTTGTTGTTAGGTGCCGTCGAGTCGGTATCCGACTCATAGTGACCCTCATAGGGTTTTCAATGGCTGTTTCAGGATTGCCTTGGGAGTGGATTGCCAGGCCCTTCTCCCATTTTTGTGGTGCTGGGAATTGAACTCAGGGCCTCAGAGACTGCAGCACAGTGCTCTACCAACTGAGCTAAATCCCAGCCCCGTTGTTACATATACTAATATCTATTTTTATTGTTTTTATATTTGGTAATTTACTTCCTTCTAGAATTAAGCTGGATTTTCTTTATTTTCCTTAAGGTTTCAACAGCTAAAAGTAGTCAATAGCACCCTTTAATGGCCTCATTATTCTATAGGTACAGAATATAAACACTGTAATAATAATTAAAAAGAAGTCAAGTTTTAAAAATCACATGAAAATCATTACCAGAACAACCTAAATCCCCAGTTTCCTCTTCTCTAAGCTCTACTTCACTATATGTGTGAATTTATGAAGGGATTAATCTTTAGATTTTCTCTTATACTTATAAAATTTTTATTTTATCCAAGGTGTGTGGTTTGTGTATGTATGCGTGTGTGTATTTTTTTTTTTTTTTTTTTTTTTTTTTTTTTTTTTTTTTTTTTTTTTTTGTACTGGGGCTTTAAATCAGGGCCTTCCTTGCCCATGACAGGCAAGTGCTCCACCACTGAACTGCCCTCCCCCCATTTTTTATTTTTTTATTTTGAGGTAGGGTCTTGCTAAATTGTACAGCCTGCCTCTGGCCTGGAACTCATGATCCTCGTGCCTCAGCCTTCCAGGTTGCTGGATTATAAACATGAGCCATGATGCCCAGTTTCGATGCTATTTTTATTCCAGATTGGTGTCAAAAAACTTAGTTTATAAAAGTATATTAATTTAAGCGCCCGGCATGGTGGCGCATGCCTGTAATCCCAGTGACCCGGGAGGCAGAGGCAGGAGGATCGCAAGTTTGAGACCAGAGGCAGTCTGTGTAACTTAGCCAGACCCTGTCTCAAAAAGTAAAAAAATGGGCTGGGGGCGCAGCTCAGTGGCCCAGCACATGCAAAGTATGCAGGCGCGGCCCTGGGTTCAACCCCTAGTACCTCAAAAAAAAAAAAAAAAAGGATATTAATTTACATTTTTGGATAATTTGGTAAGGATAAAACAAACTTTAATGAAACTATTAAGTCATTACTTTCTCATAATTTAAATTTCAATTCATTTTTACGTAGGAAAATTAAACGTCTCTTTATAGAAAACTGCTGTTTTGTATAGAGCATATTCTCTAACTACAGAGACAACTTTGCCAAATCTATTTTCAAATCTCACTTAGTAAAATCCACAAGTTTTCAGTTATTGAATGGGATACTGGGAGTTGTAAAACACATAAAATTGAATTTAATTGTTTTTATTCAATTGGAATGTAATTGTTTTTATTCAGTTCATGAGTACAGGCAAAATGGTTATATAACCTGTTTTCAGGCTGGAGGGGGTAGCTCAGTGGTAGAGTACTTGTCTGGCATGTATGAGGCCCTGGGTTTGATCCCCAGCACCAAAAAAGAAAAGAAAAGAAAAAAAATGCTCTTTTCATTTCTTCTATCTTATGAAAGGTATTCTAAACCTTAAGTTTAGTAATGGTGAGTCAGTCATTTTGGTAAGAAGCTGAGATTTTTATCTTAATGTTTTTGGAGTATGTGTGTGTACTTATCTTGATAACTGCATTTATGGTTCTGTCATACATTATTTAGCCCACAGATAGGAATTTGGTTGTAAATTCTCAGCTTTATTTTCCCTGAGTTATTCTATACTAGCTAATAGTCAAGTAAATATGACAATGATTAGTACTGTAGACAATCCCAGAGAAAGTTATTTCCAAAAATAGCAGATCTTTCCTTATGAAGGTTTTAATGTTACACGAAGATAACATTTCTTGAGCATGTGGTTAATCCCTGTTCCCTCTCCCCTTCAGAAGTCATGGATTTTTTTTGTGGTCCTCGTTATGGATTTGCATTAATATGTTGTTGTTATTGTTAGGTGTTTTCCAGTCAGGTGTGACTCATAGCTACCCTGTTTACAACAGAATGAAACACTCCCCAGCACTGTGCCATGCTCAGCACTATGTCAGTGCTGCTCTGCTATTCATAGGGTTTTCAATGGCTAATTGTTTCGGGATTGTTTTTGGAGTGGGCTGCCATGTCCTTTTCCCATTTTTGCAGTGCTAGGGATAGAACCCAGGGACTCAGAGTGCAGAGCAGCACTCTTACCAACTCAGTTATACCCCAGCTGCATTAACATGTGTACCTAATTTTGTTGGTGTGTGCTGGGGATTAGCGCCAGGCCCTGGCACATGATAGACAAGCACTGTACCACTGAGCTACATCCCTAGCCCTATATGGTCCTGATATGATCTGTCCTCTGTATGACTAATAACTTATGCCTAAGAGGGTGCCGAGTTTTGATATGTTTTCCTTGCACAAAGTAAAGTTAACTGGCCTGTTTGGAGAATGAACTTTAGACTTTGTCCTCCTTTGAAACTCAAGTTCTCATCAAATAAGCTAACTGTGTATAATATGAAGTGAATATACCAAAATTCTTGCCTTTAAGGTACTGTAGTTACTGTATTACTTAGATAGCATATGTAAATTCAAAACCATTTGGTGAACTTGGCTCTGCTGGATGTGGTGGCACACACCTTGTAATACCAACACTTGGGAGGCTGAGGCAGGAGGATCAACGTGAGTCAAGGCCGGCCTGATCTCTCTGTGTGTGTGTGTGTGTGTGTGTGTGTGTGTGTGTGTGTGTGTGTGTGTGTGTGTGTGTGTGCTAGGATGGTCTGGGCTACAGAGCAAGACCCTATCTCAAAAAAAAAAAAAAAAGAAAGAAAGAAAAGGGGGGAAAGAAATTAAGGCAAATGGGAAGTCTCTTTTTAATATGTACATATTTTTTAAGATAAACATTTAACATGTATATTAAAATATTCTTTTAAAATAATTCTAACAAGTCAGAATATATAAATGACTATGATATAACTAGAAATCCTGACATCCTGTTACTGTAGACACGCTCTGTTGTTAAGGTGTTTAGAAGTATCATATCCAGAACTGAGCAGAGGTTCTTGAGATGGTCTAAAGGGCCCCTCATGGAACATATTGATCAGCTCTGTTTTCTGGAGGCTCTCCTTGCTGTTATTTTGATAATTTTACATTAAGTAGCCAGTTTTGTTTAAGGAAAAAATTTAACAGTTTTAAGTTTCTCAAATAATTTCTGGGGTTTTTTTTTTATTTTTTTGCAGTACTGAGGGGTTGAAGTCAGGGCCATGCACATGCTAGGCAAGTGCTCTGTCACTGAGCTGCATCCCCAACAAATAATGGGTTTTGTATTTTTAAATTTTTATTTATGTATTTATTTATTTTGGTACTGGGGGTTGAACCCAGGGCCTTGCGCTTGCATGCTTTGCAAGTGCTGGACCACTGAGCTGCATCCCCAGCCTTTTTTTTTTTTTTTTTTTACTTTTTGAGATAGGGTCCCACTAAGTTACGCAGACTGCCTCTGGTCTCGAACTTGCTATCCTCCTGCCTCTGCCTCCCAAGCTGCTGGGATTACAGGCGTGTGCCACTGCACCCAGCTAGGTTTTGTATTTAATAGGCGTATAGTTATGTAGCACACTGTAATACTTAACCATCTTTCTGGTATTGTTCTAGGTCTTTTACAAATATTCTTAATTATATACTACTATTAAAATGTTTTCATATGAATTATAGAAGTTTTAATTAGTGTTACATTTTTCTTTGTGTAAGCATCTTTCCTGATAATACTCTATAATCATACTGACTTTGAGTCACATTCATTAAAATCATCATGTATTAAGCCCACCAGTTATTTATTAAGTATAATTAGAGCAGAAACTAAAATTAAATTTAAAACCTTAAGATTATTATTTTTCCTTGCAGCTTTACCAACAGGGACGCTTATGTCAACTGGGCAGTGAATTTTGTGAATTGGAAGTTTTCGCTAAAGTATTGAGAGCTTTGGATAAAAGGTAAATTCTTTTTTCTGTGTTTTTGTTTGTTTGTTTTCTGAGACAAGGTCTTGCACTGTTGCCAAGGCTGTCCTCAAATTCCTGGGTTCAAGTGATCCAGTCCCCCTGCCTCAGCCTGCCAAGTAGCTGGAACTACAAGTGTACACCACTGTACCCAGTTGTAAATTCGTTCTTAAAAAATTGTTTGCGTGTAGCATAAAATGTACCACTGTAGCCACTTTAAGTATGTAATTCAAACGGGGCATAGTGGCACTCACCTATAGTCCCAGCGACTTGGTGGAGGCAAGAGGATCACAAATTCAAGGCCAGATGTAGCCTGGGTAACTTAGTGAGTCCCTGTCTCAAGATAAAAAAAGTTAAAATATGAATTGGGGATGCAGATCAGTGGTAGAGCACTTGCAGAGCATGTGTGAGGCAATTATATAATTTGATAACATTAAATATATTCACCTTGTTGTTCAACCATCAACAATACCCATTGTCAGAATGTTTTCACCATCCCAAGCAAAAACTCTTAAGTTCATTAAATAATAACTCCCCATTCTGTTCTCCCCTCAGCCCCTGCAACTATCATCCTACTTTCTTATTTTGACTACTATAGGTACCCCATGTAAGTGGAATCTTACAGTACTTATCTTTTTGTTTTATTTCACTTAGTATCTCTTTAAGATTCATCTACGTTGTAATATGTCAGAATGTCATTCACTTTTATCGGTTTGTTTTTTGAGATAAAGTCTCACTGTGTAGCCCAGGCTGGCCTGAAATTTGCTATCCTTCTGCCTCAGCCTCCTGAGTGCTGGGACTACAGGCATGCACCACCATGCCCAGCTCTGAATTTCATTTGTTTTTAAAGCTGGATAATTTCCAATTTATACACATATACCACATTTTCTCTATCCATTTCTCTGTCAATGGATATTTGGATTGTTTCTAGCTTTGGCTAGTGTAAGTAATACTTCTGTGAACATGGGTGTATGAATAATTGTTTAAATCCTTGTTTTTATTTTTTTTGGTTGTATACCCAGAAGTGGAACTGCTGGAACCTCTGATAATTCTGTTTTTAATTTTTTGAAGACTACCATATTATTTTCCATAAATTCATTTAAAAAATTTTTGTGTGTCTGTGTGTGGTACTAGGGGGCTGAACCTAGGGATTCATGCATGCTTTCCAAGTGCGCTCCCACTGAGCTTCACCCCTAGCCTATTTTTTACTTTTTATTTGTAAGGAGTCTCTCTAAGTTTTGTAGACTGCCTTTTACCTCATACTTTTGATCCTCTTGCCTCAGCATCCTGAGTAGCTGAGATTAGGGAGTACACTAGTGCCCCAGAAATTTTTTAAATATTGATTGATTGATTGATTGATTGATTGTGGTACTGGGGGTTGAACCTAGGGCCTTGCGCCTGCATGCTTTGCAAGTGCTGGATCACTGAGCTGTGCCCCCAGCCCATTTTTTTTACTTTTTTGAGACAGGGTCTCGCTAAATTTCGCCTACTGCCTCTGGTCGAATTTGCGATCCTCCTGCCTCCGCCTCCCGAGCCGCTGGGATTACAGGTGTGTGTCACCGCGCCCCACTGTTTTTTTTGTGTGTTTTTTGTTTTTTTTTAGGAAAGATCTCACTGTATTACCCTTGCTGGCCTGGAACTCTCTGTGTAGCCCACGGTGGCCTCAAACTTGTGTTGATTCTTTTGCTTCTCTTAGCCTCCCGAGTACCATAAATTCATTTCTGAGTAGCATTTGTTTTTATTAATTCCTTATGTATTTAGAAAGTAGTTCTTAAATATCAGAAAGCTTAGAATGGATAAAATAATCTTGCCTCTGTGAATATAGTAGCAATATAAATCTATAAAACTGTTTCAATGAGAACTTGTCTCAAATTGATTTTTCCATATATCTGGTATTATTTTACTATGTACTATGTTAGTATATTTGCTGTTATTACCAGAACCTCAGAAATTCTGTCTTGCCTTTTTCTAATCACTACTTTCCCTCTCCCTAGGGAACCACTAGGTTTGTTTTGCCTCTTTTGGGTAAATGCTATTGCTAGGTTACTGTTGACTTGGGAAGACTCATAATGACCCTATATACAACAGATAAAACACAACCCGACACTGTGCCATGCCTGGCACTATTGTCAGTCCTTCTCTGCTATTCATAACATTTTCAATGGCTGATTGTTCTTTGGGAGTGGATTGTCAGGTCCTTCTCCCAAGCCTATAGCACCTAGTTTTCCCAGGTCATCTCCCATCCAAGTACTAAACAGCCCAACTCTGCTTAGCTTCTAAGATCTGACAGCTGCAGACTTTATTTAGATAAATAGACTCATACAATATGTACTCTTTTTTGTCTAGCTTTTTCCGTCTTCAATATTATGTTTATTTTTATAGTGCTGGGGATTGAACCCAATGCCTCATGCATGTTAGGCAAATGATCTATAACTGAGCTATACCACCAGCCATTTTATTTTATTTTTATTTTTATTTATTTATTTATTTTTTATTTTGAGACAAGATCTCACTATGTTGCTGCTAGCTGGCCTCCAACTTGCAGTTCTTCTGCCTCAGCCTTCTAAGTAGCTGAGATTACAGGCACATGTCACTATGTTGGGTCAGTATTTATGAGAATCACCTATGTTATAGTTTATTCATTTTCATTGCTATTTAAGTACAGCATTCCATCTTACATCATTAATCATTCTATTTTGATGGACATTTGGGCTATTTCCAGTTTTAGCTGTTATAAATACTGCTTCTGTGATTGTCCTTGTTTGGGTGAACCTATGTATGCACAGCTATTAGATATATACCTAGAGGTGCAGTTGAAAGCAACTTCAGAGTTACAAGTTGAGGAGTACTAGCAAGCACGATGCAGAATATAGTAAAAATATTGTCATGGTGATTGTCCAAATAAATAAACTTGGTGACAAAGAAAAGAGTATTTGTCCCACCTGCCTCCATCCCCTTTGCAAGGCTAATACTCTGACAGTTTAGCTTTTTGAGTCCAAGAAAGGGAGACTGAATTGATCTCCTTTGTAGATACTATGAAGTAGGAACCACAGAGAGATGTATCATCTGACCTTTGATTGTACTTGCTATTCTGTTTAGTATTCTTCATTAAATTTGCTTTAACTGACATTTCTTTTACCTAACCCACATTTTTCTTTTTTTCTGTTTGCTTTTGGTTTTGTGGGGGTGTTTTGTTTATTTGTTCTCTTGAGATAGGATCTCGCTGTGTAGCCCAGGTTGCTGGCCTGGAACTTACAGTCCTCCTGCTTCATCCTCCCAAGTGTTGAGCTTACAGGTGTGCATCACCACTCCTAGCTCCTAATACGTTTCTAAGAAAATAAGAATAAAATAAACTTCTTGGTTAGTTGATTAAAATTGGTGTGTAAAACAAAAATAATGAACGAGAACTCAGTTTTAGTAAAAGACCATATAAAAGCTTTTAAAGACATTCTTTGGGGCTAGGGATATAACTCAGTGGTAGAAAGTTTGCCTAGCACCTGTGAGGCTCTAAGTGGTCCCTAGCACCAAAATAAATAAAAACATTCTTTAAGGAAAGGTTACCTTTTTGAGATTTTAATTTCTCTATGCAGTTCTTACCTGCAGCTGCAGCCCTGTGGCATCCGATCCCGTCAGATTTCGGAAGCTAAGCAGGGTCGGGCCTGGTTAGTACCTGGATGGGAGACCGCCTGGGAACACCAGAAGCTGTAGGCTTGGGAGAAGGACCTGGCAACCCCCTCCCAAAAATCAATCTGCCATTGAAAACCCTATGCACAGCAGAGAAGCATTGACAATAGTGTTTCCCTTGTTGTACAGAGGGTCGCTATGAGTCGGATACCGACTCAAAGGCACCTAACAACAACAACAACAAAATGCAGTTCTTAACATGGCCATTGGAAAGATTTAGTGGAATACCTCTTTTTCATCTCTTAGGTTATCTTTCACCAAGTCCAAATACCTTGGTAACTGTTTTATATATTTGTGAAACTAAAATCATGTAACTTGACCTTTTTTTTGTCTTCATACAAGCAAGTGACTCTGCTATTTATAATTTTGTTTTTTAAAGATTTTATTGAGATATAATTCCCATACCATAAAATTTGCCATCATAAATTGTATCAATCAGTGGCTTTTGTGTATTCATAAGATTTTGCAGCTGTAACTACTATTCTGCTGGGATTTAGCTCAGTTGGTAGAGCGCTGTGCTGCAGTCTCTGAGGTCCCAAGTTCAATTCCCAGCACCGCAAAAATGGGAGGACCTGGCAATCCACTCCCAAGGCAATCCTGAAATAGTCAGCCATTGAAAACCCTATCAGGGTCGCTATGAGTTGGATACTGACTCAACGGCACCTAACAACAACAACTACTATTCTAGAATATTGCATCACCCAAAAAGGGAGCTATAAGTCACCCCTTTTCTCCTCCTATCCTTAGTCCCTGGTTGACCATTAGTCTTTCTGTCCCTATGTATTTGCATTCTATGTATTTGCATATTCTAGATATTTCATGCAAATGGAATCATACATTTGGTCTTTTTGATTGATTTTTCACTTAGCATAATTTTTTTTTTTTTTCGGTACTGGGGGTTGAACCCAGGGCCTCACACTTGCATCCTCTACAAGTGCTGGACCACTGAGCTGCACCTGCAGCCCACTTTTTTTTTTTTTTTTTTTTTTTTTTTTTTTTTTTTTTTTTTTTTTTTTTTTTTTTTTTTTTTTTTTTTACTTTTTGAGACAGGGTCTCACTAAATTACACAGATTGCCTCTGATCTTGAACTTGGAATCCTCCCACCTCTGCCTCCCGAGCCACTGGGATTACAGGCATACGCCACTATGCCCGGCACACTTAGCATAATTTTTTCATAATTTTCCTTTGTGAGGATAATACTGCATTTTGTTTATCCATTCCTCTATTGATGAGCATTTAGGTTGTTTCTACCTTTAGATGATTATGAATAATGCCCCTGTGAACGTTCCTGGACAAGATTTTGTGTGGACATATTCTCAGTTCTCTTGGTTATATACCTGGGGTATGCACATATAGTAACCCTGTGTTTAACTGTTTGAGGAACTGCTAAACTGTTTTGCACAGCAGTTGCACCATTTTACGTTCCCATCACCAGTGCATAAGGGTTCCAGTTTTTCCACATCTTGCCAATATATTTTTTAAAAATTTGTAGTAATTTCTATTGGGTGTGAAGTGGTATCTCATTGTGATTTTGAATTGCATTTCCCTAATTACTAATGATATTCAGCATCTTCTGTTTATTAACTATTGGTACATCCTTTTGGAGAAATATCTATTCAAATCTAGTGCATTTAGTTGGGTTGTCTTTGTGTTGTTGATCATAATTGATTTTTAAAGCTGATTTTAAAAGTTAGCCTTATCCTGCATTACCTGCCATCAAGTTATACACCATGTACCTTTTCTGAGCATTACAGGATCATTGAGTCATCCACTGAGTAAAGATACCAGGCTATATTTTGAATTACGATAGCCTCATATTTTAGGAGCCAAAACACTTTTTATCTTATTCCATCTTGGAAAATAATGATGCTGTTTGAAGCAGCTAGCTTCTAAAAGGACAAACTTAAGTTACTTTTATAAAATAAACTTTCCCTTTTCTTTCAGACATTTGCTTCATCATTGTTTTCAGGCTTTGATGGATCACGGTGTTAAAGTTGCTTCAGTCTTGGCCTACTCATTCAGTAGGCGGTGCTCTTACATAGCAGAATCAGATGCAGCAGTAAAGGAAAAAGCCATTCAGGTTGGCTTTGTTTTAGGTAAGTAATGGTAAAATACGGAAAAGTTTTGTCCTGTGATGGACTCACAACAATAAAGTATTCCTTCAAAAGATCCCCAAAGTCTACATGAGCAAACCATCAGAGGAACTAGGTATGATTTATTGACTGTTAGGTCTGCCAAGCACTATACTAGGTATTTAAATGGTATCTTCCTAAATACTTGTGGCATTCCAATGAAGTGATAGTATTACATATGAGGAATTAGACTCAGAAAAGTTGAGTAGTGAGATCAAGTCACATAGCTTATAATGAGCTAAGTTTAGAATCTTGTGTCTATGTGATTCCAAAGCATGTATCTTTCTTCCATGTCTGCTTCCACCAGACTCTTTTACCAGCTTACTCTATGCTGTGACATAAAACTTAATCTTTTTGAGACCTCAGTTTTCCCATCTTTAAAATGAAGATTATTTTGAATATCTTCATAGAGATATTATGAGGATAGTAAAAACATAAATGTAAAAAAGATGGAAAAGTTTTATGTGCTACACACATAGCACTTATCCCTTTGGTTATGGATTGTTGTTAGGTGCCATCAAGTCAAGTCGGACTCATAATGACCCTTTGTACAACAGAATGAAACCCTCTCTGACACTGTGCCATGTCCAGCACTGTCAATGCTTCTCTGCTATTGATAGGGTTTTCAATGGCTGATTGTTTTGGGAGTGGGCTGCCATGTCCTTTTTGCAGTGCTGAGCATCAAACCCAGGGCCTCAGAGAGCTCAGAGCAGCATTCTACCAACTGAGCTAAGCCCCAGCCCCTTAGTTATAGATGATCATGTAAAAATCGGGGAGGAATTTATTACCAAAAAAGGTGAAAGGAAAGCTGGTCTTCATTGATGTATCATTTCATCTCCACATATAATATATTAACCAGGTCATTATAATAAGCTAGATAAATGCCTTGGAGATAGAAGCAAGTTGTATGAAACTCATAGTTATATCATCAGTATTAATCCTAAAATTATCAAGATAATGAGGAAATGTCATACCAGAAGCACACAGTGATAGAGGTAATTTATTTTTTAATTTTTTAATTTTTTATTTATTTTTACAGTACTGGAGGGTTGACCTCAGGGCCTTGTGCATACTTTGCAAGTGCTCTACCACTCCACCATGGAGCCCCTTTTTTATTTTTTATTTTCAGACAGGATCTTGCTAAATTGTACAGGCTACTTCTGGCCTTGAACTTGCAATCCTCCTGCCTCTACCTCCCGAGTTGCTAGGATTACTGGTGTGTGCCATTGTACCCGACCAAGAAGTTTTTAAAATAACAGTCATACGTGTGTGTGTGTGTGTGTGTGTGTGTGTATGTGTGTGTGTGTGTGTGTGTATTTGTTTAGTTTAGTTTTGGTGTTTTTGTTTGTTTAATGTGCCTTTAATGGCCTTTTTTCCTGAAGGCTTTCTTGAACTTCCAATAATGCTTCTGCTATGACCTCCTTCATGTGTCAACATGCCCAGCAATAATTGCCTTATATTGATAACATTTACCTACCATACAATTCACCCATATAAAGCACACAATTCATTGGTATGTAGTACATTCTCAGAGCTTTGCAAACATTTGGAACATTGTTGTCACCCAAAAAAACCCATACTTACTAGAGTCCTTCCTTATTTCTCTCCCCCTCAGGCAATCATCAGTCTACCTTCTAATTCTGTAGATTTTCCTATTCTTGACATTTCACGTAAATGGACTTATATGTTATGTGATATTTGTGACTAGATTGTTTTATTTAACATAATATTTTCAAGGCCCATCATCCAGGTTTTAATATAACATAATTTTACCCAAGTGTTCAAGAACTAAAAAGCCAAAAAAGGAACAATAGACTATACTTGGCCAATACCAACTCCACATAGCTGGGATTATACCTATTATACTATACCTAGAACTTGGGAAACCAAGGGAAGAGATTGGAATTATCAAAATTTAGAAGCTTGAGAAGTTACTTAGGTTAGTACCAGTGCCTCAGAGCCAGGAAAAAGGAGCTTGTGAAAAGGGGGTCTAAGCCAGGTACTGTGGCACATGATTGTAATCCCAGCAATTTGAGAGGTTGAGGCAGGAGGATTGCAGGTTCAAGGCCAGAGGCAGCCTTTGCACTTATCAAGACCCTGTCTCAAAATAAAAAATAAAAAGGGGACTCAGGGTGCAGCTCAGAAATAGAGCACTTGTCTAGCTGTGTGAGGCCCTGGGTTCAACCTCTCCACGTACTCTTTAAAAAAAATTAAAAAGTTGGAAGGGTGTCTAAGAGCTGGCAACTGGTAAGCAGTTGCTGGTGTTGCTAACAGAGTGCTGTGAAACTGGTTTTGTAAGTGTTGGAGAACTACAAGTAGAATTGATTATTGCTTACTCTAATGAATTACCACTGCTAGAGTAAAGAAACATATGCCTGGGCTGTTCCTCTCAACAATAGGAAGGAGTGTCCCTTGTTTTTTCAGTCTTGCAGCCCTTCTGTGTAGCACTTCTATTGGGAGAGCCTAACAAGAAACCAACTGAGAAAGGAGAAATGTGGTTTGTAGAATCCTTGCTTCAGCATCATGAGAGTCTAGAAGGGTAGATATGAAGCTGACAGACAAGCTAATAACCAGCCCACCATATAATATGTTGGAATAATAAGTAGAATGTTGCTTAATATAAATATATGTTGTTAGGTGCCGTCGAGTCGGTATCTGACTCATAGAGACCCTCATAGGGTTTTCAATGGCTGACTGTTTCAGGATTGCCTTGGGAGTGGATTGCCAGGTCCTTCTCCCATTTTTGCAGTGCTGGGAATTGAACTCGGGTCGTCAGAGACTGCAGCGCAGCACTCTACCAACTGAGCTAAATCCCAGACCAATATAAATATATATAATAATCTTATTAGTCTAGTCTCATGTTAAGAGCTATAGAATGTTGTAAAGCATAGTTCTCTTCCTTAATAAAATAGTATTTGAGAGCTGGGTGCTATGGCACATGCTTATAAACCTGCTGATTCAGGAGGTAGAGGCAGGAGGATCATGAGTTCTGAGTTGGAGGCCAGAGGCAGCTTGTATAAGTTAGCAAGACCTTGTCTCAAGATAAAAATAAAAAAGAGGCTGGGGGTACATCTTAGTGGTAGGGCACTTGTAAAGCATGAGGCCCTGGGTCCAGCCCCCCAGTACCATTAAAGTAATAATAATAACAATTATTATTATTTATTTTTTAAAAGTATTTTATTAGATCTAAGGGTGTTTTTCTTTTGCCTTTTTTTTTTGGTACTAGGGGGTTGAACCCAAAGCCTTGCACATGCTAGGTAAGTGCTCTACCACTGAGCTGCAACTCCCAACCCCCATTTTTAATTTTTTTTCTTTTGAGACAGGGTGTTGCTTCATTGTGCAGACTGCCTCTGGCCTAAATTTGTCATCCTCCTGCCTCATCCTCCCAAATGCTGGGATTCTAAGTGTTCCTCATAATAGCAGATATAGATTTAACCTTTGAACATAGATGGATTTAGGCCAACCTGGGCTACATAGTGATGCCCTGTCTCAAAAAAATGTAGATTGGAGGACAACAATTCAATTTCTTGCTAAAAAAATGAGATGAGCAAGCATTACTATCCCTTTGATGTGTATATCCTCTGGGATGTGCTGCTTTACTGAAAAATAATTGGTTCATATTTTATTATCTCTGCAGCAGAGCCTGGGGAGATTGAAAAGTATTGTGTATTTGCAAGCTGAAAATATTAGAATAAAATAGAATTTATTAGCTCATTAGCTAGAAAATGTCAACCCTTAGTTTTTAGAGTATTCTTAGAGGGTTAAAATTCTTGGATCCTGCTGGGCAGGGTGGTGAACACCTATAATTCCTGCAGCTCAGGAGACTAAGGCAGGAGGATTGAAAGTTTGAGGCCAGAGGCAGCCTGTGTAAGACCATGTCTCAAAATAAAAAATAAAAAATGAGCAGGGAATGCAGTTCAATGGTAGAGTGCTTGCAGAGCATGTGTAAGACCCTGGGTTCAACCCTCTAGTAACGCAAAACAGACAAAACTCTTGGTTCCTTATTTACGAATCTATATTTGATCCTAATTCCCTTTGTTCAAAACCTTTTTATAATAAACTCACTTCTTTCTTTCCTTCCCTCCTTCCTTCTCTTTCTTTTCTGTTTTTTACTTTTCTTCACCTTTCCCTCCATCCCTCCCTCCTTTCTTCCTTTTGATAGGAATAAAACCCAGGGCCTGGCCCATTCTTTTTGTCTGTTTGTTTGTTTGTTTGTTTGTTTGTTTTGCAGTACTGGGGGTTGAACCCAGGGCCTCAAGCTTGCATGCTTTGCAAGTGCTATACCACTGGACTGCCGTCCCATTCTTTTACTTTTTTGAGACAGGGTCTCGCTAAGTTATGCAGACTACCACTGGTCTCAAACTTGCAATCCTCCTGCATCCGCCGCCTGAGTTGCTGGGATTACAGGCGTGCGCCACTGCACCCAGCTAAGGGCCTGGCTCATTCTATGAATGTGCTCTACCATTGAATTATATACCCCCAGCTGGACTACCTTTATTTTAGGCTAAGCACAAGACACTAATATTATGGAGGTTTTTAGTTTAGATAATTCACTGTAAGCATGTCACTCTAGTTTTCAGACAGTTTAAATTATCTAAAGATATTTGTTTTCTTTTTCAGGTGGCTTTCTTTCAGATGCAGGCTGGTACAGTGATGCTGAGAAAGTTTTTCTGTCTTGCCTTCAGTTGTGTACTCTACATGATGAGATGCTTCACTGGTTTCGTGCAGTGGAATGTTGTGTGAGGTAAGTTGGAACAAATCTAGTGTTAGGTGTTGTAATGGTACTAAGTGGCTTTTGTAGTTTTAGCTCTTCTGTGTGTAATTCAACACTTGAATAAATGTCTGTGTGTGTGTGTGTGTGTGTGTGTGTGTGTGTGTGTGTGTGTGCGCACACATGTGAGTGTAGTATTAGGGGTTGACCTCAAGGCCTTGGCATGGTAGGCAGGTGATCAGCCACCTAGCTACATCTTCAGCCCCCATTTTTTTTAAATCTTGAAATATGATCTCACTAAGGTTGCGCAGACTGCCTGTGTCATCGAACTTGAGATCCTCTTGCTTTAGCCTCCTGAATTGCTGGGATTACAGGCATGGGCCGCAGTACCCGGCTTCTTGGATCATGTTTATATGTCATATTTTCACTAGTCTGGCTTCTTATTTCTTATGTCTAAAATGTAATTAACTTCCTATAAAATGTAATTTAACCTGATGACAAATCTTGGCTTAGATTTTAGAATTATGAACCAGAATATGTATCTTATATATCATTTTGTTTTTTTCATAGAATTTTGTGTATTTGTTTATTCAGCAATTTTTTATTATTCATTCATTTATTTATTTATTTATTTATTTATTTTTTTGAGACAGGGTCTATCTCTGTAGGCCAGACTGATCTTGAACTCATGATCCTCCTGCCTCAGTCTCCTGATTGCTGGAATCATAAGCATGTGCTACTATATCCAGCAAGAAGTATTTATTGAATGCTTATTATGTGGTAGGAACTAAGCTAAGCAGTAGACACTGAAAATTTCATGAAATGTACATTTTTCTTAGATGCTTTTTTAGCTCTTGCTTTGTTTACATTTCCATAATTGTGCATAGCAAACAGGTTCAGTATTTTACTTATAAATATTTTCCTTGAAGATTTACTTATTAATTGGTTGATTGATTGATGTAATACACTGGTACCTCAGCTTCTTTTTTTTCTTTTTTTTTTCCCCAATATTTGAGAATTGAACACAGGGCGTTGCACATACTTTGCACTCCCAGCCCATTTTTTATTTTTTGTTTTGAATGAGGCTCTCCTTAAATTATACAGGCTGCCCCAGGCCTTGAACTCCTGATCCTCCTGTATCTGCCTCTGCCTCCTAAATTGTTGGGATTACAGGTGTACACCACTCCCAGCTTAGTATCTTGGCATTTTAACTGCTCTGTGCTTGAACATTTTGGTCCTCGATCAATATTTTCAAGAGAATTCTGGTTTAGTGCTCAACTACTTGCTCAGTATTCAACTACCATGCTAAAACCTTTATGAGACACCACACTTACCTTTGACACTTCCAGGTGAAACAAAGGGGAAAGCATCATTTTGTGTGTTGATTTCAAGAAGTAAAGTCCTAACCTGGTGCTGTGCTCATGGGTTTTTATACATACACATGCACATGTACACACACAATCACACCCATATGGTCATCATGGCACACAAAAAACTTTCTAGTGCTCAAAGTTAAGGAAAGAAGAAAACAATAAGAACAATAATTGAATTAAAGAACTTATTGAGCAGCATTGAGTTAACCATTCACTATAGTGCTAGAACCAATAAATAGATTATTTCTTACGGGGCGGGGGGAAGTGCTCGACACTTGAGCTGATCAGCGCTTGACCAGTTTCAGAATGAACTGTGGTTGAATGTGAAGGTTCCACCAGTAGTATGTGTATTTAAAGGAAAGGCAGAAAAACAGGGGAAGAAAACTTTTAGGCCAGGTTTGGTGGCTCAAGCCTGTAATCCCAGTGACTCAGGAGGTGGAGGCAGGAGGATCACAGGTTCAAGGCCAGAGGTGATCTGTATAACTTAATGAGACCCTGTTTCAAGATGAGAAATAAAAAATGGGCTGAGGGTGCAGCCCAGTAGTAGAGTACTTCCAAAGTGTGTGCGAGGCCCTGGGTTCAGCATACCAGTACCACAGACAAAAATTTTTTTATCTTAAAACGGTATCTCACTAGATTATTCAGGCTGCCTTCAAACTTGCAATCCTCCTGCTGCCACCTCTTGAGATGCTTGGATTACAGGTGTGTGTGACTGTGCCCTGTGTTTGTTGTTGTTGTACTTGTTGTTGTTGTTGTTAGGTGCCATCAAGTTGGCTCCAACTCATAGCTGCCCTCATAGGGTTTTCAATGGGTGATTGTTTTGGGACTTCTTTGGCAGTAGGTTGCCACGTCCTTCTCCTGTTTTTGTGGTAGTGGGGATCAAACTCAGGACCTCAGAGATTGCAGAGCAGCACTCCACCAACTGAGCTGAACCCCACCCATCTTCCTGAATATATGTCCAAAATACATAAGACGCAATTTAGCCATCCTTGCTTCCAAGAAGCACTCTGGTTGAAATACTTCTTGGAGAGATCTGTTGGTTCTTTTGGCAGTCCATAGTATATAAGCTTATAATTTCCCATATATGTTTCAGAAGTACTATATGATAAATTAGAGGACTATTTCTAGAAACTATGAAAGGAATGGCATTTGGGCTTATTTGTGGACTGATAAAAATAATCTCTGTCATCTGT
Source organism: Pedetes capensis (assembly GCA_007922755.1). NCBI lineage: Eukaryota > Metazoa > Chordata > Mammalia > Rodentia > Pedetidae > Pedetes > Pedetes capensis. The sequence continues at coordinate 167,522 of VMDO01001872.1, read as the reverse complement.
CCTCTTCTGCCTATTTTATGTTTGTAAGAGTAGGAGACTAGACTATCAAATATGGAATTTGGCAAGTTAAATATTTTTGTGTACATGAATTAGCTTATTGGAACAGAAAAGCTGTTAACTTTTTTTTTTAAGCAGTACTTAGAAGTTGAGCCCAGAGCTTCACACATACTTTGCAAGGCCTTATACTGGACCACACTCCCAGCTCATTTTTTATTTTTTTATTTGGAAACAGAGTCTCACTAAATTATGCAGGCTGCCTCTGGCTTTGAACTTGAGATCCTCCTGTGTTAGCTTCCCAAGTAGCTGGGAGGTGTGCACTACTGTGCCTAGCTAAACATTTTCTTTTCGTATGTGCTTGATTTTTATTCACAGAATCAGAAGATTTATGATAGTCTCAAATCTAATCTGCCGCCTGTCAACAGTGTTGTTGTTGTTGTTAGGTGCCGACCAATCGTATCCGATTCATAGCGACCCTCATAGGGTTTTCAATGGCAGTTTGTTTCAGGATTGCCTTGGGAGTGGGGTGCCACATCCTTCTCCCATTTTTGTGGTGCTGGGAATCAAACTCTGGACCTCAGACACTGTAGAGCAGCCCTCTACCAACTAAACTAAATCCCAACCCTGTCAACAGTGTTAGAAGGCTATAAAAGCAGATGCGAATTAGACTTGCATGTGGATTGCTTAAGATGATGTTCTCCAGTTCCATTCATTTTGCTGCAAATGACATTGTTTCATTTTTTATTGCTGAGTATTATTCCACTGTGTGTATGTACTATAATTTTTTTTATCCGTTCTTCTGTTGATGTCATTTGCAGCAAAATAGATGGAACTAGAGAGCATCATCTTAAGTGAACGAACACAAGCTCAAAAAGAAATACCATATGTTCACATTCTTATGTGGGAGCTGAATCTTACTTAAAAGGAAGAAAAAATTCCTATACATAAGTTGATAAATAAAAAATGCACAATTAAACTTAGCGAAGAAGGGGCAATATAAATAATAGAAAGGAGGAGGGAATGAACTAGCAGAGGGATTTGACAATTACAGAAGGTAGGATAAGGAGGAGAATCGGGGTAGAGGGATAAAGGAGGAGGGGATAACCTCAGTGTAAACAATGCAACTTCGTGAATACATTGGAAAAATAGGGGAATATAACCCAAATACGCATTTGAGTTTTACTACATATTAGCCATGAGGTACCATAAACCTTGTGGGTTGATGAAAGTGTAGCCAGAAGTGATGTAATGATTGCACAATGGAAAAAGCCAATGCTGTAGTACTCTGTACCCCACCATCATTTACTAATAAAAGGAGAAAAAAATTTAATATTTTCTGGATCAAGAAACAGAGCCATTTATAATACCAGCTTCCTGGTTGTACCCTGACACAAGAGAGTTTGTACTATACTTTGCAAATTCATGGTCATTATAAGTGTATTTAGTATAATCTACATATAACATAATTTTATCATCTACTTAGTATTTTTTAAAAGATTAAATTTGTAATCTTTTTTTAAAAAATTAAAAGTTTCTAAATTAGGGTATTTTTTTTTTTTAAGGCAGAAGGAAATTTAGGGCATTAATGGAACATGTGTTTAGTTGAACTGAAAAACAAATGTGTTGCAGAAGAGATACTAATGAAATCCTTTGGCCAGTCCCAGGAGCTTTGAGCCTGATGCAAGAAAGTGTGTTTTTTTAATATCACAAAGCCAGTTTCTAATTTGGAGCTGGCAATAAAACATAGAGCAAATGCAAGAGACCTTTCCTGGCATTTATTTGGTTATACCTGATACCATTTATAGTCCATTTAAAAAATTTCTTAAGGACTCTGCCTGTTCCTCTTTACTTGTTTTCTGTTTAATAGCTTTGTTTTTTGTGCTTATACATGTCTGTTGCCAAAAATTCAGAAAATACCGAAAACTATGAAGAAGAAAAGGTATAACTTTACTTCCTAGTAATAACCACAGTTACTATACAGTCATTCCTCAGTATACACGAGCAGTTGGTTCTAGAGTCCCCCAGACAGCAAAATCTGCATGGGATCATGTTTTTATATAACTTGAGCATATCATCCATATACTTTAAACCACCCCTAGATTACTAATAATACCTAATACAATATAAGTGCTCTCTAGATAGGTATGCCGGGGCTGGGATTTAGCTCAGTTGGTAGAGTGCTGCGCTGCAGTCTCTGAGGTCCTGAGTTCAACTCCCAGCACCACAAAAATGGGAGAAGGACCTGGCAATCCACTCCCAAGGCAATCCCGAAACAGTCAGCCATTGAAAACCCTATGAGGGTCGCTATGAGTCGGATACCGACTCAACGGCACCTAACAACAACAACAACAGATAGGTATGCTATATTGTTTAGGAAATAACTGCAAGGGAGAAAAGTTTATGCCTATATAATATAGACCCATTTTTCCCCCAAAATATTTTCAATTCATGGAACTCACAGATAAGGAGGCCTCACTATAATGGTGAGTTTTGGAAAGATTGCAGCCTAAAACCTCCTTCACTCCTTTTCCAGCTCTCTCTCGTGTGCGTGCGTGCGTTCTCGCGCTCTTTCTCTCTCTTTTTCTCTCTCTTTCTCTCTTACTCGCTCTCTTCTTTCACTTTACAGCCCAGGCTGGCCTGGAACTCACTGTATACACCAGGCTCACCTCAAACTCACATCAGTCCTCCTGCCTCAGCCTCCCGAGTGCTGGTGTTACAGGAGTTCACCACCATACCTGGCTTCCGTTCCATCTTTTTATCTTGAGTTAATCCATGTGAACATAGTTTGTTTGAGGTCAGAGAGAAGAAACGAGATTACATTTGGACTTCTGAGAATGGGGCAGGGCAAGCTTACTTTTACTTTAAATCCTTTTCTATTTATTATTTTTTAAGCCATAAACATGCTTTTTATTTTGATGGGGCTTTATTTATTTATTTATTTATTTTTAGGTTTTTTTTGGTTTGCTTTGCTTTGCTTTGTTTTGTTTTGTTCCACAGTACTTGGAGGTTGAACCCAGGGCCTTGAACATGCTAGGCAAGTCTGAGCTGCACCCCTATCCCCTTTATTTATTTTTTAAAATTCTTTTATTTTATTTTGAAACAGAATTTCAAGCTGCCTCTGGCCTCAAACTTGAGATCCTCCTCCTGCCTCAGCCTCCCAAATCACTGGGCTTACAGGTATATACCACCGTGCCCAGCTTGTTCTTAACAGTTCAGCACCTTAACTACTTGGCCACATCATTCCATGATCTTTATTTTATTTTATTTTTTTGCGGTACTGGGGGTTGAACCCAGGGCCTGGCGCTTGCATGCTCTGCAAGTGCCAGGCCACTGAGCTGCACCCTCAGCCCATTTTTTTACTTTTTGAGACAGAGTCTCTCTAAATTACTCAGACTGCCTCTGGTCTCGAACTTGTGATCCTCCTGCCTCCACCTCCCAAGCCACTGGGATTACAGGTGTGCGCCACCGCGCCCGGCTATCATTTTTGTTTTTTAATGAAGAAAAGAACTTACTGAACTATTGAGGAAAAGACTTGAATACATTTGAAAGAGCATTCTCAGTCCTGGGTACTTGAGTTTCCTAAAATCCAAAGATAACTAGAAATTAGAAGATAGAAAGAAATAGTATCTCAGTTGTTGAAAGAAAATACTGTACCTCACCAAGTTTTAAGGCAGATGAAAGAATTTGCAAAAATACCAAAACCCAGTATCCTTCCATGTACCATATCTGAGGAAAATACTGAAAGTATGTCTTTTTATGTAAATGGAATATGAAGAGAGTAAAGAACTAACTGGGAATTCACAAATAGTTTTAAGATTTTTTTCAAACTGGAGATAAAACGGAAATTGTAGAAATAACATCAAGTAAGATAAAGTCTTTTTTCCTCTGTAAATCATTGCTTTGTAAAGTTACCTTACTATGTCTCTCGTGATATTTTTCAAACCTATTATTTTGAACAGTGAAGGACTTTTGGGAAAGATATGTTAACATGAAACTTGGACCAGGAGACTCATAGAGGCCACCTGGCAGATTTTGTGTGTGTGTGTGTGGTACTGGGGGTTGAACCCAGGGCTTCAGGCTTGCATGCTTTGCAAGTGCTGGACCACTGAGCTGCACCCCAGCCCATTGTTTTGTTTGTTTACTTTTATTTTTTGAGACAGCGTCTTGCTAAATTACTCATACTGCCTCTGATGTTGAACGAGCTGCTGGGATTACAGACGTATGCCACCACGCCCGGCTCCCTGGTAGAATTTTTTTTAAAGAAGTAATGAAATTTAAAGGCTTTGGAATTATTCTGAAAGACATGACTTTATAGATGTATTGGCTAGAAAGTAAGATCTAGCTGTGTATTGTTAAGAGGAAATACCACTAAACAGTATTAACAATGAAGAATAATTCAAGATAAGATATCCTAGTAATTATCCTAGTAATAACCACAGTTACTAGATAGTTGATACAAAAGGGACATTGATAATAGAATATAGAATGTATTTTTCATAGCAAGGTCATGAACCTATGTATAGCAAATAAGATAGGAGCCACCAATATAAGCAGTGTACCATAAAAATACAAAGAATTTGATTAAAAAGTAATCAATACAATGTCCAGTGCCTCCAGAGTAGGTTAATTCAGAATTCATAGAGATTATCAAGAAACTAAATGCTTTCCATTTGTCTGTTGTCTTCTCCTCTTTGTCTTTGACTAGCTCTCCAGTGGTTGTAAGGTTGTTGCCATGCTTTGAGATATCAGGTACAGATTTTCACATTGTCTAGCAGAAGACTCCCTTCCCAAACACCTTTTTTTAAATCATTATTATTTTGCATTACTGGGGGTTGAACCTGGGGCCTTGCTTGCATGCTTTGCAGGGCTAAGCCCATTTTTTTTTCCTTTAAAGGTAAGGAACGGCTTCCCACCCTTCTTTTCTTTGTTCTCTCCATTTCTTGCCCTTTGCTCCTCTCTTTTTTCTCTAGCAACCACATGCATGTTACTCCCTTTTTTCAGGCCTGCCATCTTCTCTCACTAAGGTATTTTTTCCCTCTAGGAGCCACCTTAACTCTGTTCTCTCTGACTTTACCTTTCCCTGGGAAATAGAAATATACCTTATACAGATTTACCACAGGGAACCCAGTTTATTTTAAGTTTCTTTGCATGTTTACCTAAGCTTCTCTAGGTGCCTTGGTCTTCTCTGTAATTATTTTTCAATGATGTACTATCTCTTAATAAACCTTATCTTTACTCTCTACTATAAAAAAATTAAAACATAATAATAAACACAGGGAACCTTTCTCAGAGGCCATCCAGCAGATCTACTTATGAGTCTTATAAACTAGAGCCAAATCATTTGGTGACCTCTGAATCAGTCACTGGCAAGGGGAATGGTATCCCTGCACTGTGACTGGTTTAAACTAATCATGATTTACTCCTGAATCCTATGAGAAAAGAGTCAGTGCTCAAACAAAATCACCAAACAAGAGGAGGCAAGAATGGCTGACAACTAGAGAGCCAGAAATGTCTGCTACACTTCATAATCATTTCCTCCCTGACTTTAAATTAAGACCACATGAAACTGACAAGGAAAAAAGAGAAAAGATGCCAGTAGCTACAATCAGAAATGAGACTCAAGACATAACTCCCAACCTTCCAGAAATAAAAAGAATTATAAGAGAATCTTATAAGCAGCTGTACATCAACAAATTAGATAATGTACATGAATGAACAAACTTCTAGAAATGCACAAACTATGTAAATGATCTAAGAAGAAGCAGAGAATCATAACATACCTATAACAAGTAGAGATGGAATAAGTAATCAAAAACCTAACAGAGACAATCCTGGACCAGAAGACTTCACTGGTGAATTGTACCAAACATTTAAAGAAGAATTGCATGATTCCTTCTTAAACTCTTTCAGAAAATTGAAGAACACCTCCCAATTCATTTTATGAAGCCAGCATTACCTTGATAACAAAAGGTGGGTATAGTGGCCCACACCTGTAATCTCAACACTCAGGATGATAAGGCAAATGGATCAATGCCAGTTTAAGGCCAGGCTGGGCTATACAGCAGGACCTGGTCTCTTTTGAGATTACAGGTATGTACTACCATGCCCAACTGACCCTACCTCAAAAAACTAATGGAGGAAAAGTGAAAAGACAGCCTACAGAATTTGAGAAAATACTTTCATATTATATGTTAGATAAAGTTCTAGTATTTAGAATGTATTAAGAGCTAACAACAGACAACTTAGTTTTTAAGATGGGCAAGGGACTTAAGGTAGACATTTTTCTTTTTTTTTTTTTTTTTTTTTGCGGTACTGGGGTTTGAACCCAGGGCCTCGAGCCTGCATGCTCTGCAAGTGCTGGACCACTGAGCTGCACCTCAGCCCATTTTTTTTTTTTTACTTTTTGAGACAGGGTCTCGCTAAATTATGCAGACTGCCTTTGGTCTCTCGCACCTGCGATCCTCCCACCTCCGCCTTCAGAGCCGCTGGGATTGCAGGCGTGCGCCACCACGCCCGGCCCTTTTTCCAAAGAAGATATATAAATGGTCAGTGAGCCTGTGAAAAGATCAACAGTGTCATTAGGGAAATGCAAGTCAAATACAATGAGATACCACTTTATATGTTTCTGGATATGTACAATTTTTAAAAAATAGGCTGGGAATGGAGCTCATTAGTAGAGCATTTGCCTAGCATGTGTGATCCCCAGCACTAGAGAAACAAATAAACAAAAATTCCAGAGATCAGAGTTAGCAAGGATGAAAAGAAATTGGAAACCTGTGCACTGTTGGTATGAGTGTAAAGTAATATAGCTGTTGTCAAATACAGTTTGGCAGTTCCTCAAAAAGCTAATCATAGAATTACCATACAACCCAGCAATTTCATTTGAAGGTATATACCAAAAGAATGGGCTGGGATTTAGCTCAGTTGGTAGAGTGCTGCTCTGCAGTCTCTGAGGCCCCGAGTTCAATTCCCAGCACCGCAAAAATGGGAGAAGGGCCTGGCAATCCACTTCCAAGGCAATCCCGAAGCACTTAGCCATTGAAAACCCTGTGAGTGTCGCTATGAGTCAGATACCGACTCGACGGCACCTAACAACAACAACAACCAAAAGAATTGAAAGCAAAGACTCAGAGATTTGTATGCTTGTTTTCACAAGGGCCAAAAAGTGGAAACAATTGAAGTACCTGTCCACTGATGAATAGATAAGTAATTGTGTATATATGCCTTGAATTATTCAGGCAGTTCTGGTATATTCCGTAACATGGATGAACCTTGAAATTTTTATCTTGTGAAATAAGGCACAAAAGCATAAATTCCACTTACAGAAAATATCCAGAACAGCAAATTGTGGGTTCATAGAGACAGTAGATTAAAAGTTACCAGAAACTAGAGGATGATGGAGAATGGGAAAATATTGCTTAATGGTTACAGACTTTCTGTTTGGGATGATGAAAAAGTTTTGGATGATGGTGATAGTTGCATAACATGATGAGTATAATTAATGTCACTGATTTCTACGTATCAGAATGGTTTGTATGGCAAATGTCATATATATTTCAACACAATAAAAAAAAAGAAGTTTTAACCCACACTACTGTTTATTTTCATTAACCAACTCTCCCCATTCAATGTATCATTGATTTCCAAAATTTTTTTGCTTTTTTGATACTGGAGATTGAACCCAGGGCCTCGTGCATTCTAAACACTTGCTGCACCACTGAGCCACACCCACAGCCCCTTATTTCCAAATTTTCATCTAGTTCTTAGAAAAAGACATTTGTAAAAAGGTGAGAACTGCTTCTCTTTTAGGTTTGCTTTTAGCATATGTATCAGTTACTTTTTCATTGCCGTGACCAAATACCTGAGGTAACTTAAAGGAGCAAAGAATTATTTTGGTTTCAGAAGGTTTAATCCATGGTTCTTTGGCCCCATGTGCTAGGGTAGACATCAGGAAGCAGAGTAAAAAGGATATAGGAAAGGGCAAGGTATAGCCCCCAGGACATGTAGGTGATGTAACATCCCCCAACTAGGCCCCACCTCCCGCCTTTCAACACCTCCTGGTAATGCCATCACATTATGAATCCATCAAGGAATTAAACCAATGATTAGGTCAGATTCTTGTTATCTCTGGAAACATCCTCACAGATACACCTAGAGATGTCCTTTACTAATCTAGGCATTTCTTAATCCAGTGAAGTTGATAATCAAGACTAACAATCACAGTGTATTTTTATCATATCTGATGTGAGTCTAGTCTTCTTGCTGAATTTACAGTAAGTATATATTCATAAACTTCATGCCTTCTGTTTATTTTTCATTTCATTCTATGAATAGTTTGCTGGGTGGAGTAGTGTACATCTCTAATGCCAGCAGGTCGGGAGATTGCGGCAGGAAGATTGCAGGTTTGAGGACAGAGGCAGCCTACACAACTTAGTGAGACCCTATCTCAGAATAAAGAATAAAAATGTGGGAGCTGAAGTGCAGCTCAGTGGTGGAGTACTAACCTTGTATGTGCAAGACCCTGGGTTCAAGCTCAAGCACCACCAAAAAAAAAAAAAATAGTAATTGCTTTTTACTGTATTTATTGATCAGGTAGATGTGATTTTATGTTGTCATGAATGTAAAATGCTATGTATCCATGGTAACACCATATTCAGAGAAATCTGACAACATACTTTTGCCTTAGGCTAAATTTTAAGACAAAAAGAAGCCATCAGATGGACCAAAAGTTTCTTGGATCTTCCATCCTGCTTAGTGTCAGACCAGATGGACACACAGACTCTAAGCGGTCTCCATATGTTTAATTTGACCTTTTGTTTCAATAGACATCCAGCAGGAACTGGAGAAAATATCAAGCTGTGCCTTTCTGGCATAAAATGTTTAGTTTATTACCTCACTATGTGCCAATAACTAAATTTTTTCAGAAATGGTTATTTTAAGGGAATACTTGCAATGAAGGACGTTGGAAATGCAATTCTTACCATTGCAGAAATGAGAAGTAAACACTATTCTGTCCACTCTCTAAATTTATAACATGTTTCCTGTTTATCCTTTTTCTTACCCAAATCTGTATTTCTAGGATTTGTCCTTTTCATCATTCAATTTATATCTATATAGATACATTTCTTCAGTACTTGGGGGCTGAACCCAAGGCTTCATATATACTTTGCAAGCACTCTACTACTGAGCTACACCCCTAACCCCTTATTCATTTATTTACTTATTTATATACTTATTTATTTTTGTGAAACTTGGGGGCTGAACCCAGGGCCTCACACATGCTTTTGCAAGCATTCTCCCACTGAGCTGTATCCCCAGTCCTATTTTTACTTATTTTGAGACGGTCTCACTAAGTTACTCAGGCTGTCTCTGGCTTCAAATCCTCCTGACTCTGCCTCCCAAGTCACTGGGATTACAGGCATGCACCACCACACCTGGCTCCTGTTTTATTTTTTTATCTTGAGTCAGGGGCTAAGTTATACCATCTACCTCTAGTTTCAAACTCACGATCCTCCTGCCTCTGCCTCTTGAGTTGCTGGGATTACAGACATGAGCCACTGTGCCCTCAAATCTGTATTTCTAATACTAATCCTTTTTTTTTCTTAATAGTTTTTTTTTTATTCTGGACTGTTGTAATATTTTGTTTTGCTTGCTTTGCCTCCATTCTTCTTCTAGTTAGGTGGCATTGAGTCAGGTCTGACTCATAGCAGCCCTGTGTAAAACAGAACAAAACACTTCCAGACACAAGGCCATGCACAGGATCTTTATGCTTCATCCCATTGTTGCATCCACTGTGTAAATCCATCTAGTTGAGGTTCTTCCTTTCTTTCGTTGACCTGCCACTCTCCCAAACGTGATGTCCTTCTCTAGGGATTGATCATTCCTGACAACATGTCCAAAATACATAAGACACAGTCTAGCCGTCGTTGCTTCCAAGGAGCACTCTGGTTGCACTTTTAGGATAATGATTATAGAACAAAGTAAGACAAAATCTTGGACAGCTTCAATCATTTATCTTGAAGTTGCTTACTGACCTGGTTGCAAGGAATTTTGTTCTCTTGATATTGAGATGCAATGCATACTGTAGGCTGTATTCTTTGACCTTCATCAAGTAAATGTTTCAAATCCTCTTCACTTTCAGCAAGCAGAGTTGTGTCATTTGCATAATGCAGGTTGTTAATGAGTCTTCCTCCAGTCCTGATGCCACATTCTTCTTCATAAAGTCCAAGTTTTCAGATTATTTGTTCGACATAGACGTTGCAGAGGTACGGTGAAAGGATATAGCCCCATTGCATGCATTTCCTGAGTTTAAACCAAGCAGTATTTCCTTGTTCTATTCAAACAACTGCTTCCTGTTCCATCTACAAATTCTTCATGAGTATAGTTAAGTCTTCTGGTATCCCCATTTTTTGCAGTGTTATCCATAATTTGTAGTGATCCACACTGTCAAATGCCTTTGCAAAGTCAATAAAACAGACATCTTTCTGATACTCTTTGCTTTTGGCCAATATCCATCTGATGTCAGCAGTGATGCCTCTGGTTTCCCATCTTCTGAATCTGGCTTGGCTCTCTGGCAGCTCCTTGTCAATATACTGTTGTAGTCACTTTTGAATGATCTTTAGCAAAATTTTACTTGCGTGTGATATTAATGATATCATTTGATAATTTCCGCATACAACCAGGCGCAGTGGCACACACCTATAATCCCAGCGACTTGGGAGGTGGAGGCAGGAGAATCACAAGTTCGAGACCAGAGGCAGTCTGCGTAATTTAGCGAGACTCTGTCTCAAAAAGTAAAAAAAAAAAAGAGCTGGGGGTGCAGCTCAGTGGTTCAGCACTTGCAAAGCATGCAAGCACAAGGCCCTGGTTCAACTCCCAGTACTGCAAATAATAATAGTAGTAGTAGTAGTAGTAGTAGTAGTAGTAGTAGTAGTAGTAGTAATAGTAATAATAATAATAATAATAATAAAATAAGATATTTTCCACATTCATTTGGATCTCCTTTCTTGGGAATAGGTACATATATTAATCTCTTCCAGTCAGTTGATCAGGTAACGTTTTCCAAATATCTTGGCATAGACAAGTGAGCGCCTCGAGTGCTGCGTTGTTGAAACATGTCTGTGGTTATTCCATCAGTTCTGGATCCTTGTGTTTTGCCAATGCCTTCAAGGCAGCTTCCACTTCTTCCTTTAGTACCATTGGTTCCTGGTCATATGCAACCTTTGAGATGGTTGATCACCCACCAATTCTTTTCTGGAGTTATGATTATATATTCCTTCCATCTTCCATCTTCTTTTGATTTTTTCCTGCATCATTTAACATTTTCCCTATAGAATCATTCACTATTGCTACTTGGATTTTTTTCTTCAGTTCTTAAACTTGAAAAAAAACAGCATGTTCTTCCATTTTGGTTTTCTATCTCCAGCTCTTTGCCCATGTCATAATTGATTTTGTCTCTTAAACTGCCCTTTGAAATCTTCTGTGTAGTTCTTTAACTTCGTCATGTATTCCTTTTACTTTAACTGCTCGACATGCAAGGGCAAGTGTCAGAGTCTCTCTTGAAAAGTTATTTGGTCTTTTCTTTTTGTCCTGTCTTTGTAATAACCTTTTGCTTTCCTCATGAATGATATCTTTGATGTCATGCCACATCTTATCTGGTCTTCTATCATTAGTGTCTAATGTGTGAAATCTGTTCTTCAAATAGTCACTGAACTAAGGTGGGATATACTTAAGGTCATACCGTGGCTTTTATACACTTGCTCTAATTTTCTTCAGTTTCAGTTTAATCTGCTGCTGAGTAGTTGGTGGTCTGATCCACAATCAGCACCTGTTCTTGTTCTGACTTTAGATATTGAGCTTTTCCATTGGTTCTTTCCACAAATATAGTCAATTTGGTTCCTGTATGTTCTGTCTGGTGATTTCCATGTGTATAGTTGCTTTTTATATTGGTGAAAAAGTGTATTTGCAATGAAAAAGTCATCGTTCTAACAAAATTCTATCATGCCATTTCCAGCATCATTTCTATCACCAATGCTGTATTTTCCAACTACTGAGCCTCCTTTGTTTCCCACTTTTTGCTTTCTAGTTACCAGTAATTATCAGTGCTTTCTGATTGAATGTTTGATCAATTTCAGACTGCAAAAACTGGTAAAAATCTTTCCTTTCTTCATTTATGGCCTTAGTCTTGGTGTAAATTTGAATACTAGTCATATTAACTGGCCTTCCTTATAGGTGTATGGATATTATTCTGTCACTGACAGCATTGTACTTCAGGAATGATCTTCAGATGCCTGTTTTTGTTGTTGGTGGTTTTTTTTCCGATACTGGGGGTTGAACCCAGGGCCTCGCACTTGCATACTTTGCAAGTGCTGGACCTCTGAGCTGGACCTCTGAGCTGCACCCCCAGCCCTTTTTTTTTTTTTTTACTTTTTGAGACAGGATCTCACTAAGTTATGCATACTGTCTCTGGTCTCCAACTTGTGATCCTCCTGCCTCTGCCTCCCAAGCTGCTGGGATTACAGGCATGCGCCACCGCACCTGTCTCAGATGCCTTTTTTTTTTTTTTTTTTTTTTTTTTTTTTCGGTACTGAGGGTTGAACCCAGGGCCTCGTACTTGCATGCTCTGCAAGCGCTGGACCACTGAGCTGCACCCTCAGCCCACTTTTTTATTTTTTGAGACAGGGTCTCACTGAGTTACGCAGACTGCCTCTGGTCTCGAACTTGCGATCCTCCTGCCTCCGCCTCCCGAGCCGCTGGGATTACAGGCGTGCGCCACCACGCCCGGCGCTCAGATGCCTTTTTTGATGATGCATGCAACCCCATTTCAGTTGTCATTCCCAACATAGTAGACATTACGGTTATTGGATTCTAAATAGCCAATACCAGTCCATCTTAGCTCATGGATGCCTAGAATCTCATTGTTTATGTGTTCCATTTCACTTTTGACAATTTCTCATTTTCCTAAATTCATACTACATACATTCCACATTCCAGTTATTAGTGGATATTTACAGTTATTCCTTTTCATTTTGAGTCATGCCACATCAGCAGATGGAGGGGCTTTACTCCATTCCCATCAAGGTCAACTACTTTGAGGAAAGAACCCTTCCTTCCCCAGTCATCTTTTGAGTGGCTTCCAACCTGAGGTGCTCATTTTCCGGCACTATATCTAACAGTATTTCTCTGTTGCTCATGGAATTTTCAATGGCTAATTGTTTTTGAGAGGCTGAGGTTTATCTCAGTTGGTAGAGTGCCACTCTGCACTCTCTAAGGCCCTGGGTTCAATCTCCCAACACCACAAAAATGAGAGAAGGACCTGGCAACCCACTCCTGAAACTATCCCAAAATAATCAGCCATTGAAAACCCTAGCAGAGAAGCATTGACATAGTGCTGGTCATGGCACAGTGTCAGGGAATGTTTCATTTTGTTGTACTTAGAGTCTCTATGTGTTGGATCCTAGTTGACAGCACCTAACAACGAAATTGTTTTAGAAGTAGGCTGCCAGGTCCTTCTCCCTAGTCTCTCTTAGTCTGGAAGCTCACCTGAAACCTCTCCACCACTGTTGACCCTGCTGTCTGTAATACTTGTGGCATAGCTTTCAGCATCATAGTGATACACAAGCCCCCACAGTACAGCAAACTGATAGACAAGTGGGAACTTCCATTCTTGGCCTTGCTATAATCCCTTGTCCACATTGGAGCTAAAGCAGTCTTTCTAGAGTTGCACTGTCCCATATGTTGTTGTTGTTGTTAGGTGAAATCGAGTTGGTATCTGACTCATGGCAACCCTCATAGGGTTTTTAATGGCTGTTTCGGGATTGCCTTGGGAGTGGATTACCAGGCCCTTCTCCCATATTTGCGGTGCTGGGAATTGAACTCGGGACCTCAGAGACTACAGTGCAGAGCTCTACCAACTGAGCTAAATCCCAGTCCATCCCATATATAGTAGCCTTTAATCATATCTGATTTTCCATTTAAAATTAGTTAAAATTTTAAAAATCAGTGTTCAGTCACACTATTTTTTTTCTGACAGTCAGATGGCATTGCCTATCAGTACACTAGGGGCTGGGGTTTAGCTCAGTTGGTACAGTGCCACTCTGCACTCTCTGAGGCTGCAGGTTCAATCCCTAGCATCACAAAATGGGAGAAGCACCTGGCAGCCCACTTCTGAAACAATCTTGAAACAGTCATTGAAAACCCTGTGAAAAGCAGAGAAGCACTGACAGTACCAGGCATGGCACAGTGTCAAAAAGAGTGTTGCATTCTGTTGTACATAGGGTTGCTATGAGTCAGACCCAACTCAACAGCACCTAACAATAACAACAGATCAGTACACTTATGTTAGGTGAAAAGTTGTCTGTATACAAAAACAATTTTTCTGCTTATCCATTTCTTTTTAAAAACATAAATATAATCATTTTACCCACCAATCAAGAGTAGCTTGATTAATTATTACATACATTTCAGCTGTAAATTGGAATTTGTTACTCTGAAAATGAAAGATACTCCAGAATTTTGCATTAACCTTATTTATTTAGGATATTAATTTGGTGGGGGTTATTATTTTTTTTTCTTGCGGTACTTAGGGGTTGAATCCAGGGGCTCGCCTTACAAATGCTCTGCTACTGGGCTGGACCCCCAGCCTATTTTTCTGTTTTTCATCTTGAGGCAGGGTCTTGCTAAGGCTGCCTCTGCCTTCTGAATCCCTGGGATTAAAGGCATGAGCTACTGTGCCCAGCAAGTTTTATTCTTTTTAAAAAGCTGATAACTAATTATGGTGAGCCTGCAGCGGTAGCCCTGTGGCATCCGATCCTGTCAGATCTTGGAAGCTAAGCAGGGTCGGGCCTGGTTAGTTCTTGGATGGGAGACCACCTGGGAACACGAGAAGCTGTAGGCTTGGGAGAAGGACCTGGCAACCCCCTCCCAAAAAAAAAAAATCAATCTGCCATTGAAAACCCTATGAACAGCAGAGAAGCACTGACAATAGTGTTTCCCCTGTTGTACAGAGGGTCGCTATGAGTCGGATACCGACTCGACGGCACCTAATAACAACAACAACAATTATGGTGAGCTTTGAGAGAATATACTAATTATTGGCACTCTATAATATTCACCCATCTTATTGATTAGTCCTTTTTAATCAATAATCCTTAGGTTTTGGTTTTAACCTAGTCTATCTCTTTTCCCTGATTGTAAAAGAAATGGCAGATATGAGAAGACTGAATTTTTCTCATTTTGGTTTTCATACTTGATTTTTATTTTGAGGTAGTCTTGCCAGATAGCCCAGTAGTCACCATGCCGTGTATTTTTTTTTTTTTTTATAAATGTCTTCTTTATGTTTATTCCCTCTCAGGCTAGGTATTTTCAGAGAATTGTATTGGCCTGACATATGAACATGATAGATACAATGATCAAACCAGCATTATAATAGATAAATATTTGTCCAATCCTAACGTGGTTCTCTTGTAAGTCTATATAGATGCATAGTTTATTACTATCTAGACTTTAGTCTGATCTAAGTCATTGTACTACTCTTTATCACTAAATTGTTAGCATGGTTATACAATTACTTAGTGTAAAGGACTCTTTTATTTTCCATCACAGAAGATAAAGGTTATAAGAGAATAGCTGGCACTACTTTTCAGTGAACTTATCTTAATGGAAAAATAAGCAAAAATGAACATTTATGAAGCATCATGAGATCAGTGGTAACTAATTGAGCACAACAAATAATATTAAATGTAGGAATGGAAGGTAATAGTATTTTAGATTGATTTTTGTTGTCTTCATTATTTTCCATAATTCTTAAACTGTCTTATTTTTAACTTGGAAAAAGTAAATTTTCTTTTAGGCTTAGCAAATGCTGAATATACAAAATATATAAAATATTTGGAGAAAAATAAGAAATGAAAGTTAGGTGAGATTGATCATGAGCAGCTCTTTGAGAAGAGCATATATTATACTTCCTCTTTGGCATAATCAATTCTGGTTTGGGCCAGACCATTTCCTCTGATGAAGCCTCATTTCTTATATCTATCTTGTCATTTAGGTGTTACATCATAATTTTATAAGACTGTCAGGTGCGTCATACTAGAAACACCAAAAGTAAGACTATTATTTGCCAGGCATAGTATTGCACACCTGTAATTCCAGCGACTAGGGAGGCAGAGGCAGGAGGATCACAGGTTCGAGGCCAGAGGCAGTCTGTGTAATTTGACAAGACTCTGTCTCAAGATCAAAATAAAAAATGGACTAGGGGTGCAACCCAGTGGTAGAGCACTTACAAAGTATATGTGAGGCCTTGGGTTTAATCCCCAAGTACAACAACAACAAAACCCAAAACTATTAGAATATTATATGTGTTTTTCAGGTTGCTTCATGTACGGAATGGAAACTGCAAATATCATTTGGGTGAAGAAACGTTTAAATTAGCTCAGACGTACATGGATAAACTGTCAAAACATGGCCAGCAAGCAAACAAGGCTGCCCTCTATGGAGAACTCTGTGCGCTGTTGTTTGCAAAAAGTCACTATGATGAGGTAAGTGTTTTGAGGGTACATTTCATTGTGACCAGTAAGTGCCCATTATATGTCTTATATGTCTTGTTTTCAAATATTTGATGGGGATGAGGTTGGTTTTTTGAGATAAGTTTTCATCATGTAGTCCAGGCTGACTTTCAACTCGCAATCCTCATGCCTCAGCCTCCCAAATGGAAGGTTTACAGGCATGCACCTCTATGCCCCCCCTTTCATATAGTTTTACTTAATGGTATATATTCCAAAATGGAAAAGTATTCCATTTTTCTAATGGAATATTTATAAGCAGACAAAGAGTATTTGTGAGATAAATTTTAAGGATATATATGTACAATTTGTTACCTTTTTTTTTCTATCTGATCAAATGTTTCTCTGCCTAAATTGTTTTGATGGACATGCTCTGTTAAATGAACCTTTATATTGATGATTTTTTTTTTTTTTTTTTTTTGCAGTACTAGGGGTTGAACCCAGGGCCTTGAGCTTGCATGCTATGCAAGTGCTGGACCACTGAGCTGCACCCCCAGCCCTTTTTCTTTTTTTTTTTTTTTTTTTTTTTTTTTTTTTTTTCCCTTTACTTCTTGAGACAGGGTCTCAACTAAGTTACGCAGACTTCCTCTGGTCTCGAACTTGCGATCCTCCTGGCTCCACCTCCCAAGCTGCTGGGATTACAGGCGTGCTATATTGATGATTTTGATTGGATATATAGTTCCTAGTGAACTCTCTGAACTTGAAAGGCATTTATTTCAGTGGGAATTTATATTTTATTTATACCTTATTGCATTGCTTTAGTCCTTCCTCTCCCTTATAAGAAAGATACTATTAAGCTGGGCATGGTGGCGCACGCCTGTAATTCCAGCAACTCTGGAGGCAGAGGCAGGAGGATCACAAGTCCAGGACCAGAGGCAGTCTCCTAATTTAGCAAGAATCTGTCTCAAAAAGTAAAAAAAAAAAAAAATGAGCTGAGGGTACAACTCACTGGTATAGCACTTGGAAAGCATGCAAGCATGGGACTGTGGGTGCAACCCCCAGTACTGGGAAAGAAAGAGAGAGAACGGGGACGGGAGAGAGAGAGAGAGAGAGAGAGAGAGAGAGAGAGAAAGAACAAAACTATTAATATGTTCATGATAATATATAATTGACAAGCAAGAGCTGTGGTTTAGATTTCATATTTTAAATTTATCCCTATCTTGATTTTTGCCCCATTCTTTTACACATGTCTTTGCCCCGCATCCCCAGTACTGTGGAGCCATACCCAGGGCCTCACACATAACTTTGCAAATGCTCTACCACTGAGCTGCCTCTAGCCCCTTTTCTATTTTTCATCTTGAAATAGGACATCACTAAATTATGCAGGTCTCCTGTGGCCTCAAACCTACAATCCAAACCTCCTGCCTCTGCCTCCTGAGTTGCTGGGATTAGAGCCATATGCCAGTGGGTTGTCCTGGTTGAGTCTTAATGAATGCCTATATTAAAAGTTCTTCAGATATCCCATCATGTTTTTATATCTCTGCATAAGAACTCATCGTAGCCATCTTTGGTTCCTCTTTCACCATTGCCTTTCATCCCTTATTTCTCACACTGCTTTCTAGAAACTGTGCTCTTCTTTCTGTTACGTGAAGTGGTTTGTTGTATATTCAGGAATCTAATCCCCATCCTTGTCTGCAGCAGTAGCACTGTGGTGTCCCATCCCATCAGATCTAGGAAGCTAAGCAGGGTGGGGCCTGGTAGTACTTGGATGGGAGAATGCCTAGGAACACCAGATACTGCAGGCTTGAGAGAAGGACCTAGCAACCCACTCCCAAAAATCAGTCCAGCATTGAAAACCCTATGAATAGCAGAGAAGCACTGACAATAGTGTTTTGCTTGTTGAATGTAGGGTCACTGTGAGTCGGAAACTGACTCAACAGCACCTAACAACAACAACAGCCCCCATCCAGGCTGCAAAATCAGATGCAGATTAGAATCACATGCATATTGGATTTACAGTTTCAACCCAGCTCTCAACCTCAAATCCAGTCAGCACGCAATTCTAATCCATAGCTCTCTAAAACTATTGGAAGGGTATGAATTAGACTCAAGAATACACAGTATATCTTGCCAATCTTTACCTAACTGCCTTTTACTTACCAGTTTCCATTTTCTTTCTCTACTAGGCTACTACTGTTTAATTGGCAGTTATTTTCCTTTTGCATTTAGATTTTGGGGTTTATACTATGCCTTATCTGTGGTCTTGGCAACTCAGCACATTCATGAGGAATGTTTTAAGTCTATTGATGTTTCTTGGATAATTTTGATAGTTTATTCTTTTAATTACAAATAAATAAGTTTTTGTTTGTTTGTTTTTGTTTTTTGTGGTACTGGGGGTTGAACCCAAAGCCTTGCACTTGCATGTTCTGCAAGTGCTGGACCACTGAGCTGCACCCTCAGCCAATTTTTTTACTTTTTTGAGACAGGGTCTCACTAAATTATGCAGACTGTCTCTGGTCTCAAACTTGCAATCCTCCTGCCTTTGCCTCCCGAACTGCTGGGATTACAGGCGTGCACCACCATGCCCAGCTTTCCGTTTATAAGTTTTTATTTTGAGTCAGCATCTCACTAAATTGTGTGGGTTGCCTCTCACCTCAAACTCTCGATCCTCCTGCCTCCACCTCCTGAGTCTCTGGGATTACAGTCCTGTGCCACCTTGAATAAGCTTTTCATTGAAAGCTACAGGAAACCACACAAATCTTGAGAATATAGTACGATAAGTTATAACCAAATTCTCATTGGTCAGGATATGTTAATCATACTGAGACATAATCAACTTCAAAATAGCATTGACTTGGAACAATAAACGTTTATTTCCTGCTCTTGCTTGAGATGGCTATGTTGTTGTTGTTGTTAGGTGCCGTCGAGTCATGTCCGACTCATAGCAACCCTCATAGGGTTTTCAATGGCAGATTATTTCGGGATTGCCTTGGGAGTTGATTGCCACGTCCTTCTCCCATTTTGCGGTGCTGGGAATCGAACTCGGGACCTCAGAGACTGCAGAGCGGTGCTCTACCAACTATGGCAGTACTTAATGTTATGGTTACACTTTGATCAAGATCCAACCGTGATTTGGCACATCTATCTGAAACATTACATTTCTTGGAGCAAAGACAGAAACATCATGGGAAATATGGCTGGCTCTTATAGCTTTCTCCCGGAAATGCCACATTTTAATTTTGCTTTTAATTGGCTAAAGGAAATTACACAGCCACACTTGGTTTTGGAGGTTTTTATCTTTTTTGTGGTGCTAGGGGTAGAACACAGGGCCTTGCATATGCTAGGAATGTGTCCTACCACTGAGCTGCACCCCCAGGTCCCTTATTATTTTTTTTGAGATAGAGTCTTGCCAAGTTTTGCAAGCTGTGTCTGGCCTTGAGCTCAGGATCTTCCTGCCTCAGCCTCCTAAATTGCTAGAATTGTGGACATGTGCTCCAGTGCCCAGGCAGTATTTTACGTTATTACTTTGGAACAAGTTCAGCTTATTTAGTATCTAGCAAACACAAACCAGATTTTATGGCCTAAATGTGAGTTAAGTAACAGCTTTTATTTTTTTGTATCACAGTTACTTCTGAATACCTTTAGCTCTTAAGTGAAATAGAAGAAAAGGAAACTTACAGAGAAAAAATGATTTTCTCCCCATCCTTTGTAATCCCTTCATACAGTTGCTTTTTTCTTTATAGCAATTATTAATATCCAAGATAACCTATTTAGCCTTTTTTCCCTTGTCTGCAAATCAGTAGAAGAAAGACTTTTTAAAATTTTATTTCCTATTACACCACTGGCCTGGAGTTTAGCTTAGTTGGTAGAGTACTGTCTGCACTTTCTGAGGAGCAGGGTTCGATCCCCAGTCCCTCAAAAATGGGAGAAGGATGTGGCAGTCCATTCTCGAAACAATACCCCAAACAGTCAGCCATCGAAACCTTATGAGAATTGCTATGAGTTGAACCCGACTTAAGGGCACCTAATAAGAACCTAGATACTAGCTCATTGCCTGCCACTTAATCTCTCTACACTTCAGTTTCCTGTAATAATAGTACATATCTCATGGGCCTGTTGTGTCAGTTAAGTGTGTTAATGCACGTAAAGTGCATATTACAAAGTAAGCACTCAACAGGCAATTAAGATATAAAATAATAAAGTTTTACAGAAGATGAAGGAAAACATAGGGAACCAAATCTAGGGCTGAAACCTGAAAGACAAGTTTTGTGAGCAATGTATTAGAAGAGGAATGTATTCTAAGGCCGAGGGAATGCTTTGTGCAAAGCCTTCTGGAAAAAAGAGAATATGCCTCTCATTTCCTAAATATGTGTCACATGTCTGCAATGTCTTAATTCAGAAAAACTATAAATATTGAGTAAAAGTAATATAACAGACCCATAAGAAAATTTAGCCTCAAAAATTTTTAAGTATATATATATATATATATATATATATATATATATATATATATATACTGTGCATATTCCTACTAAAGTAGTTGAAAGCTTGTGGAGAAAATTGCAATCCTTTCATTAAATATTGTCAATTTGTTTCATCACAGTTCTATTTCTTCTTAAATTTTTCTTTTTTTAGGCATACAAATGGTGCATTGAGGCAATGAAAGAAATTACAGCGGGTTTACCAGTCAAAGTTGTGGTGGATGTTTTAAGACAAGCTTCTAAGGTAAATATAATGTTAAAATTATTAAATGAATTAAAGGATTTATCATGTAAATTTGTTAACCTAGTATTTAACATCTTAGTTATTGTATACTGCATAGATTAACCAAATCTGTTTTATAAGTTTCTCTGCTCAGTTTTACAAACCTACTTTCTAACCAAAACTGTCTTATGAAGACTTTAGCTGATTTTCTTTTACCAATAAGACCTATGAAACAATTCTTTTTTGGTAATTGTTTCAGCTCACTAAAGTACAGATCAAAGTAGTCTTGGTGGTATTCTGGCTTGAGCTTTTGTTCTTCTTAAACCTGTATAGTAACCTGAATTTAAAAAAAAAAATTTTTTTATTCATTTATTTTGTGGTACTGGGGCATTGAACCCAGAGCCTTACACATGCTCTGCAAGTGCTTAATCACTGAGCTGCACACCCATTTCTTTCTTTATTTTGAGACAGGGTCTTGCTAAATTACACAGGTTGTGTGTAGCCTCGAATTCATGATCCTCCTGACTCTGCTTCCCAAGTCATTGGGATTACAGGCATGTACCACCACTCCTTATGCAGTAGCCTGAATTCCTTATGCAAGAATTATATTGTCAAGCCAGATGTGGTGCCAAACGTCTATAATCTCAACATCTGAGAGGCTAAATCAGGATACCAGCCTGGTCTAAGTAACAAGTTCCAGGACATCCTTGGCTACACAGCCTCTCATTTCCTGATCATATTTCCCCTAAGGGCTAGCTAAGTATTAAATGTTTACTCATAGTATTGCGGTCTCACACGAAAACATCTTGATATACTTGACCTGCTGGAAAAACTTAATTTGATTTTTCTCTAATTTCTTCTTTTTCTCTAAATAAATGATTAATTCTTTGAGGCCATTTAGTAGCATTTAAAAATTAATGCTTAGGATCTTGGAAGGAAGGAAGTTCCAAATAGAACCATTCTATCTATCCATTTATTTATTTTCTGTATCGGGAGGCTGAACCCATAACCTTGCACGTACTTTGCAAGCTGCTCTCTCAACCCCTTTTATACTTTTTATCTTGAGACAGCATCTCACTGAATTAGGCAAGCTGCCCCTGGCCTTAAACTTGGAATCCTTCTGTCTCAGCATGTGCCTCTGAGCCCAGCTGGAGCCCTTCTATTTATGTCTTAAGAGTTTTTTCTTTATTAATGATTACTGTGATAATATATGAATTCTACATACTGTAGTACACTGATGAACTGTTTGAGAATTTAACAATTTTTCTACTTTGTCTTTAGGCTTGTGTAGTTAAACGTGAATTTAAGAAGGCAGAACAGTTAATTAAACATGCAGTGTATTTGGCACGGTAAGTGATTATTATTAAAAATACCACTAAAAAATCTCTCTACTTTATATCCTAATTTTTTTTATCTTTTTATAGGGATCATTTTGGATCCAAACACCCAAAATACTCTGATACACTGCTAGATTATGGGTTCTACTTACTCAATGTAGATAATATCTGTCAGTCTGTTGCAATTTATCAGGTATGTTAATGGTTACTCTTTTTTTCTTTGAACCTAAATTGACTTGCTATTGGTTTGTGGTGTATAGACTATATCTTAAAATAACTCTTTAAACCCTGTCCCCTTCTTACAGGTTCACTATTATTTTACTAAGTATTACCTAAGAGGTTTAAAAGTCAGTTTTAGGAACTAAAGAGGATGATTTATGAATAGAATTGGTAGATTGTGGGCCTATATTTAGGAGTTATTTTCTGTCATTTGCCAAGATGATAGCTTGTCTTTGTGGTTGATTTACCAAGTGTCAGTATAGCTCCCTTTTTACCATGGGCTGATAGCAACAATTTTAGGCCTTATAGCAGCCATTCTCAGGTAAATGATGTACTGTACCATGGCTCTAGACAAAGTATCCTTGATTTTACAGTTCACTTTTAAAGAACAGATGGAGAAAAATACTGATGTGATTCCTAAGACATAAGAATGACTATTCAGCCATAGCCTGCTTTTTTTTAAAACTTTTTTTGTGGTACTAGGGGTTGAACCCAGGGCCTCTGCAAGTGCTGGACCACTGAGCTGCACCCTCAGCCCATTTTTTTTTTTTACTTTTTTTTTTTTTTTTTTTTTTTGAGACAGGGTCTCGCTAAGTTACGCAGACTGCCTCTGGTCTCGAACTTGTGATCCTCCTGCCTCCACCTCCTGAGCCGCTGGGATTATAGGCGTGCACTACCGTTCCTGGCTATCTGTAGCCTTCTTAAATCAGACTCCATCTTCACAAAATTAGGCCTTCTAGGTCATTTTCATGTTCTACTGTGATTTAAGGATAGAAGGACTTTCTTGCTTGAAAATTGTGGGATTGGGTATATAAATTTGAGGATGTTTAATTTTACATAGGTGATATTTTCTAAAGGTATACAGTATTATTAAATATTTTTATGACTCTTTCAGGCAGCCCTTGACATTCGACAGTCCGTGTTTGGTGGCAAAAATATCCATGTAGCAACAGCTCATGAAGATTTGGCTTATTCTTCTTATGTTCACCAGTATAGTTCTGGGAAATTTGACAATGCACTGTAAGTTCTGCATTCCTTTTCAGTGAAGAATTAAAACTATTTTTTGCTTTTCCCCTAGTACAATAGTCCTTAATGTAGTTTATGGATTATTAGAGCTTTAGGAAGATGCCTAAAATGTTTTCAAAGTTATTAAAATCATTCCAATTTATAAGCCATTCATTTAGGCTTTATGTAGTTTAATATTGAGACTTGCATATTTCCATATAGAATGATTTATCTTTTGAATATTCCCTTCAGTAATTTTTTTTCTTTCTTTTCTTTTTTCTTTCTTTCTTTTTTTTTTTTAATTTGTTTGTTTGTTTGTTTTTTGTCTTTCTTTTTCTTTTTGAGACAGGGTTGCAATGTGTAGCCCATGCTGGCCTGGAACTGTCTATGTAGACCAGGTTAGCCTCAAACTTGTGCCACTACTCCTGCCTCAGCCTCCCACTCTCAGTAATTTTGCTTTGATTAGTACAGTAGCCTCTTGCTATATGACAGATCTAATGTTGTTGTTAGATGCTGTCAAGTCGTGTCCGACTCATAGTCAGGCCCTTATAGGGTTTTCAATGGCTGACTGTTTTGGGACTGCCACAGGAGTGGATTGCCACATCCTTCTCCCATTTTTGTGGTGCTAGAATTCCAACTTGGGACCTCAGAGACTGCAGAGCGGCACTCTACCAACTGAGCTAAATCCCAGCCCCGTGACCGACCTAATAACTTAAAAACTTCTCACTGAAAAATCATAGAAATATTGAATAAAACATAACAGTCAGCTCTTTGAAATGTGTAACTAAGAGTCAAGGAAAATCCTCAACAATCAATAATAGACACCTAAATCCACAGACATTAACTATGGCCTAACCACTCTGGGATGGTAGGAAATTTTAGAGGTTTCTCTAACCTTGGTTGCATAATAATCTTGAGTTTATAAGAAGTTACCCTATAGGAAGCTATGAGTAAGAACTGAAATCCTCACATGAAGCCAAGATCAAAGATACACCCTCAGGAAAAGGATAGAGTAGGAGAAAAATTGTCCATTGGCAGAGCAATGACAAGTTTGTTCATTTGAGTTTGGTCCTGTACCACTCCGGAGTGTGAGAATCATCCAGGCAGGAACCTACAGACTGAACACTGTAGAGCTGTTGGTTCTTTAGGAATGCCTTCTCGGAGAAAATGCAAAACTCTTAGAAATAATTAACTATCAACCCATACCATACAGACTTCTTAGATCATGTTCTATCTAAAATGAACTTGCCATCAAAAATTACAGAATAGGAGCTGAATGTGGTGTTGCATGCCTGTAATCCCAGCACTTGGGAGAGTGAGGCAGGAGGAGTGAGGCCAGTCTGGACTACATAGCAAGATCCTGTCTCAAAAAACAAACAAACAAACAAACAAAAGAAACAATTCTTCTATGAGTGAGTCAGCAGACAAAATGAATAGGATTAAAACCCTGAAAACTTTAGTTAAAGGGATTTTTTTTTTTTTTTGGTAATGCCATAAAACATATATTCTTTAATGATTAAAGGCATAAAATGGATCAGGGGAAGTGATACACACCTGTATCCCAGCAACTCTGGAGGCTGAGGCAGGAGGATCACAAGCTCAAAGCCAGAGGCAGCTGGCATTAACTTAGCAAGATCCTGTCTCAAAATAAAAATGCATTGGGAGATGCAGCCCAATGGTATAGTGCTTACAAAGCATGCGTGAGGCCCTGGGTTCAACTACCCAGTACCACCACCAAAAAAAAAAAAAAAAAAAAAAAAAAAAAAGAGGAAGAAGATACAAAATGGGTTGGTAAACTATAGCCTCCAGGCAAAATAAAGTTTTACTGGAATATAGCCGTGCTCATTCATCTGTTTTCTGTGGCTGTTATCATGCCATTGTATCAGAGTTAAATAGTTGTGACAGATTGCCAACAATCTAAAATATTTACTGTCTGGCCCCTTACAGAAAACATTTGTCAACTCTACTATAAAAGAAGGAATGAGTAATAATTTGGAAGGAAAATAAAGAAAAAAGGTAGATTTTACTTTGAGGAGTTAGAGGGAGAGTCTTCTTGTGTCGCCCTGGCTGGACTTGAACTCCTGGGCTCAGTGATCCTCCTGCCTCAGCCTCCTGAAGGCTGGGAATACAGGTATGTGCCATGGCACTTGGCTTAGATTTCAAAATAAAACAAGTAAAGCCAGATATGGGGCAGATACCTGTATTCCCAGCAGTCAGGAGATGGAGACAAGAGGATTATGAGTCCTGGGGGATGTAGTAAGAAACTGTCTCAAAAAACCAAAAAAAGAAAATAATTAAAAAACTAACTGATATGTGCTACAACATAGTTGAACCTTGAAAACTTTGTGTTCAGTAAAAGAAATGAGCACAAAGGATCATATCTTGTATGATTCCTTTTTATATGAAATGTCTAGAATAGGCACATCCATAGAGACAGAAACTAAATAGATGTTACTTAGGCTGGGGAGTTGGAGGGAAGTGGGGAGTGACTGCTAAATGGTCCTGGGTTTCTTTTTGACATGATAAAAATATCCTAAAATGGATTGTAGTGATGGATATACAATTGTGAATGTCCTAAAATCCATGGGTGAATTGTGTGGTGTGTGAATTATATCATAATAATAGGAGATCTGTTTCTTCACCAATAAAATGACAGTACTGAATGTTAAAAAAAATTTTTTTAAGCCAGGCACAGTGGTGCATACCTGTAATCCCAGCACTCGGGAGGCTGAGGCAGGAGGATTACAGAGGCCAACCTGGGCTATATAGCAAATTCCAGGCTAACCGGGACTACATAGCAAAAAACAAAAAAGAGGGAAGAAGGGAGAGATGAAGAAAGAGGAAGCCTGTTAAGTATTAAAAAAATAAAACAAATGACTAGAAATAGAAAACAATCATTCACATTAAAGCTCAGTAGCCAAGTTAAACAGCAGATTAGTTACAACTAAAGAGAGAACTAGTGAATTTGAAGATAGATTTGAGAAATTTTGGTATTACTTAGAAGATCAAGATAGGAGGCTTAAAGTTGTAAGGACCTGACAGGTAAAATTGACAAATGGCTTACCTTCTATTTGGTGATGTAGACTATAACCAAGCAAACATGTCAGGCAAGAAAATTGTTGTGAAGGATAAAGTAGGCTAAGAGTTTAGAGAGTGGTGGTAGATTATTTTTAGGGATGTCTATATATAGTCTGGGCCTGCAGCTGTAGCCCTGTGGCATCCGATCCCGTCAGATCTCGGAAGCTAAGCAGGGTCGGGCCTGGTTAGTACCTGGACGGGAGACCGCCTGGGAACACCAAAAGCTGTAGGCTTGGGAGAAGGACCTGGCAACCCCCTCCCAAAAAAAAAAAAAAAAATCAATCTGCCATTGAAAACCCTATGAACAGCAGAGAAGCACTGACAATAGTGTTTCCCCTGTTGAACAGAGGGTCTCTATGAGTCGGATACCGACTTGACGGCACCTAACAACAACAACAACATATATAGTCTGTTCTGGAAAGGCCTGTTCAGTGAGACTGAGCCATATGGATATTCAAGGAAGCATTGTAGAGAGAGGGAAAAGCAAGTGCAGAGGTGAGAACATGCTTTGTAATTGCTAGGCCTGTGTGACTGAAAAGGTAAGAGAGGGTTGGTTTGAGTATGGGAGGAGATGATATCAGAGAGGTGTCAGAGTGAGATACTATATTGAGCTTTGGGAACCACAATAAGGACTTCCAGATTTATTCTGAGGGAGATGACAATCCATTGGATGTTAAAAGTTCAGTCCACAACAGGTTGAAAATTTAAAGCAAATGATGAACTGATTCTTGGGGCTTAGGATGTAGCTCAGAGGTAGAGAGCTTCCTTTAGCATGTGAAAGGCCCTGGGTTCAATCCCCAGCCTACAAGAAAAATAAAAAGGAAAAGAAAAAAAAATCCTGATTCATTACCATGGTTTTAGGAGGACTTTCTACTAATATTATATTATAGGTTGTGATTTTTTAAAAAATGCTTAAATCACTTGTAACTAAAAAGAAATGCTAGACTATATCTATCTGTATTGCAGATTTCATGCAGAAAGAGCTATTGGTATCATTACCCACATCCTACCTGAAGATCATCTTCTTTTGGCTTCTTCAAAGAGGGTGAAAGGTACCCTTTGTGTAATCTAGTCTCAGATAATTTTAAATTGGCAATGTATGGCATAACATAGAGGTATTTATTTTTCTCAGAGATGGTAGGATTAGACTGTATCTACATATTACCCAAAAAGCCAATTCTCTCAACTCTATTTAAGGGTTTCCAGTGGTTCTTAATGAAAGATTGTTCACTTCTCTCATAACATTTTTAAGTTGCCTTAATTTCTTTTGTCTTTCTTTCATTCATTCATGCATACATTAATTGCTTTGAAGAGAACATGGAGGAATAACACAGGTGATTCCACAGTAACATGGATAGGACACAAAAGATGGGTTTTGTAGATTTAGCTATAATTACAGGCAAGATTCTTCCCTGCACCCTCCAGTACCGGGGCCTCACATATGCTAGGCAAGTACTCTGCCACTGAGCCACACCCTAAGCCCCTTTTTTATTTTATATTTTGAGATAGGGTTTTGCTAAATTGCACAAGCTGCCTCTGGCCTTGAACCTACAATCCTTTTCCGCACCTTCCTCAGTAGGTGGGATTACAGGCATGTGCCATAGCACTGATTTATGGCAGGATTCTTAAACTGAGCTTCAAATTAGGTTACCCCGAGTGTTTCAGGGTGCTTGCCAAATACCACTTTCTTCCTTTTTTAGTTTAACTTTTCTTCTGATCCTCACCAATAGTCTTTCACTTAATGCATTTATTTTGCTAATATGATTCAGTCATTCTTACAGAATTCCATGCATATTGCACAAATTTTATCTTAATTCTGGAACTGAGGTTTTTTTCTCCCTTTATGTTGGCAGTTAAGTTATACAAGTAATATGTGATTCATTTCAGAAGTTAGAAGTTAGAAAAGAGAAAAAGTAAGTTATCTAAAGCGCTACCAATCCTGAACCAACATTTTGGTGATTATTCTAGATTTTTATTTCTTTAAATAAGATAATTAAACTAATGCATATTTTTTTAGTTTTATAACCTGATTTTTTTCCACTTAAATATATCATGAACATTTTTCCATTTCATTTTCTTTTTCTCCCCTGAGACGGAGGCTCACTATGTTGCCCAGTGTGGCCCAAAACTTGGGGTCCTCCTACCTCAACCTCTGGAGTAGATGGGTTTCCAGGTGTGGGTCACTATGCCAGCTTTCACTTCTTATTTATTTTTTAATGGTGCTGGGGATTGAACCCAGGGCCTCATGAATGCTAGGCAAGTGGCTACCACTGAGCCACATCCCCAGCCCCATTTTTTCATTTCAGTATGTGTAGGTATGTACCCTTTCTTTTAATGTATTTAACATCATCTCTATTATTGGACCTTTGTATTGTTTTTAAACCTTTTGTTCTTTAAAAATGCTACACAGATAAGTTTCTTCTACATACCTTTGTACACATAGAAAACTTTCCAAGAAATGAAATAATCTGGTAAAATAGTATTCTTAAGGCTTCAGGTGGAATTTGCAAGTCTTAAATGGAACTTTGAAATTGAAATGTCTTCTGGCCTGATTTGGTTGGTCAAGTGAGTAGGAGGAAACCAGTTCTTTTAGTTGTGTTTGGTTAAAGGTTATGTTTTATAAAGGGTGGTGTCAGAATTTTCAAAGTACTTAAGTACTCCTTGACACAATTTCATAACTTCAAAAAATTTGCTTCTCCAAGCCATTTACTTTAATAAACAAATTCTCATTAGCAATGTATAACAGTCTTTTTAAAATTAAAACAGGAGCTAATTCTACAAAATAATTTGATGTACATTGTTGATTTTCTTAAATTTGAATTTCATTTTACGGTATAAAATAAAATTGCTCTTCCAGAAGTGTACTGTACAAATGGAATACTTTGATCTTGACCAGTCTAAACCATAATCACATATAAGTAAATGCAAAAAATATTTATGTTATTTAATTTCAATTGGATGCTCTCATTGGCTTGGGAAATGGTTTTGAAGTGCACTAATTTATTACTTTCTTTATTCAGCACTTATTTTAGAGGAGATTGCAATTGACTGTCATAATAAAGAAACTGAACAGAGGCTGCTTCAAGAAGCTCATGATTTGCACCTGTCTTCACTCCAACTAGCTAAAAAAGCTTTTGGAGAATTTAATGTACAGACTGCAAAACACTATGGTAACCTTGGAAGACTTTATCAGTCAATGAGAAAATTTAAGGTAAAAATATATTTGATATTCTTCTCTATTAAATCTTCAGTAATATTAAGCAATGAAGTATATACTTATTATCCTCTTATATTATTCCATAAAAGAACTGAGAAGACAGGTAATATAAAACAATATAGTCAAAATATAAATAAAAATAGAGAATCAATACCATGGAAAAATAAGAAACATATTAGTATTGTCCATTTTGGGATCTCAGTAAGAGAAGAATAGAGAGTCTGCTTAAGATGTTCATTTTTGCCTGATAATCTATATATGCCTCAGACTGAGTTTAGTTTGTTGGAATAAAAATCTTTCAAAACTCCAAAAAAAATAAATAAAATATGTCTATGTAAACTGACACTTCCATAACCAGGTCCATATATATTTTGGGATGTGGTAACTAAAAGAAATAATTTTCAACTCAGAATACCTTTTTTGTTTGTTTTTTTTTGTTGTTGTTTCTTTGAGACAGGGTCTCACTGTGTTGCCCAGGCTGGTTTCAGACTTTCAGTCATCCTGCCTCAGCTCCCCAAATGCTAGGATTATAGACATATGCCACCATGCCCAACTTAGAATGTCTTTTTTAATTTCTTCTAAGAATTTTGTTAACTTCTTCTAACAATTTTTTATTACTTGGATAAGTTTTTGTCACTTTTGGCGTAGAACACTATTACTGTTATCACATAGTTTCCAAAACCAATAGTGCTGCTCATGGACAACTTTTAGAATAGCATAATATGTTCTTTGATCTTATTACCAGCACTCATAAGCTGTCCTTTGCATTTAGAACAATCTTGCTGATTGAGTAAGAATGTTGACCTAAGAGGACAGGCACCATGGTGCACACCTATAGTCCCAGCGACTCAAAGAGGCTGTGGCAAGAGTTTTGTGAACTCAAGGCCAGTTGCAGCCTGCACAGTTTGGCAAGACACTGTCTCAAAACAAAAAAATTAAAAAGTGGGGGAGGTCCACACATGGTGGCACGTGCCTGTAATCCCAGCCCTCAGGAGGCTGAGGCAGCAGGATTGCCAAGAGTTCAAGGCCAGCCTGCGCTTCACAGCAAGACTGTCTCAGAGAGAAAAAAAAACAATCATTAGGGTGGACAGGGAGTGCAGCTCAGTGGTAGACCACTTGCCTAGTATGTGGGAGGCCATGGAACCAACCCCCCAGTACTATAAAAAAAACTAATTTTAATAATTTGTTAACCTCAGAAATATGTATAGTTGATTTGACATAATTATTTTCAGGAAGCTGAAGAAATGCACATCAAAGCAATTCAGATTAAAGAGCAACTCCTTGGTCAAGAAGACTATGAAGTAGCACTTTCAGTGGGACATCTGGCGTCTTTATATAATTATGACATGAATCAGTACGAAAATGCTGAGAAACTTTATTTGCGATCTATAGCAATTGGTATGTTACCCTTAAATGTCTTTCAATCATTTGATTAGAGATCACCATATCAACATGTCTTATATGTTGTCTGAGAGGAATGTTATTGCTGACATAAAAGTTTAGATGTAAAGGATATCCAGAAATGACAAGAAAAATCACCTGGAAAACTTTCGTAAAGGTGCTTTTTGATGTTCAAGTCAATAGTAAAAGATATGACACCAGAGTGTCAAGGGTAGCCCCAAAATAGTTATATTAAACTATTTGTGCAGTTACTGTCTCAATCCCTCTCCCTGTCCCTCCTCGTGTCTTTAACATCATAGATCATGTTTACCTATTTTTAAACTTAATATAAATGTAGTCATACAATATATATTTTTATTTCTGACTTAGTGAATATTAATTGCAAAATATATTTGTTGTTAAATATCCATATCCCTTGTTAATTTCCAATGCTATGTAATAATTTTATTGAGCTAGTGTATCATCGGAAACCCTATCGATAACAAGAGAAATACTGTTGACATAGTGCCAGGCATGGCATAGCACGGGGGAGTGTTTCATTCTGTTGTACATAAGGTTTCTATGAGTTGGACCCAAATTGACAGCACCTAACAGCAACAAGAAGTGTGTCATAATTTTCCCCTTCCACTGTTAAGGAACATAATGGAGCGTTTGAGTTGTTTCCATTTCAGAGTATTGCAAAATAAGATGCTGTGGTGATCATCTTATAAAGTCCCTATTAAACTTCTTGCCCTTTATTTTATTTTATTTTTATTTTTTTGCGGTACTGGGGTTTGTACCCAGGGCCTCACGCTTTGCAAGTGCTGTACCACTGAGCTGCACACCTAGCCCATTTTTTTCTACTTTTTTGAGACAAGGTCTTGCTAAGTTACGCAGACTGCCTCTGGTCTTGAACTTGCGATCCTCCTGCCTCTGCCTCCCCAGCCACTGAGATTACAGGCATGGGCCACTGCACCATGCGCTTCTTGCCCATTTTCAATACTGAATTGTCTTTTCATTTTTTTCTTGGCTTACGGACTTCTTCACCCTTTGTTGGCTATATGTGTTGTAGATACCTTCTCTCATTGCACTGCTTGTTTCCCAAGGGTGCCTTTTAGAGAGTAGAATTCAGTTTGGTTGTTTGTTTTTGTTTGATTGTTGTAGGGAAACAGGGTTTCACTAGGTAAACCAGGCTGGCCTGGAACTTACAGCAGTTCTCCTACGTCAGCCTCCCAAGTGATAGGATTGTGGTTGTACACCATGATGCCTGGCCATAATTCCTTCATGATAATGTGACTAAATGAATCGATATTTTTTTCTTTTGTGGTTAGCAGGGTTTTTTTGTTTTGTTTTGTTTTGTTTTGTTTTTTGCGGTACTGGGGGTTGAACCCAGGGCGTCATGCTTGCATGCTGTGCAAGTGCTGGACCACTGAGCTGAACCCTCAGCCCATTTTTTTTACTTTTTGAGACAGGGTCTCGCCACGTTTGCCAACTGCCTCTGGTCTCGAACTTGCGATCCTCCTGCCTCCGCCTCCTGAGCTGCTGGGATTACAGGCGTGCACTAGTTAGCAGTTTTTGTATTCAGTTTAAGAAATCTTGTCCTATCCCTAGTCTTCTTTTTTTTTTTTTTTATAGTCCTTGGGGGTTGAATGGTTTAAAAAACCATTCCATTAAAACCACATCATTTTACAGTTCTAGTGAAACCAACTTCTGTAAACAAGAAAATTTTTTAAAGTCTTAATGTAACTCACATGTGAGTGGGTTAAAAGGCATGAATATAAGAATTATATCTATTCCCTTCTGGAGAATAAAACCAAGCCAGCCTACCTAAAGAATTAAGTCTCTGTTTGTGTTTAGAAACAAAAAACAAAACAAAACAAAACAAAAACCTACTTGTTACTTCATTATTTGAACTTACTTTCTTTTTGGTTACTTTCAGGGAAAAAACTTTTTGGTGAAGGCTACAGTGGACTAGAATATGATTACCGAGGTCTCATTAAACTTTACAACTCCATTGGAAATTATGAGAAAGTGTTTGAGTATCACAATGTTCTGTCTAACTGGAACCGGTTGCGAGATCGGCAGTATTCCGTGACCGATGCTCTTGAAGACGTCAACACCAGCCCCCAGTCCACTGAAGAAGTGGTGCAGTCCTTCCTGATGTCTCAGAATGTTGAGGGACCAAGCTGCTGAGGGAGGACCTCAGTTAACCAATTACCTTTTCCCAGATTCCAGGGAATTCCATACTGTGAAATCAAGACCATATTGTTTTGGGGGGCTGGAATTTGCATTGAAACACTGGTCCAGTCCATTGAAGACCCTATTTTGGGTAATCTCTATCTTGCAGAGTGTCCATAGAATAAGCATATATTCAGTTATATTCAGCATGTACCGCATGTATAAGTAGTCTGGCCCACATTTTCAACCTAGTAGAACAAACAACAGAAATCCCTTTTTTTTTTTTTTTCCTTTTTAAAAAATTCGTTTTGCAGAAAGCCTGAAAGAAAAGAAAAAAAAAAAGAACCCCTAAATAAAACTATTTAAGAGTTTAAAAGAGTTGCATTCTTATTATGTAAGGATGATTTTAACAACTTTTTAACATATAATTCTTCCATGTGGAGGTATTCAATACTGTATTGTAAAGAAATTATATGGAGAAAAATCTTTTTATGCAGTACAGAAAAGTAAACACAAGTACTAATAAAAGAGGGACATCCTGATTTAGGCTTGGCCACCTTACCCAGACAAGTGGATACAACCACTCCAGAGCTATACTACAAGGGAAGGACTGTCATATTCATCTGAACTGGACCAGTGTTGATCTGTAAGTAATAGAATATCTGATAGACCAGCAGTTTTAACTCTTTTGTTTGTTTTGCTTTTTGGTACAACAATGCAAGATGCTGTAATAGCATTTGCTAACAGGACCAGGAGGATCTAAAAAGGACCAGCCTAATGTAGAAGGTGCTTATTTGGACCAGAGGCTTTAGAGTATTATTTTAGCCCTTGCATATACCTTTATCAATAGAATGATTTCATTTAGATATGTAATGCAAAGTGATAATGCAAAAACTATATTCATATAATAGATAACCAAACTAGGGAAATTTGGGAATTTCCATGGCATATCTTTAGTCAAGGTAAACAGATGGCAATGCCATAAGCAAGTCTATAAATATCTGCTGCAACTGCCGCCCTCGGTTTGTTATCCTAATAATCAATGCAGTTAACAAGTATATTGGTTAAGAGTCATGACAAAGCTCATGTCCAGATGGGAATTTTAGGTTACTATATGGTTTGTGGGGATTAAGGACAATGAATGCCCAAAAATAAATCTTAGAAAATCCTTCATTTTTATGGTAAATAATAGTATAAGTGAGTCATTTTATATCAAGTCCAGTAGTCAACAGGGATGATCCTTTATATCACTAATTTTTTTGGTTTTGATCTTCTTCTAAGCCAGTGGAGTTATTTAATGTTGAGTAATGTTCAAATTTTAAAAGTTGTAACATGTAGCAAACCAAGAAACAGAAAGGTCTTTTGCTGTTACCTCAATTCTTCTTATAGTGGCCCATCTGGTGCCTCTATAATTAAGAATCTGGGTCTCTCCCCTATTTTCAGGGGTTCATGACTTGGTTGTTAGAGATGTTGCTCCTGGCTAATGCTTGGAGTAGTCTGTGGGTGAGTGGATGTGTGTTGAATTTTGATTTTCTTTTAGCATGCATATTGGGTGAGGAGAGAAAATGTAAGCTGTCACATAGGATATAGAAAACAATTAGTTGTACATTTCAAAACGTCTGTTAAATGCTTTTTTGAGCTTCCCAACTTTAACCTTCTTGGAAACAACTTCTTGGAGTCTTCATAGTTACGCACCAGTGCACAAAAGTCCTTAGGAGGGGATTTACTGGGAGGTGTACCTAAAGAGATGGGTACACCCTTTGATAACTTTGTGATTTAGAAGCCTGTATTTATTCCTCAGATTGAATTACTTTCTTTTTAAATTCTGGAAAGAATAAGTTTGGCACACCTATAATTTATGATGTTGATCCCCCTCTCAGTTAATTGCAGTCTACTGTCAAGGGGCACTCTTTGTTAATTACCAAATGTGACCAAGGACTAACAGTTTTTAGTTACTCACTTCTATCCTCTTTAGCCCATATACTTAATACCTCCAAAGATATTTTCAGGATAGGCTTTGTATACTCTTACTGGTTATTTAGAGCCCTGTGGTATGTTTGTGATATAGGAATGTCATGGTAAATTACTTTTCAATAAATATTTTGAAATTTATGTTTCCACATTTTTTTACCTGATTTTTTGGTTTTTGGTTGCACATATAGCATTTCATAGGATAAAGTTAAGTTAAGAAAATAATTTAAGGCCTCATTCTCAGTTTGGACCTAGCTCATACCCAGTGATAAAGTAACTTGATATTTGAAACACTGTGGCTATATGGTGATAATGTCAAACAGCAACCAGTTATTATTTTTTTTTCAAATACTATTACCAGTTTCTCCTCATCACCACTGCTTTAATGTAGTTTTCTGTTAAGTCCGCAAAAGTTAGTATAATGCCTACACTCTAGCTTAAGAAAACATTGCTATTTTGTTAGTGATATGACTTGACACATTATTTCTGATTCTAACAAAAAATAATACCCTTATAATTTTAAGTGTAGGATTTATCCCTTTAGTGGGGATGTTTAGGATAAATTAGATGAATGCCACAGTGATTTATGATGTTAAAAAAACTCAAAGGAAAAACGGAATAAAATTTGCCTTGCAATAAGTGATAGCTTGCACAAACTTTTTACATATGGGGGGTTGTGTGTAAAGAAGCACTGGCCAACTTAAGGACTTTTCTGGTGATTCAGTGAAGTAATGTTAAATAAGGGCCTTGGTCTCATCCTTCTCTGACTTGCCCAGTCTTTTCCCTAAAGTTTGGTGCTACTCAAGGTGAGGGCATCAGGGAGCTGTTGCACAGGCTGCACAGGTGGTCAAGTCCTGCTTGCATTCAGTTTAATAGAGCCAGTTGGAAAGTAGCCTTTCACCAAAGGATTAGGACTCTTCTCACCATCAAATCTCTATTCTTTGTTTGGTTAAAAATGAACTCACTATTGTTTTTTAGTAACCCCTTCCCAGGTATTCTTGCATTGTGAAAATAAAGGATTTAACAGAGACCTTTATTCCTAAATCATTAGGAAGAGGTCATAATCTTGTAAAAATCAAGTACAGAAAGCCATGCATGGTGGCACATGCTTGGAGTCCCACCTATTTGGGATGCTGAGACGGCAGGATCACTTGAGCCCATGAGTTGAGATGAGGCTGGGCAACCATGCGAGATACCATCTCAAAAGAAATACATATATATATACACATATATAAAAACATATGTGTGTATATATGTACATATATATATATATATCTTAGAAATAATGAGTGTACCATTTGGCTGCTCTTTATAGTGCAAACAGAAAGCTGAACAATAACTGCATGCCTAAAACATGATTAAAGCTTTTGGCCAAAATTTTGCAAATTGAAGGAATGATTTGCTAAGCAGCAGGTATTGTTAACTGCCACTTATTTTCATGCTTTCTCCAGGATTTGTAGCCTTGGTGCTTCCAAACTTCTTTTTCTGGATGGCAAAGTTACTACTGGAAAAATACTTATATATAAGTGCTAATTTTCAAGGGTTTTATTTTCATTTTAAAAATTATTTCTTATTTCACCTCTTGGCTTTGGAAGACCTCAAGTTACCAGAAAAAAAAATTTTTTTTAATATGACATTTGGATTAATCTCCAGCTTGAACATTAGTAGTTCCTTTGTCCACAAATCTCAGGAACATTTTAGGCAGAAACCTGATTTTACCCTGTTGATGATCTGAAGGAGTGTGCTTTAGGATTTGTTAAATAATAATAATCTTAATTGCAATCCTAGGTATCTATAGCATGAGTGGCCTTAGTGAGTTTGTTGAAGTGCACATGTTTTTCAAAAGTAAAATTTAAGATTATATATGCTATATATAGATATCTAGAAAACTTGGTTTGTGGTGCACAGTTAAGTGTTGGATCACTAAACAACCATTGCAGGTACCATTTGTGTAACATCACTCATTTCTGTATATTCCTTTTATGGGAGGATATGTTGCCATGGTAACTAAAACTGTTCAATTCAGTTCTACTTTTATGATGTGAATGAATGCTATGTTTTATTAAATATTACCAGGTCAGTACTATTTTTATACTTTATTAAGCAACGGGGGATTTTAGTTTAATAGGCTCAAAATAAAAAGCTCTTAATGGAACAATTAAAAACAAATCACTAACATTCTTTACGGGAAAATCCCCAATACTAGTGCCACAATAATTTCTATAGAAATATCTAAGGTCATTATAGACTTTTGAAGACAGTTCATTGTGTCAGAATGATCTTTCATATCATTCTCACCCACTTGTAGTCCCCACCATTATTTGTAACTATTAAACCATACTAAGTATGTTTGTAACCAGCATTGTGATATATTCTGTACTTGTATTGCTAAAAATGAATTATTGACCTAATAAATATAGTGTTCCTGCATTTAGTTGTGATTGCTTTTGGTTGGGACTCAGGATTATTTAAATGTTGCTTATGTTTTTATTAGAGAACAGTGTGAGAGAAACTGTTGGAACTAGAACAAAAGTATTCTTGTTCAGGAAAATTAAAATGTGTGCTTGAGGAGGCGTATGATAGGTAGCAGCATCTGGAGATGGTGCTCATGAAAGCAGTTTGGATACAACAGAGTACTACATTAACACAGGGGCCTTTTTTAGTCTTTACTAAAATGAATGTACCACTCTTCTCCCTAGGCTTCCAACTCTAGAAG
Organism: Pedetes capensis; assembly: GCA_007922755.1. Taxonomy (NCBI): domain Eukaryota; kingdom Metazoa; phylum Chordata; class Mammalia; order Rodentia; family Pedetidae; genus Pedetes; species Pedetes capensis. Next base: position 129,218 of record VMDO01001872.1, on the reverse strand, counting down.
ACTGAATGAACATGGTTGGTAAGAGACATGGTGAAGTTCTGCTGGGAATAGCAGAGAAAATCCTAAATCTGAGTTTCAGTTCAAGCTCTGCTGCTGAACTGTAGGAATTGAGTTATGTTCCAACAACCATCCTTCTGTTTCATTTCCTCACATGAAAGAGAGGGTCAAATTAGGTCTTAAAAAATCTTTACCATGAAACAGCATAAATCTCAATAAGTACTCAAAAGACAGTTACAGGAAATGAAGCCACATTTTAGAAGATTATAAAGAAAATATTTTATGCAGAATCCCATCTTGTAAATCCACACTAGCTTCATTGCTTGCACCTTCATCACTACTATATTGACCTTTTTTTTTTTTTTAATCCCAGACTGAAACTTTGAACATGCTATTTCTTCCCCTGTGGAATACTATTTCCTGGGTAAAGTCTAACTAATCTGTCAAGGTAAAGGTCAAGGAAATTCTTCCCTTTAAAGCTTGAATTGCTGCTTGTTATTAATGCAGCATTTTATTCAAAGGTTTGTTAAAGTAATTACCAGTCTTATAACTTGCAGTATTAAGACTATTTCCAGTTTGTAAATTTCACTGATTTGTGCCCTGATTTGTGTCTCATTTTACCCTCTGGTAGATACTGTTCTAAATGTGTTAGCAAACCATACCCAGATCCTTTTTTTTTTTTTTTTTTTTGTATGTGTGTGTGTGTGGTACTGGGGGTTGAACCCAGGACCTTGTACTTGCATGATCTGCAAGTGCTGGACCACTGAGCTGTACCCCCAGCCCTTTTGTTGTTGTTGTTGTTACTTTTTGAGACATGGTCTCACTAAATTACGCAGACTGCCTCTGGTCTGGAACTTGGGATCCTCCTGCCTCCGCCTCCCAAGCCCCTGGGATTACAGGCATGCACCACTGTGCCCAGCCACACCCAGATGCTTTAAACACACATCTCTATAGTTAAAAAATTCAAGACAGGCTGAGAGTGTAGCTGATGCTAGTGCATGTGGTTAGGATGCATGAGGCCCTGGGTTCAATCCCCAGCAAGAAGAAAAAAAATCAACACAAACACTTATTAGGATGGCTATTTTAAAACAAAAGCAAAAGCTGAGCTTGGTGGCACATGCCTGTAGTCGCAGCAACTCAAAGATGGAAGCAGGAAGATCTCAGGTTTGAGACCCAAGGTAGCCTGCGTACCTTAGCAAGCACCTTTCTCAATTTAAAAAATAAAAAGAGCTAAGCGTGCAGATCAGTGGCAGAGCACTTACCAAGTATACACAAGGCCCTGGGTTCATCCCCCTAGTACCACATAAAACAAAAGCAAGTTTTTTGCAAGGATGTAGAGAAATTTTAGCCCTTATGTACCATTGGTGAAAATGTAAAATGGTGTCTGCTGTGGAAAACAATACAGAAGGTCCCCAAAAACCTAAAAATATATTTGCTATATTATGCAGCACTTCTGCTTCTGGGTCTATATCCAAAAGAATTTAAAGAATTTCAAACCAATACTTGTATACTTATGTTCATAGCAACATTATTTATAATAGCCAAAGGTGGAAGGGACCCAAATATCGTTGAACAGGTAAAATGTGGCATATCCACAGGTGCTTTCAGTTCCTCAACATGTGAATTTCTCTCTCCAAAGGGTTACTTGTGTGTTTTCATGCTGTGGCAACTAACTTCCCCCAGGAGCTGTGACTGACAGCAAGGTGAAAGCCACAATGTTTTTCATGAACTACATCAGAAAGTCACACTCCATCATTTTTACCACGTTCTATTTAGAAATGGGTCACTAAGAAGTGGGGTGTGGTGACACATGCCTATAATCCCAGGACTCAGGAGGCAGAGGCAGGAGGACCATGAGTTCAAAACTGGCCTGGGCTACCGGGTGAATTGGAGGCCAGCCTCGGTGACCATATAAGACCCTGTCTCAAAAAAAAGAAAAGAAAAGAAAAGAAAAAAGAGAAAGAACGAACCAGGCACTGTGGCACACGCCTACAGTCCCAGTGACTGGGAGACTGAAGCAGGAGAATCATGAGTTTGAAGCCAGAGGAAGCCTGAGACCTTGTCCCAAGATTAAAAAAAATTAAAGATGGTCCTGGGGTGTGGCTCAGTAGTAGTGCACTAGCATGTTGGAGGCCTTGGGTATAACCCTCCAGCACTGGAGAAAAGAAAAAAAAAAAAAAAAAATAGGTCACTAAGAGCAGCACAAAATGGAACTAGAATGAACATCTATCACTTAAAAGGAGCAGTACCAGAGAATTTGTGGGTCTGTATCTAAAGCACCCATTGGGCATTAAAGTTTCACCTCTCCAAAGACAATCCTCTTTATTTTATTTATTTATTTTTATTTTTTGTAGTGCTGGAGACTAAACCGAGGGCCTCCAACATACTAGGCAAGTGCTTTGCCACTGAACCATATCCCCAACCCCATGCTCTGATGACTATTCTTGACTTGAAAGCTTTGTGATTCTTGTCTAATTCTTGTCTTATCATAAAATCCTGGTAGTGGAGTTGCTGGGTCAACTCTAGATTTTAACACAAACTGCCAGCTTGTATTAGATTTCGTTCAGGTTATAGTATGGTATGTCAGAGCTTTTATATTTCCACATCCATATCAACACTGGACTTTATGATTTTTTTCCGTTGCCAGTGTAATAAAGTAGAATCTCATTCTCTTAATTTGTATTGCTTGGATTAGTAATGAGGTTGCACATTTCATATCTGTGACTTGTTGACTTTCAGTGTTTCTTATCTGGAGCCTCCTGACTGTAAGCAGTGGCTGTATGTCAGACTTGTCTGGTCCAGGAGCTTTTCCCATGGCTCCAACATTCCTGTCACAGTTCTCTGGAAATGGGTAAGCTATCTGAAGTTCACGCCATGATTTGGAATCCAGTCTGCCTACAGAAAAAGATCTTGGGGAGGAGAAGTATGTGTTGGGTAAAATTCTAGTCCAAACGTCACAGCTGAAGACTCCGCTCTCTGTTTTAAACTAGGAGGATTTCCAGGCACGTTGGCATACACCTGTAGTCCCAGCAAGTCAGGAAGCTGAGGCAGGAGGATAGTGAATTTGAGGACAAAGGCAACCTGCATAACTTAGTGAGACCCCATCTCCAAATAAAAAATAAAAATAGGGGCTTGGGGTGTGGCTCAGTGGTGGAGTACTTGCCTAGCATGTGTGAGGCCCTGGGCTCAAACCCCGAGAACCACAATAAACAAATGAGAAGGAATAAGGGTCTTTAAAAAGTGAAGATAAACCGGGCGTGGTGCACATGGTAGTAATCCCAGCAGCTTGGGAGGCAGAGGCAGGAGGATCACAAGTTCGAGACCAAAGGCAGTCTGCGTAATTTAGCAAGACCCTGTCTCAAAAAGTAAAAAAATGGGCTGGGGATGCAGCTCAGTGGTCCAGCACTTGCAAAGCATGCAAGCACAAGCGCAAGGCCCTGGGTTCAACCCCCAGGTCGTGCATTTCTGGAATCCCAGCACTCGGGAGGCTAAGGTAGAAAGCAGTTCAGTTTGAGGCCAGCTTGGGCTACATAGCAAGACCATGTGTGTTAGAGAGGGAGAGATGACAATGGGAGAGGGAGAGGGAGGGAGGAAGGAAGGAAGAAAGGAAGGAAATAAGAAAGGGAGAGAGGGAGGGAAAATCATGAGGAATGGCTTGACTAATTCTTTGAAACTTCCAATTATGGAAATTTTCAAGTGTGTAAAAGTATACTTATATAATGATCCCTCTTGAACCCCTCATCTAGTTTATAAACAGATGGCCAGTTTTCTTATGACTATTCCCTTGTCTACTATACAACTTACCTTTGCTACCTGCCCCTGGATTGTTTTGAATCAAATTACAGCCAAGGGCAGTGGTGCACACCTGTAGTCCCAGCTCTTGGGAAACTGAAGCAATAGGATAACTTGAGCCCAAGAGTTTGAGGTCAGTCTGGGCAAGAAAGTGAGACCCTGTCCTCCCCTGAAAAAAAGAATGGGTTCATATTTTGTCCACAAATATTTCAGTTTCTAAAACATACATACTTTTAAAATATGTATACGTCCACAATGCTATCCCCACACCCAAAAATTATCTTTACATTATCAAATAGTCTATATTCAAATTTCCCTGATTCATAAATTTTTTTTGTTGCTATTTTTTTGTTTATATTTTTGTTTGTTGGTAGGTTGGTTTGTTGTTGTTTTTTAAGACAGGGACTCACTGTGTATCCCAGGCTGGCCTCAAACTCACATTCCTCCTCAGCCTCCCAAGTGCTGTGATTGTAAGTGTGCACCACCACACCACACCTGGTTTCAGAACTGCTTTTGTATAATCGGTTTGTTCTAATCAAGATACAAATACATCATTTTATCATATCTCTTCAATCTCTTCTAATCTCTAGATCTCCTCTTTTTTTATTTTAATTTTTCTCCCTCCCTCCTCTCTCTCTCTCCCTCTCTCTCTCTCTCTCTCTCTCTCTCCCCCTCTCCTTCTCCCTCTCCCTCTCCCCTTCCCCTCCTCCTCTGCCCCCCTCCCCTCCCCTTTCTCTCTCTCTCTCACCCTCTCTGTCCCTTTCCATTTTAGAAACACAGTCCTACTACATTGCCCAGGCTGGCCTTGAACTCCTGGGCTTCTGTGATCCTCCTTTCTCAGCCTCCCTGGTTGCTGTAACTGCAGGCACAGGCCACTGTACTCACCTTATTTTCTTTCTTCCCTTGGTCTTGTTGTTATTGGGTGCTGTTGAGTCCGGTCCAACTCATAGGAACCCTATGTGCAACAGGATGCAATACTACCTAACACTCTGCCATGCACATGATCTTTTTACATTTGAGCCCATTGTTGCAGATACCGTTTCTTCCCATTTTGAATTGTGCCATGTCAGCAAAAGGTAGTCCCAAGGGCTTTGCTCTGTTCCCATCATTAAGGTCAACTCTAATTTGAGGAGACAACTCTTCCCCAATTGTTTTTTAACTGCCTTCCAGCCTGGAAGGCTCATTTTCTGGCACTATATTTGACAGTGCTTTTCTGTTATTCATAGGGTTTTCAAGGGCTAATTTTTTCAGGAGTGGGCTACTGGGTCCTTCTCCCCAGTCTGTATTTTTCCCTTGCAGTTTATTTATTAAAGTAAAAGTCTGTTTACTCTGTAGAGTTCTCATAGTCTGGAGTTTACTGATTCTCTTTCCATGGTGTCATTTAGTATGTTCTTCAATCCTTAGAAGTGGTCATTTAGATCTCAAAGTTTGATCAGATCAGGTTCAAATCTTTTGAAAGAATACTGCTTGGCTAGAGTCGCATTATGTCTGGTTGTTTGTTTTTATGATGCTAAGGATGAACTATGATTCAGATGTTGCCTACTATTAAACTTCACTAAGCTGGACAAGGGCTGGGATTTAGCTCAGTTGGTAGAGCACTACTCTGCAGTCTCTGAGGTCCTGGGTTCCTCCACAACCTTGGAGAAGCCACCTTTCTTCTTGAGCCTCTGTTTTCCCCTTTGATCTAGGAAGTGGTCAGACAAAACACTCTGTTTTGGTACATTCATTCATTCATTCATTTGGCTAAGTAACTACGGTGTGCTGGGTATCATGGTAATTGCTTAAGATACAGCAATGAACAAGACAAAAATCTCTGCCCTTGTGGAACTTACAGTCTAAGGGAAGGAGAGATCGATAAATTAGAAATATAATCATTAAATATGTTATATAGTATTTGAACAGGAGAAAGATGTGGCAATCCACTCCCAAAGCAATCCCAACACAATCAGCCATTGAAAACCCTATGAGGGTCACTATGAGTCAGACCCAACTCAATGGCACCTCATAACAACAACATAGTATTTGAGGAATATACAGTAAGGGCATTAGGAAAACAAAACCAGTAATATTCAGAGTGTGGGGACTGCAACTTAAAATAGGGTTACAATCAATCAATAATAAGTAAAACAGGGATACAAGCTAGACCACATCGAGGTGACAGTTGAATAAAAATTTGAAGGCAATGAAGGAGTTAGCCAAGTGGTTATCTTGGGGAAGAACATTTCAGACAGAGGAAACAGCCAATGAAAAGGCCATGAGCATCAGAGGTATTATAGTCTGGATTTTAAGCTTCCCCCAGAGGCATATGTGTTTAAGGTTTGGTCCCAGCTTGGTGTTATTGGGAAGTGGTGGAAACTTTAAGATATGGGGCCCAATGGGAGGTTTTAGGTCATTGAGGGGGTGTGACCTTGAAAGGGACTGTAGGGCCCCTACCCTTCTTCTTCCTCTCTTTTGCTTTCCAGCCTCAGTAAATTGAGCATTTTTGCTCCACTATGCACTTCCTACTGTGAGGTGCTGCCTTGCCACAGGCCCCAAAGCAACCAGGCCACATAATCATGCATTGAAACCTCCAAAATCATGAGTCAAAATAAACCTTTCCTTCTTATAAATTGATTACCTCAGGCGTTTTGTCACAATGTCAGGAAACTGACACAAGTGGTATGTATGCCAAGTATGAATAAAGCAAGCATGAGGGCAAAGAGGTATCAGAATAGATGGGGGAGTAGATCTTAGAGGGGTTGGTAGGCCCTTGCATTGACTTTCATTTTTATTTTGAAGGAAATAAGGAATTGTTGGAGGGTTTTGAGCAGAGAAACTGTGATCTACCTTCTTGAAAGTGTAAGATCTACTGAATTTGAGAAAAGAGTTAAAAGGGCTCCAATGCCAGCCTCACTTGCTGCCCATTTTGCCTTTAGGCCTGCTAGACTGTTCCCGTGGCTGGTAGAAAACTCCCCACCCTCTTGTCTCCGGTATCCTTTTAGCACTTGCCCAGCCCTGCTTGAAAAAAGGTAGCGGTATTGTCCCACAGTTCCTCTAGGGGGCAGTGCTGCCTTGCATTCAGGGGACATCTCACTATTTTGGTCTATTCCCAACCATTCTTTCCCTTAGGACTTGGTGAAACCTCTCAGGAATAGGAAAAATTGGGGGGACCCCTAATCATCATGCATACCCTCCAGTCTGCCTGGCCTTCCCTCCCCGGTCCTCCCTGCTTTGTCAAAACTGCCAGGGACGAGCCAACCAAGGCTGCCCCCAGGCCTGTGCCTCAGTACTCTCATCTTGCTGCATCTGGGAGGTAGTCGGTAAAAGGAAGAGAGATGGAGCCTCCCTCTCCTACTCATGCTTCTCTGTAACTTATGCCTCAACTAGACCGATAGGCATTTTTGCATTTAAGTCTATGATGATAGTCACTTCTGGACACAAGTTGGGGGAACCTTTGCCTTTGCTTATGTTACCAGCTCCAGGGCAGCACTGGGCCCTATGTGCAGAGTCCTCATTAAGCTATCTCAGGTGTTTTGGGGAAATCATTGGGCCTCCTTCCCCTCCTGGAGTTGACTAAGGTCTGACTGGTCACTCTAGCTAGAAACAATGTACCATTTTCACTTCCCTCCCTCCCTTTCTTGCCTCCCACATCTATCATCAAAACCATCAATTTGTCCTGCGTGGTAGTGCAGGCCTGTAATCCTAGCACTCAGACTGGAGACAGGAAGGCAGGAGGATCAAGAGTTCAAGGCTGGCCTGGGTTACATAGCAAGTTCAAGGCAAGCCTGAGTTACATAGTGAGAACCTGTCCCAAAACACAAGGGCTGGTGATGCAGCTCACTGGGAGAGCATTTGCCTACAAGCTCAAGGCCCTGCGTTCAATCCCCAGCTATAGCAAAATAAATAAATATAAATAAATAGGGAGGCAGAGGTAAGAGGATCTCAAGTTGGAGACCAGAGGCAGTCTGTGTAATTTAGCAAGACCCTGTCTCAAAAAGTTAAAAAATGGGCTGGGGGTGCAACTCAGTGGTACAGCACTTGCAAAGCATGCAAGTGCAAGGCCCTGGGTTCAAACCACAGTACCACAAAATAAATAAATAAATAAATAAATAAATAAATAAATAATATTAATAGCTGAGGGTGTAGCTCAGTGGTAGAGCATTTGCCTAGCAATATGCAAAGTCCTGGGTTTGATCCCAGCAGTGTAATATATATATATATATATATTGTATATATATATATATATATATATATAAATAAATATAATACATATATATATAATTTATGTATATATGCACACACATGTTGTTGTTGTTGTTAGGTACCGTCGAGTCGTATCCGACTCATAGCGACCCTCATAGGGTTTTCAATGGCTGAGTGCTTCGGGATTGCCTTGGGAGTGGGTTGCCACGTCCTTCTCCCTTACACACATACACATATACACATATATACACATGTATGTATATATATACACACACAACATATACATACATATAGATGTTTTTACCTTACATGATCTCGTAAATGCACCATTCTCTCTTTTCTGCACACCTTCATTGCCTTTGTATGCTCAGGATAGCAAGTCCAAAAGGCCACAAGAGCCTCACAAGTGATCTAAGTGAGTGAAGAAGGCCAGTGTGGAGGGCAACAGGGATGACAGGCAACTCTGGAGAGCTGGGAATCGTGTCAGTGAAGCTTGTAGAACTGCTTCTCCACCCCCAGCCAGTTGTCATGTGGGGATATAGGCCCATATGTGGGCAATTTTTATGAGAAATCAGAAATGTAATGGTTTCAATATTAAATAACCAAGTTTTAATATTGGTAGCTTATTATTATTATTATTGCCTGCAGCCGTTGCACTGTAGCATTTGATCAGATCTTGGAAGCTAAGTAGGGTCGGGCCTGGTTAGTCCTTGGATGGGAGACCAACTGGGAATGCCAGGTACTGTAGGCTTGGGAGAAGGACCCGGCAACCCACTCCCAAAAATGAGTCCACCATTGAAAGCCCTATGAATAGCAGAACAGCAGTAACAATACTGTTTCACCTGCTGTACATAGGGTCGCAATGAGTCAGATACCAACTCGATGGCACATAACAACAACAACAATTATTATTATTATTACTAGTAGTAGGAGTAGTAGTATTGAGGAGTTGAATCCAGGGCCTTGTGTGTACTTTGCAAGTGCTTCACCACTGAGCTTGCATCTACTGGGATTACTGGTATGTACATGTATGGTATGTACATTACTGATAGGCAACATGTACTTATTTTAATGTCTTAAACAACAAGTAGAACATCATTAAGGAAAAGAAAACACCTTGTAGGCTGCCAATTTTTGGCCCCTGGCTTAAACCACTATTCTAGCTAAGATGACTGATATTTTGTCTTTGGTCTTCTGTTTCTAGAACCACTCACTTCCATGCACTTTGATCACAGTCACCAGAGAATCTCCCTCATTCCCAAGTGACACCAGTCCATTCCACTACTTGGCACCTGCCTTGCCAGTGCCCACTCCAAGTTATCAACCTGATGAAGTCTTGATGATTTAGGCAGCTGCCAGACTTGTCACACTGACTGATCCCAGTTTGCTGCTCTCCCCCTGTCCTCTTTCATGGCCAATGCCCATCAGGCCCTTTGTTCCCTCCTGCCAGCTGCCCCCCAGTCACTTCAGCCACCTCACCGTAAGGTCTACTCACATGGCCATCTCCCCCACGGGGCTCTGATGGTCCTACACAAGTGACCACATCCTATTCATCTGTGCATATATAAGGCCCCTGTCACTTAGGAGGGGCTGGCAAATAGTTTTTAAACAAATAAAAGACGAATGGATGATTATTTAGCCAAATAAAGTAGAACTATCTTAAGGATGTTTATTTCCTACCCAAATTATTTGTAATTAAGACTTTAGCATCCTTTTGATAAGGATGACTTTCTTCTCTCCCGTCTTTACTCCCCAAACCTCCATGTTGAAACTTCACACGCAATCATGGAGCAAGGGTGTGTCAGCCCTCTGTCCCAGCGGGTCTTATGGGCAGCTCTCTGAGGTTTCTGGGGCTTCCTTAATCCTCTTTCTCTTGAGTTTTGTTTTTTGAGGAAGTTTCCCTAAAGAATCAGAAATAGAGAAGGTCAGAGAAGGTCCTGGTGACACCACAAATACTAAGAGAATCTCAATAATACATATAAATGTGGAGGGAGCAGAGAGGAAGAATAACATCATCTTATCTTACTTCCAGCAATGTCCTTTACTCTTTTGTTACTGAAGTCTTGTGAGGTAGGGAGATGGCATCACCCTGTTTTATAGATAAGGACTGTCACCTGGGTACAGAATAAGGCAGTGACCTGCCCAAAGCCTTACGGCAAGTTGGGGCCATGGTCGGACCACACCCCAAGTTTGTTTTCTTTCTTTCTTTCTTTCTTTCTTTCTTTCTTTCTTTCTTTCTTTCTTTCTTTCTTTCGTTGTTTGGTTGGTTTGGTTTTTTTGCGACAGGACCCCCTATGTAGCCTGGCTTCAGACCCATGTTTTCTTGCCCCCTGGCTTCATGTTTTGATTTTACTTTATTACTTTCTGAGGTCTCATGACCCAATTCCCAGTACTTTGCAAACACCATTGCCAACTTTTAATCAAAAACTCACTTCTAGCCAGGCATAGTGCTGCAAGCTCTTGGGAGGTAGGGGCAGGAGAATCACAAGTTCAAGGCTAGAGGCCACTTTCGTAATTTAGCAATACCTTCACTCAAAATGAAAAAAATTTAAAAAAGGGGGGTGTAGGGGTGTGGCCCAGTGGTAGAGCCATTGTAGAAAAAAAGTAAGTGTATGTATGAGGCCTAGGTTCAAACCCTAAGTACTGAAGAAAACAACAACAACAACAAAACAAAACAAAACAAAAAACTGACTTATGAACATAGTACCAAAGAAGTACCATGCAGGCATGAAGGTTCTTTTTAATGCAGAGGTAGACTCTTAGCCCCCACATAGTGTGTCCACTAGGAATTATATTATTAGGTGTTTTCACATGTACTAATGGGGAGAGCACAGCTCATGTCTAAAGCATCCTAGCTAAAATAAAAGGGGAGGGGAGAGAAGCTTGGGGATATAGCTCAGTGGTAGAGTGCTTACCCCCCATGTTCAAGGCCCTGGATTCAATCCCCAGTACCAAAAAGTGTGTGTGTGTGTGTGTGTGTGTGTGTGTGTGTGTGTGTGTGTGTGTGTAAAGATTTGATCTAAGGACCTCTTTATAGATAGAGATACAAAATTTAAAAATGTCAAAGGAAGCCACAAGGAATAAAAAATCAGAAAGTAAAATATTCCATAGAACAATAGCATGATCTCTCCAACAGGTCAAGGGTGTAAAAAAAGGTAGTTGACTTTGTTAGGTAAAAAGAATTAAAAATCATAGCCAGGTGAAAAGCATGGTTTGAGAAGTCAGTGCAAAGCCGGGCATGGTAGCACCCACTTGTAATCCCAGCACTTGGGATTCAGAGGTAAGGGGAACCACAAGCTCAAGGACAACTGGAACTACATAGACCCTGTCTCAGAAACAAACAAACAAACAAAAACAAAATGAAAAACAAACTTCTCAGCCCCACCATCCAAGGATTTTTTTCCATTACACTCCTGGCACGCACAATTCTATTCCACGCTTCCATTTCTTCCATTCACTGCTAGGCCCAGACTGTCTGCTCACTGCCCCTCACCTCTGCACATAACCTTCTCTCTATTCTCTTCTGCCCTCCTCATCTGTGTCCGTATCCCTCTCTTTAAAGCCTGTCTCAAACCCATCCCCTGCAGACAACCTGTCCTGATTAATGTACCATTTGCTGGCATTGTAGAACTCATCTGTAAAAGGGGGGCAATAATACCCATCCACCTCATCAGGATCCTTTAGGGGTCATGTGAACCAAAGATACAAAGCATCTGGCACAGAGCTAGGCTGACCCAGAACTCCAAGCTCACTTTTCCCCTCTGATTCAGAGACTGCTTAGCCTAGAGCATCTTAATTATGGCCTGGCCTTTGTCTGTTGAAGTCTCATTGTGTGCTTTACATCCTCAATTTAAACTGTAGGCACTGGGGACATGCTCAGACCTCCATGGAGCCAGGCAGCATTCTGGGCTTCATTAGCTGCCCACACCCTTCCTACTGCCCCTGAGCTGTTTTCGCTCCTACTCACCTCTGGGTCTAAGTGAGACTGGTGAAGAGCTGCCCCTGATGCCACCTGAGGCCTGCTGCCCTATGTCAGCCCCGCCCAGCCAGGCCTTCAGAGAAATACCTGGGACCACATTAAGTCCACTCTCTAAGGTCCTAGGCTACCTGTTCATCTTTACCTCCCCCAGCAGTAATTAAGCAAGGACAGCTGTGACCCAGCACCAGTTCCAAAAGAGGGAGAGGTGGATAAGAGCAGTGTCTTCTTTGAGTGTCAGTGCACAGAAGGGGCCCTCGTTACCACCTTGGCTAGGGCCCCCTCACTAAAGAGCCCCTGTCTCCTAACCCCATACCCTCTCTGTGGAGAGCCAGGCATGGCAGGCATCACAGAGGCCAAAGTGGCTGGAAAGACCATGCCCGTGCCAGCTGGCTGACTGTAAGGTGAGACCCTTCCTTTTCTTCATACCCCCCCCACCCACACACACACCTGATAGTGGGCATCCTGCTGCTGCCACATGGATACTTCCTAGGAGTCCACATCCTGGGCCACTTACCCTAATCCGTACCCATCCCCCCTGCTTCTAGTCACATGGAAAGTGCCTTTGTTGAAATAATAACTAAGAAATGCAGGATTCAAAACTCTATGCATTATTTGACCTCTGCAGGGGAGAAATTACACAGAACCCCAAAGGAACCCACAGTAAATGTTAACTGTGGAGGCCTCTGGGTGATGGGTGATTTTTCTTTCTTCTTCTTAATGCTTATCTGTCCATGTTAAACATTGCATAATGAACATACCTGGAAGAGGAGCTAAAAATACAAAAGAGACTGTGGAGAAGGGAAAGGAAAGGTCAGGAGGAAAAATGCAGGATGAACAAAAGGTGGAAAGGAGGGAAAGGACCCTGTCAGGCTCAGGCCAGCTCCTGGCTGCTCAAGTCTGCTCCAAGAAAACCTGAATGGCTCACTGCCCCTCACCCAGGCACCCCCTGGAAACCAAGTGGGCATTACCTCTCCTAATGCGGTGCCCGGCCCTTGGCTCCCCCAGCATGGCAGCCTCTCGGCCTGGGGCCTGCATCTTGGACAGCCTCTCCTTCATGCCGCTGATGTTGCTGTGCAGGCCCCAGGCATTGCAGAGCTTCGGCAGATTGTCCTCCTGGTTGGCCAGCAAGGATCTCTCTGGTGCGTCCAAGGGGTAAAATGCCACCTGCAAGGGGGCCACAGTGTTGAGGAGAAACTCCAGAAGGGAGGGGCCTGAGTTCTAGAGAGCCAGCTCTGTGCTTGCTGAGAAAGTACTGATTCACCTCACACTTGCCTAGCCAAAAGGACAGCGTGAGAGTCACAGATGTGGGAGAGAAAGAGCCTGGGTATACTGAGGCCAGGCTGCCAACTGTCTTTCTAGATGGGGTTGTCCATTTTTGTAGTTGGTTTATTGGTTGGTTGGTTGGTTGGTTTTTTGAGACAGTATCTCACTATGTAGCCCACGCTGGTCTTGAATTTATGATCCTCCTGCCCCCGCCTCCCAAGGGCTGGGATAACAGGTTTGTGCCACCAGGCCCAGACATATTATTTTATTTCATTATTTTTTCTTGCAGTGCTGGGGACCAAACTCAGGGCCTCTTGCGTGTCTGGCAAGTGCTCTGCCACTGAGCCACACCCCTAGCCAGGTTGTTCTTTATTTTCAAGTCATGTCTTTCTTCTCTTTTTAGGGTAATAGCATCCTATTTGTTTGTTTATAATGAAACAATGGTAGCATCTTATTTGTTTGTTTAAAATGAAACAATGGTACTTGGTTTTTTTGTTTGTTTTGTTTGTTTGTTTTGTGGTACTGGGGGTTGAACCCAGAGCCTCACGTTTGCATGCTTTGCAAGTGCTGGACCACTGAGCTGCACCCCAGCCCATTTTTTTTTTAACTTTTTTGAAACAGGGTCTCACCAAATTATGCAGACTACCTCTGATCTCAAACTTGCAATCCTCCTGCCTCCACCTCCTGAGCCGCTGGGATTACAGGTGTGCGCCACTGTGCCTGGCTACAATGGTACTTGTTTTAAAGTCTAAACCTAGCAAAATTTATATTGAGAGCATGGAGGTAGTTTTTAAATTTTTCTCTGGCCAGTATAACCCAGAAATCCAGGAATCACTAAAATGACAATTCTCCATATTCGAAAAAGCAATCACTAGAGCAGGGCACAGAGGTACGTGCCTATAATCCCAACCAACTAGGAGGCTGAGGGAGGAGGATTACTTGAGCCCAAACGTTCAGAGCCAGTCTGGGCAACACAGCAAGAACTCCTTCTCTTAAAAAAAAAAAAAAAAAAAAGGAAAGATGGGGCTAGGGATGTAGCTCAGTGGTATAGCACTTGCCTAGCATGTGCAAGGCCCTGAGTTTGATCCCCAGCACAGCAAAAGGAGGGAGCGGGGAGAAATCCATGAAGTGATGCAACCATTCATGTTTAGAGGAAAAAGCAGGGAGGGAGAGGATTGGCTAGAGCAGTGGTAGTGGGGTGTTAGAGCAGGACTTTCCTCTGAGGCAGTTGGAGGTAGAATCCTGGCTCTTCCTTCCCTCTTGCTGCGTGTGCTGGGACAAGTTACTTTACTTCCCTGCATTTGGGATTTTTCATTTACAAATGATAGACAGTAATTTTAAAGGCCACTTGTTGTTGTTGTTGTTTGGTGCTGTCCAGTCGGTATCCGACTCATAGCGACCCTCATAGGGTTTTCAATGGCTGACTGTTTCGGGATTGCCTTGGGAGTGGATTGCCAGGCCCTTCTCCCATTTTTGCAGTGCTGGGAATTGAACTCGGGGCCTCAGAGACTGCAGCGCAGCGCTCTACCAACTGAGCTAAATCCTAGCCCAAAGGCCACTTAGGGTTACTTATAAAGATTACATGAAAGAACATAAGGCATCTGACACAAAGATCTATATCTATATCTGTAATTATTATTTTGGACCAGTGGTTCTCAAAACATGCTCTGCAAACCCCCAGGAACCCCTAAAAAGTAGAGTCAAGTTAGAAATTTTTCTTTTTCAATGCTGCAGGTTAAACTGAGGGCCTTGAACATGTTAAGCAAGAGCTCTTCCACTGAGCCACACCCTTTGCCCCCTTTTTATTTTTTATTTTCTTGGCAGTACTGGGGGTTGAATCCAGGTCCTCATGCATGCTAAGCAAGTGCTCCACCACCGAGCTGCACCCCTGGCTCATTTTTTAATATTTTATTTTAGTCAAGGTCTTGCTAAGATACACCGGCTGCCTCTGGCCTCCGACTCTTGCCTCTGCCTCCCTAGTCACTGGGTTTACAGATGTGTGCTATGGTGCCTCAATCTCTTTGGCTGTAATTTCTAACGGAGTAGATGTTAATAGATATAACCCACATAAACAAATGCCCTTTGGGGTTCTCCATGGTTTTCAAGAGGGTAAATATGTCCTGGGACAAAAATGTTTGAGCACTACTGTTTCAGGATAAAGCTAGGGTACATTCTCTTGTTTTATTTTTTGAGACTGGGTTTCATAGCTCAGGCCAACCTCAAACCCTCTATATAGCTTTGCCTTCTCTTGCCTTCTCTTTAACGTTTGCCTTAAACTCTCAGTTCTCCTACCTCATGCTCCAGAGTACTGGGATTCTAGGTATGCGCTATCAGGCCCGTCTAAGGCCAAGTCCTCTTGACAGGCCCTGGGGACTTCCCTAAGCTGGCCAGCCTCAACTATTCCAACCTATGGCTCTTCATGGATGTCCCTGCTCCTGCTAACAGCAGTGTGGATGTGGAGGGTGACTAGATGGCAAGAACTTGATGCTGAGCTTCTGCTTTCATCAGCTACTCTTTGTGCCCAGTGCAGCAAAAAAGTGGGAGCACTGGGGGTCTTCCTCCGGCAGTGAGCCATGGAACGGACAAGGGGGACCAGGTTGTACCAGAGGGCCAGTCAGTCCTGGGCCTCCTGCCATGACCTTTGAACACACAGACCAAATCTCAATTGGGCCCCACCGCAGCTTCCCCGAAAGCCTCACCAGGAACTTGGCTGGCTGGTTGGTTTTGGTGTACTTGTAGAGCCGGCGAAGTTGCTTCGCTTCCAGTTCAGAGAAGAGGGAGACGAATCTCCAGAGCATTCTGCAAGGAGAGACCAAAGGCTGAGGGAGGCAGGGCACAACCCTGTCTTCCTCTGGCATTTGTCTTGTGGCCAGGACCCACCCAGGCAGAAAGGGGCCACCAGGGAGAAAGGGGGATGGGAGGCAGGGTGTGCCGGTTCCAGAATATTACACACACACGGTAGTTGTCCCATTGTTCTTGGGGTTCAGGAGAGGTTTTGGTGTTCAATTAGTGCTGTCTTGATGAAGAGGAGGACCCTGTCCCTTCCACCCTCTCTGTCCCCTCCACGATCCTGTCTCCTCCACATGAAGATGAAAGACTAGGGGATCTTGACAAAGGTGTGACCTTGAGTGGAGATGGGGCAGCCCAGGAATGGATGGGGAGGGCAGGGCGGGGAAGCTGCCTTACTTCTTCCAGTGCTTGATTTCCCAGGCTCGGCAGTAGTGCTGCAGGAAAGTATTGATGTGGTCCCCTAGGACCACAAGGCTCTGTTTCATGTGCTTCAGCCTCTTCTTCTGGGGAAGGTCCTTGGGCAGGTGCAACTTTCTCAGGAACTTCTTCAGCGGCCTTAGGTATTCTTTACACTGAGGAGGCAAAAGGCAAGGTGAGTGGCCGGGTTGGGGAAACATGCAGCAGTGAGAAGCTCCGAGTGACAAGTGACTCGCAGGTTAGCCTGGCTGCAACCCTACGGGCCCAGGAAGTGCTGGGTGTTCTGTCAAGAGGCTCCAGTGGGCCTCTCACCCCATTTCTGTCCCATAAGTGTGACAAGTGGGGTGATGAGCTGTGGGTCCAAAGCCTGCCAATTCTTCACAGGGGAACAGGGGACCAAGTCCCAGGCTGGCCTCTTACTCACAATTTTGAAGGTTTCCTGGCCCAGGCCCTTGGCATGGTGGATGAGTGAGTCTCCAGCAGAGATGGTAATGGAACTCCTCTCTAGGCAGGGCACATTGGTCACCTGGGAGGAGACAGGGGGCAGTGAGTGAGGGGCATAGGCCACTGCTTCTCTGGGGGTTGCTGGGCAAGCATCAGCCCCATTGCAGCCAAAGTCTTTGCCCACTCTCCCTACGACCTGGGCAAAGAAAGCCACCTCTGAAGACCTCTTTGTAGAAAATCTAGAATGTCCTGCCAGGCGCGGTGGTGCATGCCTGTAATCCTAGCGGCTCGGGCGGAGGATCGCAAGTTTGAGACCAGAGGCAGTCTGCATAATTTAGTGAGACCCTGTCTCAAAAAGTAAAAAAAAAAAAAAAAAAAAAAAAAAAAAAGCCGGGCACAGTGGTGCACGCCTGTAATCCCAGTGGCTCAGGAGGTGGAGTCAGGAGGATCACAAGTTTGAGACCAGAGGCAGTCTGTGTAATTTAGCGAGACCCTGTCTCAAAAAGTAAAAAAATGGGCTGGGGGTACAGCTCAGTTGCCCAGCACTTGCAAAGCATGCAAATGCAAGGCCCTGGTTTCAACCCCAAGTACCGCAAAAAAAAAAAAAAAAGTAAAAAAAAAAAAAATGGGCTGAGGGTGCAGCTCAATGGTCCAGCACTTGCAGAGTATGCAGGTGCAAGGCCCTGGGTCAACCCCCAGTACTGGGGAAAAAAAACAAAACAAAAAAAACAAAACCACCCTATAAAGATAAATCTAGAATATCCTCTCTTTTGCTCTTCTGGTAAATCACAGCATATTATACTAAAGTAACCTTGCAAAGCTCATGTTATTCTCCCTTAAATCCTGTGAGGTTAGACATCATTATCTCTGTTACAGATGAGAACACCGAGATGTCAAAAGATTTCTGTGACTCCTTGGGGGAAGCTAGCAGGGGCTCATTTCATTCAGCAAACATTAATTGACTAAGTCTCAGGCCCACATCTTTCCATCTCATCATCTCAGTAAAAAGGGGTGACAGTGGTGACAAGAATCTTCTGACAGTAAAAGTGGGGCAAAGAGAGCTGAAAATTAATGGAAACAAAGTGACTGTGAAATACTAACGAAACTCAGAGCCCGGGATTAGATTGACATGCTTGGATTTGCACCCTCCCTTTCAAAGGCCTCTTAGAAACATGAGCATTGTTCTGGGCATGGTGGCACACGCCTGTAATCCCAGCAGCTCGGGAGGCAGAGGCAGGAGGATCCCAAGTTCGAGACCAGAGGCAATCTGCATAATTTAGCGAGACCTTGTCTCCAAAAAAAGTAAAAAAAAAAAAAAAAAAAATGGGCTAGGGGGCACAGCTCAGTGGTCCAGCACTTGCAAAGCATGCAGGCGTGAGGCCCTGGGTTCAACCCCCAGTACCGCAAAAAAAAAAAAGAAACATGAGCATTAGTCAGCCGTGGTGGCACATGTCTGTAATCCCAGCAACTCTGGAGGGGGAGGCAGGAGGATCTCAAGTTTGGGGCCAGAGGCAGTCTGCTCAACTTAGTGAGACACTGTCTCAAAATTAAAAATAGAAAATAGGCTGGGAGTGAGGCTCAGTGGTAGAGCACTTGCAAAGTATGTGTGAGACCCTGGAGTTCAACTCCCAAGGACCGCAAAAAAAAAAAGAAGAAAAAGAAGAAGATGGAGGAGGAGGAAGAGGAGAAAAGATAAGGAAAAAAGAAAAGAAAGAAAAGAAGGAAGGAAGGGAGGAGAGAGAAAGAGGGAGAGGGAGGGAGGGAGGGAGAGAGAGAGAGAGAGAGAAATGAGCATTAATTCTTGTCTGTGTTCAGGGAGAAGAGAGAGGATCCACACCCAGACCACTCCGAAGGGAGAGCAGGGGAAAGTTATGGATGGAGAATGGATGGGACAGACTCCTTCAGGCCCAGAGACAAAGGACTCTGCCTAATCAAATCCATGAACATGCCTCACACATCACACAACCACAAACAGACCATAATACACATTTATGCACACACGCATAGACACGCTCATCTTCATAACTAACAATGAGTTATGACCCACTTCCCATCATCTTGCCAGGAATATATGCCTTTCATAAACATCTGTTTGCCACCTCTTGTGTGTGTGTGTGTGTGTGTGTGTGTGAGAGAGAGAGAGAGAGAGAGAGAGAGAGAGAGAGCAGGCGATCGTGTGCGGTGCTGGGGGTTGATCCCAGGGCCTCACGCATGCTAGGCAAATGCCCTACCACTGAGCTACATCCCCAGCCCATCTGTTCAAATGAACTACATTCTCTTGTTCTTTGGGCATCTTGCTGACTTATGTACCCCACTATTTCTTCCTCTTCTCTTCTTTGGGTTTTGTGTTCTCTGTTTCCAAAAACAGCCCCTGGGGAACTTTCCTTCCCTCACTCCTTCACACGTCCAGCCTCACTTCACCTTCTCTAGTGGCTTGTCTCCTTCACCCCCTTGCCCATCCGAGGCCACCGTCTGCACAGGCATGCTGGCAGGCTCCAGGGTGGCACTCCTCATGGCCCTTCAGGCTTCTGGCCACTGCTTCTATGACCTGAGTGTCTCAGGGAGTGGGCAGGTTGGCTCCAGAACTCGGAAGAAAACCATGGCAACTGACAACACAGAGCCCAGGCCCCTCCCCCACCTCTGGGCTGGCCACCAGGCATCTCCTCCAACTGGGGGCTGGACTGGGGGACCCAGCAACATGTGCTAGGTAGACTGGATTTTGTCAGAGCTCACAGCTGACTGAGGCTGGGTGGGGGGGTCAGGTACTTCTTCTCCCAAGACTTCTGTCAGAAGCTGCTGATTTTGAACCCTGGTAAGACTTTTGAAGTAATTTTCCTGCCTGGCTACTGTCCCTGCCTCCTCAGGTTATCCAGGGATCCCTGAGAGTGATGTCGGGCTTTGTAACTCTCCTTCCCAGACTGGGGACAAAGAACTAGAGGGTGTGCTGAACAAGCAATGGAATACAGGAGATCTACTGCGATACACCTCTTCTAGCCTCATGGACCCTCCAGGAGGTTAACAAAACCATTGTGGAGGGTGTTGGTTGGGTAGGAGTTGTTTTTAAGGGGAGCGTACAAAAATGCCAGCCACAGTGTTTAATTTCATTAGCTCTCACCACGACTTTCCCTGGGGAGGGTACCTGTAGCGAGCCTTTTTCACAGGAGAAGAGCCGGCTCACACAGAGGCCTTGTCATTTGCCTTAGGTCCGCCGCTACTAAGTCAGGTTTTGGGTCGGATTCTGGCGGGGTTGCAGAGTCCTGGTATTTCTTGGGTCCCCTGGCCAGGAGGCACCTGGTCCAACCCTGAGCCAGCTCGCCCCTAATGCGGCACAGGCGCCCCCTCGCGTCCTTCAGGAGCGCGTACGTAGGGTTACGGTCGGTGCTAGGACCGTTGCAGCCGCAGTTTAGTCGCTTAAGCTATGTTTTCTTCCCTGGAACGCTGGATTCCATCGCCAGCACCGTCCTTGGTGTCCTCTGGGGTGGGATGCAGTTTTGCCCACTCACGTGGGTTCTCCCCCTCCCTTGGCGGCCACCGGGTCGGACCTCTGCCCACCTACAGAGTTACTAGTGTCTTGGGACAGTCATCTCGGGACTCTCGCGCGCGCCACCTAGCTGCGATACAGGCACATGACAGGCATATGGTGGCTCTAGACAGCTTTCCCCAGAGGCAGGGGAGTTGGGGGTTTGGACAAATTCCCTGTGTGTCCCCAAACTCTTTATAACCTGTTCTCTGTGCCATTATCTTCAGTAAATGTCTTAGATTTGGGTGGGAAGCAATAGAAGTCCCCGCTTCTCTGCCTCCAAACTGGAAGGTTTGTTCTCAAAGCATCCATTCAGATTTATTTTCCAGCTAAGGATAATTGTACTGGTAAGGACAAGGCGAAAGGAGCCGTCCTACACACTTTTTCTTTTTCCACAGGAAATTTGAACCCAGGCCTTTGTCCATAGTAGGCAAGCGCTCCACTATTGGGCTACAGCCCTAGCCCTTTTTCCTTTTTTTAGTTTTTTGAAACAGTCTCGCTAAATTGCCCAGACTAGCTTTGAACTTCCAATCTTCCTACCTCAGCCTTCCGAGTAGCTGGAATTACAGATATGTGCCACCACACCCAGCTCACATACACTTTTGTTGGGATGGATAATTGGTAAAAGAATGTGTTTCAAAATATACACACATTTTGTCCTGCGGAGAAAAGATGATACAAATTGTTGTGTTACAATAGTGACATTTTGGAAACAACTGCAATGTCAGCAATAGTATGAGTAAAATATGGTATATCTACAAAAGTGTTAAAAATGCTACTGCATATGTATTTTCATGGAAAACAGGAACTAAATCAGCATGTATGGTATGATTCTATTTTGGGATATGCATTTAAAAAGTCTTAAACACTTCACAATAATCAAGAGTGATTTTTTCACTTTCTTTGCATATTGTCTGCATTTTAAGAAAATAATAAATATGCTTTACCTTCACAATCAGAAAAGAATATATTTAAAAGATCCTCACAAGTACTAAATAACATCATTAAAAGTTTAAAAACACCCAGGCGCTGTGGCACATACCTACAATCCCAGCTATTCAGGAGATTGAGGCAGGAGGATGGCAAGCCCAGGACCAGAGATGGCCTGTGAAACTTAGTGAGACCTTGTCTCAAAGATAAAAAATAAAAAATGAGCTAGGAGTGTGGCTTGTGGTAGAGTGCTTGGCCAGCATGTGCAGAGCCCTGGGTTCAACCTCCAGTAGTAAAAAAAAAAAAAAAAAAAAAAAGAAAAAGAAAAGAAAAGAAAAACCTTTAAAAACAGAACACAAAAAGGCATGTACAAAGCTGGGTGCAGTGGCTCATGCCTGTAATACCAGTGACATGGGAGGCCAAGGCAGAAGCATTGGAAGTTCAAGACCACAGGCAGTCTGCATAATTTAGCGAGATCCAGTCTCAAAATAAAAAGTAAAAATATGGGCTAGGGGTACATCTCAGTGGTACTGTACTTGCAAAAGATGCAAGTGTGAGGCCCTGGGTTCAACACCTCAGTGCTGCAAAAAAAAAATGGATATGTACATAACAACTCAGAAGTGGATGTGAATATGGACAAAGACTGGGAAAAAAACAAAGAATTGAAATATATTATATATATTATACATATACAATATATATATGTGTGTGTGCACATATATATGTGTGTATATATATATATATATATATATATATATATATAGAGAGAGAGAGAGAGAGAGAGAGAGAGAGAGAGGGGGAGAAAGAGAGAGAGAGACTGCAGCTATACCACTGTGGCCTCCGATCTCGTCAGATCTCCGAAGCTACGCAGGATCAGGCATGGTTAGTATTTGGATGGGAGACCACCTGGGAACACCAGGTGCTGTAGGCTTGGGAGAAGGACCCAGCAACTCAGTCCCAAGAAAGAATCTGACATTGAAAACCCTGTGAATAACAGAGAAGGACTAACAATATTGTTTTCGCCTCTTGTACGTAGGGTTGCTATGTGTCAGATACTGACTCTAAGGTACTTAACAAATATATATATATATATATATATATTTATCCCCAACTATCTAAAATTCATACGAGGGAAATAAGTATTAGAACCTCAAAGCTTTGCTATCCCCGCCTGTTCCCTCCCCCACTCCATGGCTCCTTCTTGCTCCCAGAGCCTCCTCTAAGCCTGGATGGCTGCCCTATTTCCATAATGGCTTCATTATCAACCATGGGGAGCAGTCTGAAGAGACAATTGAATCTAACAGCACCGAGGAATAATGGCTCAAACACAATTTAAATAAGACCAAACACAAATCCATTGCCTTTGAGAGACATTCTTCAACATTCAATTGGCCAGCATAAAGTGACTCTATAGGGCAAGTCAACTCATTCAAAAAGGCATTCCCTGCAACATTTATTTTTTTAAAAAATAAACTAAAACAAAAACTCCATGCCATGTATATTCAGCATTTGGCAGATGGATATGGTGAGTGAGGGCTGTCAGTTGGTCCACCCTCTATGGAGGTACCTTGATGGCATAGATTAATCTCATTATCATCAGCTTCACCCCATCCCCCAGGTCCACATGGTAGAGCTCCCAAAGTTCTTGCATGTTCTGAATTCGGTGAACATGAAAGATGGCTCTTAGCACCTCCTGTTTACATTTCTCTTGTAGACCTGAAGATCTGTCCCCTTCTCTCTGGGTTAAAAAGTAACACTGAAACTGTTTATTCCCTCAAAGAACTCTCACCTATCTCTTCCCTTAACAAGAAACTTAAAGGTATCTTAGAATTGCCAAAAATGCTTCTTGGTGTTGCTGCAAATTATTCAATTAAAATTATGTCAAGACCCCAAGAAAAGGGAGGCAATTCAAATTCCTCTCGTAGCTATGACATGGGTAGGAAGAGAGACAGTGAACAATGAAATATAAATTTAATCTGATGGTTATGGCCTTATCCGGTACAAACTGCATGACATCTTGCTATTGAAGTTAGCTGGGCTCTGCAGGGGAGTTAGCTGTGTATTGCCTGGGATTCTGAAACCCAAAAGCTCACTAAATGGAAAACTATAGTAAATATCAAATGAAAGTGAACAAAATTTACCAGATATTTTTTTAAGAACTATTTTAGCTTCTCATTATAGTTGGACTTTCTTGCATGTGCCTCTCTCCAAATTGCCATCTTGGTTCCTAATGCTGCATATTTGGTCAAACGACTCCTTCTACAGTTCCTAGAAATGCCCTTCCAATTCCCAGAAAAGTCCACAATTATATTCATGGGATTAGCATAAGATTTCCCTTCCACCCATAACCAACCCCCGCAGTCCCTGAGAATTTGGGGCACTTGGCTGCTCAGTTGAGGGGCCCTTTCCTCTTAAGAGGGCTTTTGCTTCAATAAATCTGTTTCTGCTTAAGTCTCCTCTGTTTCTAACCTTGAATTCCTTCTCTGATGAGACTAAGAATCTCTGGGACCACTGGTTCGCTGCAGCACTAGATCTGTGAGAATACTGACAGCTCCCAGCAAGGCCCAATGCATCACTACTCTAAGGCCCTCAGGGTCTCACGGGGATCCACTGATGGGATTGAGGGCCTCAACAACCTTTGAAACTCTATCCAGCAAATTGCATGTGAAGACTCATTGGAGAGGTCTGTGGCCCCAAAGATGTTGAGAATCAAGGTTCTAATCTAAGGGTGGATACCTTCTCTACAGTGGTTTTGTGGGTTAGGTGGATGTTTTTGCTTTTTTTGTTGTTTTGTTTGTTTTAGGTGGATCTTTAAATCTGAGTCATGGAAGCCCTCAAATAGAGACAACTGAGAAACACCAGCAACAGGGTTATTCTTGAGAGTCAAAGGGCAGAGGAAGAAGACAAGGAGGTCTGCAGCCTAACTAACCATATTTTAGGCTTAACACAAGCATCGAGGACTAAACAAAAGGTCAAGGTGATCCTTAACCACACACAGTGCAGCTGAAGTCCTGGGTCCCCACGAGCAGCCTAACCTAGCCCTGAACAGTGGACGGGAAGCTCCTCCTAGAATAATCCAAAGCACCAGCGCCTGTCAAATCAGGTTGCAGAGGCCAGGCCTTTCCTTTCCAGCTTGCTGGACAGGGACATGTCCAAGCATACAGGCCATGAGTGTCTCTCTTCATCTCTTACTACTCTCAAAATAGCTCTTTAAAAATGTTGTAATTTTTTCCACTCTTATTTGATATTTGCTGTAGTTTTCCATTTAATGTATTCCTGACTTCATTTACTTTTTTTTTTTTGTCACAATGTTTTAATTTGGGCTTTATGAGTTCTAAATATATCTTGTCAGGGTATCAAAATAACACTGCAGAATGGCAACCGTAGAACGTAGAGCATGTTTCTGAATAGTCTAATGATATGTAAGTGTCTGTGATCGTGTCAAATTGCTGGGCCTAATGATTTCAACTTGGCTCTTTCTGGAAGGTTTTCTTTCCTAAAATGGGACCCAGGGAGAAGAGTAGGACAGAATTAGTCAATAAACATTGAGCTGGGAATAATTTTGGAGAGAAAAAATTCAACCCAAATTTTGTAACAATTTCTCCCCAAAGGACTCACTCTCACCTCCTCTCTTCCAGGGTATTGTATTTTATCCATTTTCCTTCAGGCCCAGCTTTGGTTGTACTTGGGGTGGGGCTAATATGAGAGTTTTCCAGGTTGTAAAAAATTACCTTACTTCAGACTTTCAGAATCAGAATCTCCCAAGAGGGCATGGGCATCCGTGTTTTAATAGATTCCCCAGGCAATTCTTATCATCAGGCAAATTTGGAAAATAATGGTATGGTGAGTTTGAGTTCCCAGTAGTCCCTTGTTTGGGTCCCCTTGAGTAAATTACCGACTCTTGTATTTTGCTAAAGTTAGTTCTAACAGGCTCACTAGAGCTGATTATTAAATTTTCAGCTATTGTACCAGATGTTTGTTAAGAACAGTCATTATTAAATATGAAGTAATATTCAAAGGCATGGAAGATTATTCAGCCATACAAAGGAATAAGAGTTAATCCCCAGCACCACACACACATATACACACACATGCACACATACACGCATACACAAAGTTCTGATATATGCTACAAGGTGGATGAATCTTAAAAACATTATAAACCACACACAAAAGAACAAGCATTATATAATCCCACTCATATGAAATTTCTTCTTCTTCTTGTTAGGTGCCATTCAGTCAGGACTGACTCATAGCAAACCTATGTACAACAGAACAAAACACTCTGCAACACTGTGCCATGCCCGGCACTATGTCAATGCTCATCTGCTGTTCATAAGGTTTTTGATGACTGATTATTTTGGGATTGCTCAGGGACTGGGCTACCAGGTCCTTCTCCAATATGAAATAATCTGTTGTTGTTGTTATTATTAGGTGCCATCCAGTTGGGTCTGACTCATAGAGACCTTCATAGGGTTTTCAAGGGTTGTTTCAGGATTGCTTTGGGAGTGGGTTACTATGTCCTCCTCCCATTTTTGCAGTGCTGGGAATCAAACTCAGGGCCTCAGACAGAGCAGCAGGGCACTCTACCCACTCAGCTAAACCCCAGCCCCATGAAATATCTAAAGTAGGCAAATTTATAGACAAACAGAAAGTAGAATGAAAGTTACCAAAGTCTGTGGGGAGAGAAGAATGGGTAAAAAATTTCTGTTTGGAATGATGAAAATGTTCTAGAGCTAGATAGTGGTGATTACACAACATTGTGTGTGTGTGTGTGTGTGTGTGTGTGTGTGTGTGTGTGTGTATACACATATATGCACATATATATTTTTTTATTTTTATTTTTTATTTTTTATAGTACCTGGGAGTCAATTCCAGAGCCTCATGCACGGTAGGCAAGTGATCTATCACTAAGCTGCACTTGCAGCCCCATTTTAAAATTTATCTTGAGATAGGGTCTTGCTAAATTGTGCAGGCTGACTCTGTCCTCAAACCTGGGATCCTCTTGCCTTAGACTCCCGAATCACTGGGCTTACAGTGTTATCAGAGATTCACAGGGAGGAGGTCCAGAGCACAGATCTGGGAATTTGGCATATAACCTTGGCTCTTGTATCTGGTGTATAAATGAATTTATACCTGACACAGAAGTTACAGGAGAGAGAATAGATAAGGCTTATTAAAAGATTGTACACTGTTTAGAAATAATTACAAAGAAGACTGAGACACCTGGAAAAGCTTGGCAAAATCTGGAAAGGAACTTGAAACAAACTGGGTTCTCTAGGTGAATCTACAAGAGAATTTTTCTATTTCCCAGGGAAAGGTAAAGTCAGAGAGAACAGAATTAAGCAAGCTTCTACAGGAAAAAGTACCTTAGATAGAGATGGCAGGCCCTGGAGCAGTGTGAAGCATGCAGATGGTTGCTAGAGAAAAAAGAGAGGGAAGAGCAGAGGGCAAGAAATGGGGAGGAAAGAAGAAAAGAAGAAAGGAAAGAGAGTGTAGGCATGTTTCTCCTAGTTTTATTTAAACTAGAGCACGCATAGTGTGACATCAGCCCTGGGCACTTAGTTCTGGGCATCCAGTGTGACTGAACCTGGGGTCTTTGTTTTGTAAATGCATCAATGGCTTGGATTAAAGTGTGGGGCTTATTAGAAAATGTCCTTCCAGTGTCCTCCAAAGATACACATGAATTTCCCTCCTCTTTCTAGGAAATCCACATTTGAGTCTTTCCACTCCACCCCAGTAATTGAAGAGGTTTGCCAAAAACCTTTTGTCCAAATGCTATTTATAGCTTTGAAATTCATTTGAGGGAAATATTGAGATTTTTTTTTTCAGGGAGGGATGTTGGTTGTTAGATCAGTACTAACAAGCAAAAATTTCACCTAAACCTAGAACTCAAATCACATGCTATATACATAGGTTCATTTCCTAACTTTAAAGATTTTTTTTCAGTACTGGGCCACTGAAGCACCCAGGGCTTCACATGCGCTTTGCAAGTGCTCTACCACTGAGCTGTACCTCTAACTCATTTTTAACTTTTTTTTCCAAATTTTTGAGACAAGGTCTCCCTAAATTATGCAGGCTTCCTCTGGCCTCAAATGTACAATCCTCCTGCCTCAGTCTCCCAAATTGCTGGGATTACAGGTGTGCACCACCACACCCAGCTCCTTTAAAGATTTTAAAACTCCTAATATTTTACCCCATCCTCACTTCCACTGTAAATTCTTCAGAGTTTTCAAATTATAACACAGTTGTTGTTAAGTGCCATCAAGTCAGGACCAACTCATGGTGACCCTATGGAGGACAGAATGAAATACAATGTGACACTGTGCACATGATCTTAAGCCGATAGTTGCAGACACTGTGTCAATCCATCTAGTAGAGGGTCTTCTTATTTTTTTCGTTGACCTGTCACTCTCCCAAACATGATGTTCTTCTCCAGGGACTGGTCCCTCCTGACAACATGTCTAAAATACTTAAGACACAGTCTAGTCATCCTTGCTTCTAAGGAGCACTCTGGTTGCACGTCTTCTAGGATGGATCTGTTGATTCTTTTGGCAGTCCATGGTATATTCATTGTTTGTTTTCAGCATCATAATGCAAAAGCATCAATTCTTTTCCTGTCTCCCTTATTCATTGTCTAGCTTTCACAGCCTTATGATGCGAATGAAAAATACCATGATATGAATCAGGTGCACCTTATCTTCAATGTGACATCTTTACTTTTCAACACTTTAAAGAGATCTTTTGTAACAGCTTTTCCCAGTGCAATGCATCTTTTGACTTCTTGGCTGCTGCTTCTGTGGATGTTGATTGTTGAACCAAGTAAAACAAATTCTTTGATAGCCTCAATCTTTTCTCCATTTATCATGAAGTTGCTTACTAATTCAGTTGCAATGACTTTCATTTTCTTGATGCTGAGACACAATCCATACTGCAGGCCATGTTCTTTGATTTTCATCAGTAAATGTTTCAAATCCTCTTCACTTTCAGCAAGCAAAGTTGTGTCATTTGCATATTGCAGGTTGCTAATGAGTCTTCCTCCACTCAAAGTGCCTGTTCTTCATAAAGTCCAGTTTCTTGGATTATTTGCTCAGCATAGAGACTGAAGAGTTATGGTGAAAGGATATATTCCTGACACACACCTTTTCTGACTTTAAACAAAGCAATGTTTCCTTGTTCTGTTTCAATGACTGCCTCCTGATCCAGGTTTTTCATGAGTACAATTAAGTGCTCTGGTATTCTCATTCTTCACAATGTTATTCATAATTTGTTCTGATCCACACAAATGTCTTTGCATAGTCAATAAAACATAAATAGATGTCTTTCTGGTATTCTCTGCTTTCAGCCAAAATCCATCTGATGTCAGCAGTGTCCCTGGTTCCATGTCCTCTTCTAAATCTGTCTGGTTTTCTGACAGTTCCCTATCAATATACTGTTGAAGTCACTTTCGAATGATCCTTAGCAAAATTTTACTTGCATGTGAGATTAATGATACTGTTTGATAATTTCCACATTTTGTTAGATTCTCCTTCTTGGGAATAGGCATAAATATGGATCTGTTCCAGTCAGTTGGCCAGATAACTTTTTCCATATCTCTTGACATAGACAAGTGAGCACCTCCAAGTGCTGCATCTGTTTGTTGTAAGATCTCAATTGGTATTCCATCAATTCCTGGAGCCTCGTGTTTCACTAATGCCTTCAAACCAGCTTCCACTTCTTCCTTCAGTACCATTGGCTCCTGATCATATGCTACCTCTTGAAATGTTTGATCATCCACCAATTCTTTTTGGTATAATGATTCTGTGAATTCCTTCCATCTTCTTTTGATATTTTCTGAATTGTTTAATATTTTCCCTATAGAATCCTTCACTATTGCTACTCAAGGCTTGAATTTTTTTCTTCATTTCTTTAAGTTTGAGAAAAACAGAGTGTATTCTTCCATTTTGGTTTTATTTCTCCAGCTCTTTGCACATGTCATTATAATATTTGATTTTGTCTTCTCGAGCTTCCTTTTGAAATCTTCTGTTTAGTTCTTTAAATTTGTAATGTCTTCCTCTTTTGCTACTCATCATTCAAGGGTAAGTTTCAGAGTTTATTTTGACATGTTGCTTGGTCTTTTCTTTTTTCACTGTCTTTTTAATAACCTTTTGCTTTCCTCATGAATGATGTCTTTGATGCCATGGCACAGCTCATTTGGTCTTTGATCATTAGTGTCTAATCCACCAAATCTGTTCTTGAGATGGTTTCTGAACTCAGGTGGGATATATTCAAGGTCATACTTTGGTTCATGAACATTTTCTTCAGTTTCATATTAACTGGACTTCTTGTAGGCATATAGATATTATTCTATCACTGATAACATTGTACTTCAGGAAAAATCTTGAGATGTCTTTTTTGCTGATGAAGGCAACCACATTTCTCTTTAAGTTGTCATTCCCAGCATAGTAGATCATGTGATTATCTGATTCAAAATAGCCAATGCCAGTCCATTTTAGCTCGCTAATAACTAGGAGGGCTGGGATTTAGCGCAGTGGGTAGAGTGCTGAGCTGCAGTCTGTAAGGCCCCGAGTTCAATTCCCAGCACCGCAAAAATGGGAGAAGGGCCTGGCAATCCACTCCCAGGGCAATCCCGAAGCACTCAGCCATTGAAAACCCTGTGAGGGTCGCTATGAGTTGGATACCGACTTGATGGCACCTAACAACAACGATGTGGTAGAGATTAATGTTTCTTCGGGGCTGGGATTTGGTTCAGTTGGTAGAGCGCTGCGCTGCAGTCTCTGAGGTCCGGAGTTCAATTCCCAGCACCGCAAAAATGGGAGAAGGGCCTGGCAATCCACTCCCAAGGCAATCCCGAAACAGTCAGCCATTGAAAACCCTATGAGGGTCGCTATGAGTCGGATACCGACTCGACGGCACCTAACAACAACAACAACAATGACTAGGATATTGATGGTTATGTACTCTGTTTTCCTTTTGACAATTTCTATCGTTCCTACATTTATACTACTTACATTCCACATTCCAATTATTAATGTTGTTGTTGTTAGGTGCCGTTGAGTCGAGTCTGACTCACAGTGATCCTATGTACAGCAGATCGAAACACTTGCCAATTCTGTGCCAGGCAAATGGTCTTATTTATGTTTAAGCCCATTGTTGCAGACACTGTGTCAATCCATCTGGTGGAGGGTTTTCCTCTTTTGCGTTGACCTGCCACTCTCCCAAACATGATGTCCTTCTCCAGGGATTGATCTCTCCTGAGTACCTGTCTGAAACATGTAAGGCGCAGTCTGGCCATTCTTGCTTCCAAGGAGTACTCTGGTTGCACTTCCTCTAGGACAGATTTGTTGGTTCTTTTGGCAGTCCATGGTATATTCAATAGACGTCTCCAGCACCACAATTCAAAAGCATCAATTCTTTTTGTCTCCCTTGTTCAATGTCCAGCTTTCACAACCATACGATGCAACTGAAAATACCATGGCATGAGTCAGACGCACCTTCGTCTTCAATGTGACATCTTTGCTTTTCAGTACTCTAAAGAGATCTTTTGCCACAGCTTTTCCTAGAGCAATACGTCTTTTGATTTCTTGACTACTGCTTCCACGGGTGTTGATTATAGAGGTAAGCAAAGCAAAATCTTGGACAACCTCAATCTTTTCTCCATTTATTGTGAAGTTACATATTGACCCAGTTGTAAGGATTTTTGTTTTGTTGATGTTTAGTCATAACCCATATTGAAGGCTATGATCTTTGATCTTCATCAGTAAATGTTTTAAATCCTCTTCACTTTCAGGAAGCAGAGTTGTGTCATCTGCATAACGCAGGTTGTTAATGAGTCTTCCTCCAATCTTGATGCCACGTTCTTCCTCATAAAGTCCAGCTTCTCGGATTATTTGCTCAGCGTATAAATTGAAGAGATAGGGTGAAAGTATACAGCCCTGACGCACACCTTTCTCAACTTTAAACCATGCAGTGTTTCCTTGTTCTATTCGAACAACTGCCTCCTGGTTCATGTACAGATTTCTCATGAGCACAATTAGGTGTTCTGGTATTCCCATTTTCCGAAGTGTTATCCATAATTTATTATGATCCACACAATCAAATGCCTTTGCATAGTCAATAAAACATAGACATCTTTTTGATATTCTCTGCTTTCAGCTAATATCCACCTGACATCAGCAGTGATGTCCCTGGTTCCCCATCCTCTTCTGAATCCTGCTTGATTTTCCAGTAATTCCCTGTCTATATACTGCTGCAATTGCTTCCGAATGATCTTTAGTAGAATTTTGTTTGTGTGTGATAGTAACAATATCGTTTGATAGTTTGCACATTCAGTTGGCTCCCCTTTTTTGGGAATAGGCACAAATATGGATTTCTTCCAGTTAGTTGGCCAAGTAGCAGTTTTCCAAATCTGTTGGCATAAACATGTTAACACCTCCGGTGCTGCATCTGTTTGTTGAAACATCTCTATTGGTGTCCCATCAATTCCTGGAGCCTTGTGTTTCACCAGTTCCTTCAAGGCAGCTTCCACTTCGTCCTTCAACACCATTGGTTCCTTTTCATATGCAACCTCTTGGAATGCTTGGTCATCTACCAATTCTTTCTAGTATAATGACTCTGTGTATTCTTCCCATCTTCTTTTGATGTTTCCTGCATCATTTAATATTTTCCCTGTAGAATCTTTCACTACTGCCTTTCGAGGCTTGAATTTTTTCTTCACTTCCTTAAGCTTGAGAAACACAGAGCGTGTTCTTCCCTTTTGGTTTTCTGCCTCCAGCTCCTTGCACATGTCATTATAATATTTGTTTTTGTCTTCTCGAGCTGCCTTCTGAAATCTTCTGTTTAGTTCCTTAACTTCATCATGTCTTCCTTTTACTTTAGCTGCTTGACATTCAGGGGCAAGTTCTACTGTATCTGACATGTAATTTGGTCTTTTCTTTTTTTCTTGTCTTTTTAAGAACTTTTTGCTTCCTTCTTGAATGATATCTTTTATGTCATGCCACAACTCTTCTGTGTCCTATCATTTGTGTCTAATGCATTAAACCTATTTTTGAGGTGGTCTCTGAACTCAGGTGGGATATACTCACCAATTATTAATGGGAGTTTAAAATTGTTTCTTCTCATTTTGAGTTGTGCTACACCTGCAAATGGACGTCCCAGGGGATTTGCTCCATTATTGTCATTAAGGTTGACCCTGTTGTGAGGAGGTAACTCTTCTCCAGTCATCTTTTGAGTACCTTCTAAGCTGGGGGGGGGTGCTCATTTTCCCATAGTATATCTGACAATGCTTCTCTGCTATTCATAGGATTTTCAATGGCCAATTGTTCCAGGAATCAGCCATTGAAAACCTTATGAGGGTTGCTATGAATCAGACACCACTCAAGGGCACCTAACAACAATAACAACAATAATTGTTTCAGGAGTGGCTGCCAGGTCCTTTTCCCTAGTCTGTCTTAGTCTAGAAACTGAGCTGAAGTCTTTCCACCATAGGTGACCTTGCTAGTATTTGAATACCAGTGGCATAGTTTTCGGCATCACAGCAACACATAAGCCCCCATAGTGCAGCAAACTGACAAGTGGGGGCTGAGACAATTACTGGCTATTAAATAGCTAAAAGTGTGATGGCACATCTTGGTCTCAGAATTTTTTATTATCAGGATGTTCATGAATATCAGAACAGTTATTGATCAAAAAGAAATCCAAGAGGCTGAGGCAGGAGGCAGGAGGCTCCTGAGTTCTCAGCCAGTCTGAGCTTCATACAGAGTTGGAGGCCAACCTGAGCTACATAGCAAGATCCCCTCTCTCAAACAAACAAACAAACAAGCAAACAAACAAAAAGCAAGCCAGGCATTTTGTCACACACCTGTAATCCCAGCACTCAAGAGGCTGAGGTAGGAGGGGTGAGTCTGAGGCTAGCCTGGGCTACACAGCAAATTCCAGGACAGCCTGGACTGGATAGTGAGCCCCTGTCTCAAAATAAAATGAAATAGCATAAAACAAGAGATCCAGAGTATAGAGATAAAGAACAATTAGAATAATAGCAAATTAGTTCCTCAGTGGAAGTTAGGAAATAGAAGTATGATACCAATAGACAAGTAAAAACTGAGCCCGGCAGGGTGTTGTGTTGCACAAGTGTAATCCCAGCAATTCAGGAGGCTGAGGCTGGAGGACCTTGAGTTGGAGACTATAGATAGCCTGTGTAGAGTTAGTGAGATCCTGTCTGGGCCTAGGTTCAAACTCCAAGTATAAAACAAATGAAAGAAAAGAAAAAGAGAGAAAAAGAAAGAAAGAAAGAAAGAAAGAAAGAAAGAAAGAAAGAAAGAAAGAAAGGAGGGAAGGAAGAAAGGGAAGGAAGGAAGAAAGAAAGAAAGAAGAAAGAAAGCTTGAATTAAAAGTCAAAACAGATTTGAAATGCCTGTAGTCCCAATTACTAGGGAGGATGGGTGGGAGGATCACTTGTGTGTACCCATGAGTTGGAGACCAGCCTTGATAAGAGACTATCTTATAAATAAATAAAAATAAACAAATAAAACCAGATTTGAGTGACAAGACAATATACATTTCAAGAGGTAATAAGATGAAAGAATTTAAGAACTGGAAGAAGCCTGATTGAGTTTGAATCTCTCATCTATAAAATAAAGACATCAAAGTCAAAGGTACACAGCTAGAGCTGGCATTTCTCAGGTATCTAAGAAAGCACATTAGTGATAAGCTAGATTTTAGACATCCTGATAAAGTTATGTAAGACCTAAAAGCTGAAGTAAGGAGCCGGGCATGGTGGTGCACTCCTGTAATCCCAGTGGCTCGGGAGGTGGAGGCAGGAGGATTGCAAGTTCGAGACCAGAGGCAGTCTGCATAACTTAGTGAGACCCTGTCTCAAAAAAAGTAAAAAAAAAAAAAAAAAAAAAAAGGGCTGGGGGTGCATTTCAGTGGTCCACTTGCAAAGCATGCAAATGAAAGGCCCTGAGTTCAGCACCCAGTCCCGCAAAACAAAACAAAACAAAACAAAACAAACAACAACAACATCAAAAAAACTGAAGTAAGGTATACCCTATGTATTCAAAAGATAGATTCTGTATTATTGTATGTGTTTTAATTGCTGATTAGAATGCAACTGATGTACTTATTCTCAAGCTTGTACTTTGCATTTTGCTGGAAAAGACTGGTTTAAGAATACAATCAAGCTGCCACATGAAAGGGAATGAGATCAGAGGAGGACTAAAAGGAAGTCATTCAATTTTTCAGGAGCTAACAGGAAAAACCAGCCACTGGTGGTCTTGATCATAGGACACATTCCTGGCCTTTTCTAAACTATTAATTTGAAAGAGACATAAATACAATTTCTATGCAGTTGGGGCAGAGAAGGGCAACATAGGAGTATAAAGAGTAAATATTTACTCAGAGGTTCAATGGGTAGTGTAAACTCTTTGTTAAGCATGAATTGTGGTGAGACAGAAAAAGAGAAACCTCTATAGTAGGTATAAGTTAAAAGTTCTTATTCTGAATATTTATTTTTTTCCCCATTCTTAGTTTTAGCTTAGATATCTTGTGAGTCTTAAAGCTCTCAGGGCATGGGTTTTGAAATTTTGCCAATTTTAGCCTTATTTTAAAGAAAGATAAAC
The DNA here is from genome assembly GCA_007922755.1 of Pedetes capensis. Taxonomy (NCBI): domain Eukaryota; kingdom Metazoa; phylum Chordata; class Mammalia; order Rodentia; family Pedetidae; genus Pedetes; species Pedetes capensis. The sequence goes on along the minus strand of VMDO01001872.1, from coordinate 94,285 downwards.
AGAAAGAGAAAATCTTTAATTATAGATTGTTATTGTTGGTTCCCTTGAGTTGGGTCCATCTCAGCAACCATGTGTACAACGGAATAAAACACTCCTTGACACTGTGCCATGCCTGGCACCATGTCAGTGCTTCTCTGCTATTTATAGGGTTTTCAATGGCTGATTTTTTCGGGAGTAGGCTGTCAGGTCCTTCTTCCATTTTTTCAATGCTGGGGAGGGAACCCAGGGCCTAAGAGCAGGCAGAGCAAGCATTCTACCAGCTAACCTGAACTCCAGTCCAGTTGTGGATTAGAGAATGATTTATCTTTAGACATTCTAATATTTTGTCCAGGTTTAAACTGAGAAAATGAACTCCATGTCTAGAAAAGCAAGAGTTTAATGCTTTGGCGATAAGATTTGTAATAGGAAAACAATATTGTTAAAAATCTGTTTAAATTAATATTAATATTAGCAAGGGTGAGGGAAAATTGGCTTGCTCAGACACGATTGAATAGAATATAAATCAGTTCTACTTTTAAGGCAAGCAATTTGGCAAGCAATCATACATAGACCAGGTACTGTCCTACACCGAAAATTCAGTTAACATACAGACTTATCTACACAAACAAAGATATTTATTGCATGGTATTTATTAAGGGCATTATTTTTCTAGAGTGTTTATTATGACAATGTAATACTTAAACTCTTGAAACAATCTAATGTTAATCAATAGGTGATTGGTTAATTATACATTAAATACATGCAGTTGGAATATTATACATCTGCTAAAAAGACTAAGATTGATATGAAAAACAGTCTGAGATACACAGATGAAGGAAATAAAAAAACTGGAAATAATTATGTAGACTGAAAAATGTATATAAAAGGAGAGTACAGATATATATGTATATATATACACACACACACATACATACATACAACATGTATATACATTTGAAGAGATTTTATCTATGTATTACTTTGCAAAGTTGGATTGAATTAGAGTAGGAATGTGTAGTATGACACGCTCTCAAAAGATGTCATTAGTGAAGTGAATGCTAGCACCACAATGGAACAGGCAGGTCAGTCAAAGAATATGATGGAAGCAGGGTTATTGTCGGAGGTCCATTTTGAAGTGGTATTTGAAATTTGAAAATGTTGAGGAAGTAATTTTGAGTAAATTTGAAAATGTTGAGGGTGAAAACTAAGGAGAGAACACTAGAGTTAAAATTCAAGGGAATAAAAAAAATGACAATGGAAGTGTGAATATGCAACAGAATCTTCAACAAGCCCAACAATTGCATGTATTCATGATAAGTTTGAGATGCATGGTATTGTGTGTGGTGTGCACTAGGAAAAGATCCAGGAGACCTTGCATAGCAACAAGTCATGCTTGTTCTGCTGTGGTAACCACTTTGAGTATCTCTTATAATTACAGAAGTCAAATGTGACTTGTATTCATGTTTTCTTGTTGGTATGTATTGAGTATTACAATTTTGATACAACTTTTTTCCTTTCTTAAAAACTTTTGGGATCTTCTGTGTATGTGTATGTGTGTATGTATGTAATTATTATTATTTTTCCCTCCCAGTACAGGGGAGTTGAACTCTGAGCCTCCTGAATGCTAGACAAATGTTCTAAGACTGAGCTGCTCCCCAAGCACCTTTTTTTATATTTAATTTTGAGGCAGAGCCCTGGCCTTGAACTCAAAATCCTCCTGTCTCAGTCTCCCAAGTTAATGGGATTACGGGCATTTATCATGGCACCTGGTAAGATGTATGTTTTTATGCATGGAAAATATGGTGGGTGTAGTCATGGAAAACTAGGTTTCACAATTATTTCTAGGGAGTGAGACTGGGTGAAGTAGGAAGTAATTTTTACATTATCATCACTTGTGTACTGATGCAAAAAACTTTTCAATAAGCATACATTATTTGCATAAAATAGCTTAAAGTGCTTATATGCAAATAAAAATATAACAGAAGTGACTACATTTTCATATTGTGTCACTAAAAGGTAACAAGTCAGCAATACTGGAAATGAAATTCTCTTATTGTACAGTCACACTCAAGAGTGTTGGCTTTTTAAACTGAGTGTGTTGGTACATGTTTGTAATCCCAGCACTTGGGAGGCTGAGACAGGATGATCAAGTGAGTTCAAGGCCAGACAGTTCCAGGTTAGTCTAGGCTATATACTGAGGCTCTGTCTAAACAAAAACAAAAACAAAAACAACAAAAATTAAAAAATAAATAAATAAAAAGGAAAAGGAAAGAAAGGAAAAGGAAAAAAAGTATTGGCCTCTTGTTGTGCCAATCAAGTTATACATAAACCAGGTGCTGTCCAACACCTCTTTATTGTATTGGTCTCTGTCTCTAGCTTAGCTAAGCTTCCTTGGCAAGTACTAAAATGACTTTATTCTAGTCTTATATTATTTATCTGGGAGTACAAACTGAAGAATACTGTCATTTAGATTGCCCAACTGAAAGCTGTTGTTGTTGTTGTTAGGTGCCATCGAGTCGTCTCCGACTCATAGCGACCCTCATAGGGTTTTCAATGGCTATTTCGGGATGCCTCAGGAGCGGATTGCCACATCCTTCTCCCATCTTTGCGGTACTGGGAATAGAACTAGGGACCTCAGAGACTATAGGGCGGAGCTCTACCAACTGAGCTAAATCCCAGCCCCAACTGAAAGCAGAAGTTACATAACACCCTGCCATATTTTAAATCTTTGTATGGACAACCCTTCCACAGGCATGTAATTATAGTTAAAGCAATGGTTTCTTAAGAACAATGTAATGCTTAAAGTCAGGTGCATGGCCAATTCTGCAGTGGATTAAGTAAAATTGAACAAATGAAATGATTAATAGAATCCCCTTTGGCATGACAAGGAGGCTTTAGATTTTTTACATCATCAAGCTTAAGAACTGCATCAATTTTAAGCTACAGAGTTAACATTTGGCTGCCTGATGATTTATAATGCAAACCAAAAGGCAAGTTTTGATCCCAGCTTAACATTTAAAGTTCTCATCAGATATAACTATTTTCCCCACTGTGCTCAGTAATATGCTTAACTCAGAAAAAAGAGAAATATTGTTTGCTATCTCAACTCACAATTTTTAGAAGTGTTTAATTCATGATAAACTCTATGATAGAGTGAAACTTTTTATGGCCCTTTGGGAAGCCAGGCCTAAAACTTAAGGACAAAGTTTTAAAAGTTCCTGTGTATTAGTATGGTTCTAAAATTTACATTTAAAGATTTTATTTTTTCCTGAGTATTTTATAATTCATTATCTCATGAGTTAGATTCCAATACTAGTCTCATTTCAAGTAGGTCAAATGCCATAAAGAGAAAAAATAATTTAGTTCCAACTCCATTTTAAATCAGTTGGGTAGCTAAACACCAAGGCCGATCCTTTGCATAGGAAGATCTTTGGGTACTGATTGGACCGTAATAATGCCTACTACATGCTGCATCTGAACTCTTGAGAGTCTTTTCCCTCACAGCAGAATCCTTTCTTAGATGCATTTGCAATTATGATAATCTAACTCAGAACTCATGTTGCACAGGCTGAAGATGACTGAATTGTTTTGTCTGAAGACACCCAGCTGATTACATGGAACTAATGACCTAGAAATTAAAGGCTTTGAAATACATTCTCAACCACCTGATTCATGGTCTTTTAGTAATGCGACTAATTTGAGGTCTTAAAATTAACTGCCTCACAGTGAACTGGAAAGGGCAGCAATGTGACTAATGCCATGCTGCTGATCTGGTCTGCCAGGAAAGGTGAGTAGAAAAACAGAATGTTACCTTCTTGAATTAAATCTTTTTGCTGGCCCTAAATTACCTAAGTGTCACCTTAAGTGTAATATAAGCCAGATGATTATTTTTCAATGTAGTTTTCTTATCCAGAAGCTTTATACTGTGACTTTCAGGGTGAAAACTAAGGAGAGAAAACTAGAGTTAAAATGCAAGGGAATAAAAAAAATTCCATTGTAGTTATATACCACATTTTGTTTACCCATTCATAACACTTCACTTATTTTGACATGGGATCTATACTCAGAAGTGGAATTGCTGGATCACATAGTGAGTCTGGGAAAGTCTTGAGGTGAGATAGGAAGTCAGGAAAATTAAGGGGACAGGGGAATGAAAATGAGCCCTTACTCTGGGATCTAAGTGTGTCTGGCTGAGAGTCAAGAATTTTGACACAACTACCAAGAAAACTGCTGTACAGACTGCCTGCATGGACATAGTGAAAGTTTTTGTTTTTGTTTTTTTTGTAGTACTTCAAGATTGAACACAGGGCCTCATGCATGCTTTGCAAGCACTCTATCACTGTGCTGTACCCCAGACCATTTTTTAATTTTTATCTTGAGACAAGGTCTCTCTAAATTACTCAAGCTACCTCTGGCTTTGAACCTGCAATCCTCCTGCCTCAACCTCCCTAGTTGCTGGTGTGAGCCACGGTGCCTCGCTGAGAAATATTTGAAATGAAAATGTTAAAATAGCAATAAGCCATGCATAGGGTCAAAATGTATGTGACCTTTAATTTTAACTTACTTTCCCTCTGTTATCCTGTGCTGTTCTGAGAATCTCACAAAAAAGATTATGGGCCATCTCTGCAGTCAACATATGCCTAGACAACTTCTTTGTGATTTAGTAGGAATTCCTTTGACCATTTCAGTCTATGCATATTAATAGCATTTTTAAAAAAATCTGTAAACCTATACAATGCACCTCCTGGACCACCTTATGGATTCATTTTGCTAAGGAGAATTTCCTTAGATTAAAAAGTATACCGAAACATTTCTACTTTTAAATCCTCTAAATAGAGAAGGACATCATGTTTGGAAGAGTGGCAGGTCAACAGAAAAGAGGAAAACCCTCCACCAGATGGATTAACACAGTGTCTACAACAATGGGCTTAAACATAAATAAGATGGTTTGCCTGGCACAGAATCGGCAAGTGTTTCGATCTGCTGTACATAGGGTCGCTATGAGTCGGACTCGACTCGACGGCACCTAACAACAACAACAACAACAAATAGTGGAATTTCTTTTGGCTTATGTTTCTAACTGGCACTTCTCTCTCATCCTCAACCCTGAACAATTTATCCTATAGAGCTAAGTTACTATTTCATTTACAAAAGAAGATATTATTATTATTTTTTGCAGTACTGTCGGGGTTATACCCAGGACCTTACGCATACTTTGCAAGTGTGCTACCACTGCCTAGCCCCTTTTTTATTCTTTCATCTTGAGACAGGGTCTCCCTAAGTTACCCAGCCTACCCTAGCCTCAACCTTTCCATCCCCTTTTCTCCTCCTCCTGAGTTCCTGGGATTACAAGTGTGTGCCATCACTTCAAGCTATAAAAGGAAATTCTTTAAGATAGAAAGACTAAGTAAACCAGCTCACATTTATTTATTTATTTTGCAGTTCTGGGGAGCTGAATCCGGGGTGACCCGAATGGTATTTCCAAGCGCTCAACCACTAAGCCAATGCCCCCAGCCTAATTTTTACTTTGTATTTTTGAAGACAGGGTCTAAATTACTCCGGCTGCCTCTGGCCTTGAACTTCTGACCCTCCGGTCTCTGTCTTCTGAGTCCCTGGGATTAAAGGCATGCACCACCATGACTGGCTTCACGTTGGTTTTTGAACTTCACTTAATCTTTGAACACAGTTGTAAGTTACACCCTTTGAACAAAGTTAACTTCAAAACCACACGTATAGCTATTAAGGCACTTATAAGGCGATTCTCTTAGAAGTCTGTGTCCTTATCTCTTTTTCTCTCTGAATGCCTTACACTTAAATCTAAAGCCTTACACTTAAATCTAAAGCATGCATTGTCTCTTATCCCTAATAAACTTCGTTCCGCTCTGAGCAGGTCCCCCCTCCCTTGGAGATTCATATGTGGGGGAAACTCATCAGGCTACAGAGGGCAGCACTGGGCTGCGTCCTCCCATTGTCACTGAACCTCTGATACATACTACAAGACAAAAAAAGCCTAGTAAACACGCTAAGTGACATAGCCAGCCACGAAAGAACTCATAGTGGTTGCCCTAAACTGATGTGGGGCTGGGATTTAGCTCAGTTGGTACAGGGCTGCGCTGCAGTCTCTGAGGTCCGGAGTTCAATTCCCAGCACCCCCAAAATGGGAGAAGGGCCTGGCAATCTACTCCCAAGGCAATCCCGAAACAGTCAGCCATTGAAAACCCTATGAGGGTCGCTATGAGTCGATACCGCCTCGACAGCACCTAACAACAAACTGGTGTGAGGAAGGAATAGTGTTGTTTAGCGGACAGTTTTCAGTTCTGCCACAGGAAATAAGTCCTGCGGGTAGTGGTTGCACAACGACGTAATTGTACTTAAATGCCACTGAACTCACATTTAGTTAAAATGATAAAATTTGTCACATGTATTTTACAATTTTTTGTTGTTAAAGCAAGTTACTCCGCCTTGAAACTGTCACATTTTGGGAGGAAGGCAACTTTCGGGATGAAGCAAGATAAGCCTTTTGCAGAGCTGTTCTCAAACCTGTACAAGAAAGGAAGGCTCAGAGTATAGCTGCGCCCGCGGTTGTGAATGCAGAGCTGGGGACAGGGGAATGGGATGACTCGCAAAGGAAGACACTCAACTTCATTACAAGGTTCACTTTCTTAGGCACTTGCTGCTAGCAATGAGAATTCTTTCGTCACTGGAAAGCCTTTAGACTCTCCTTTCACAACTTCCTCCCAGTAAAAACTCCCTACACGTTAGAAGGTCCTCGCCTGTCTGCTTTCTCTCAGAAATTGCACTCAGCTCCCTAACAAGCCCCTTATCTTCCAAAATGAGTCTCGGCCTCCCTAACCGTCAAGGTGCGGCAACCTGCGGAGCGCCAGTCCGTGGGGGCCAGAGCGACTACCCTTGAGCGCTCCGGAAGTCACCGCCCACCTTGCCGGCCGAGGCGCCCCGGCAGGCCTTGCGGGTGGGATTGGCGAGAAAGTGTGGATGACGTGTTACGTGCGGCGATGCAGCCCCTCCCCCTGCGCTCCTGCGCGTGGTTAGCGTGGGGCGGGGCGGAGTGTGGACCTGGGCGGCCATTACCCGGAACAATCCCAGTGACCCTCTGTGGGGCTGACGGGAGGGGGGCCGGAGGGAGGGAAGAGGGCGTGAGGCGAGAAGGGAAGAGAGGAGAGAACAGGGCGGGGTAGGAGGGAGGGGAAGGGGGCGGGGTGGGAGCAGGTCACGTGAGTCGGCATGGAGGCGGTGGCGGCGGCGGCCGGGAGGAGCTGCCGGGGCAGAAGCCGCACTTGTTAGTGTTGGGGGAGGAGGGGACCCGGGACGCCGACAGCGTCAGCCAGGGACGCCGCGGAGAAGGCGGGAGGGGGGTGGGGGCGAGATCAGGCTCCGACCCCCGGCCGAGGGGATGAAGGGAGCATGGGCGCCAAGGAGTCACGGATCGGATTCCTCAGCTACGAGGAGGCGCTGAGGAGAGGTGAGGGGGGAGGGGTTGGGCTAGCTGCCCGGGAGGCCGGCGACGGACTGCCCTGGGGGTGGGTGACACGGGAGAGGAGGGGAGGTTGAGGGCGGGGGGCGCCTTGGCGGAGGGACAGGAGGCCAGCGGGGAAATATCCTGAGGGAGAGCAATCGGGCGAGGAGCAATGTGTGAGAATGGGGACCGTGTGGAAGGGATGAAGCCTTCTCAGAGATAGAGGGTTATCTGGCACTGGCAGGGTAATGCCCGTGCTCTCTAGTGGCGTTGTTATCCTGGCTGTGTCCAGGGAAGTCCTCCTTTCCACCTTTTCTTGGATACCTCCAGCCCTTGCAGCCCCCCTCATCCTTCACTGCCATTTTCTCCTATCACTCGTTCATAAAAACCTCCAACAACATCCTAAGCTTGTTCCTAACAGCCTTTGTCCGAAGGGTGAGAGGAGGCGGCTGCCAAGCGGTCTTCTCTTTGCTACTAGAAGTCTCTTTCTGTTGGGGAGCCCCTGCTTTTTTTGAAGGCCTTTGCCAGTCTCTTGAGAGCTATGACTATCCATCTACTTCTGCCACCTCTCACCCTTTGAGCGTCTGACTTTGATAACGACCTGAAATGAAGTTGTGTTTGAAGTGAGATGAGACCGGACAGCTGGTGTTGCCACAAGACCTTGTCTTAGGTTTCATCTCAGATGTTGACCAGAGGCATTTATTGCACATGATTCCCAATTCTTAACCTTTCCCTTCCATAAAATGGCATTCGGAAATCCAGCATTGTGGTACTGTGTTATACCTCCCTTTAGAGACTGGCCTTGCTACCAGTCCCTGGCCTGCTGCTGCTGTTGGCTCTGATACACAGTTGTTGTTAATAGCCCCAACCCCCTACTGCTTACTCTGATTCCGTTGTCCATGATCAGTAAAGCACACGCTAACTGGAAGTGTCTATTGCACAGTTTATGGCCGGAATGTGACTTAATTTTTCATGACTGGGATTTGGGTGTGTATATCGGTGGTGCTTGTATTTCTTTTCAACATTTAATGGATTTTCTTGATAAGAAGTGAAAAGCATTAAGCAGATTAGGTGCTAGGCATTATTGTTAACAGGTTTCTAAGTCAAAAAACCAGCCATGCTCCAGGTGGTTTTAGTAGCTAAGGTTATAAAATGAAAATCAGATTAAAAGGCATTCAACATGAGAATTTAGGACTGAAGTCTTGTTCATGTATAGGAATAAGAAGGATAAGTTCAGTAGACCATCACCTGATGATACAGAATTTATATGTATTAGTTATAGATTTTGCAGAATAACAGAAATATGCCTTTTAGGTCTTTTTTCCCTGCGAAATAATATAATGATTGTTCCTAAGCACAATCTCACTTGAACTTTTCCCCCTACCTCAATATGAGAAATATTCCAAATTCTTGATGTGTTTCCAATCCTAGTCGAGGCTGGTCATTTCCGGGATGCTGTTGAGCCTGACAAGTCTGGCCTCAATTAGGCAATGGCTGACATGGCATTAAAGAGGGCATCTGTCATACTGATTTACAACTTCAAAATTCATAGTGTTTAAATTTGAGAATGTGAATACCAGATGTACCTGGTGTTAAGAAATTCTAAAATTAAACATTCCAGTTTAGGCCTGCTTAATTTCACGTCATAGTAAGATTATATGTTTTTAAATATAAATGAAATTAATCATGCATTTTATTTATTTTTTGGTGCTGGGGATGGAACTCAGGGCTTTAAGCTTGCTAGGCAAGCAATCTACCACTGAGTTAAATCTTAAACTCTAAAGGTGCATTTTAAACTGATCTGATGAAAGGTTTTGTTACAAAGTATCTACCTGTTGAATTTTAAAATATATATTTTATGAAATACATGTTAAACCTTAGTAAAGATTGTTTGCATTTGGCTTGGTGGGGTAGCACATCCTTGTAATCCCAGCAACTCTGGGAGGGGAGGCAGGAGGATCTCAAGTGTAAGGCCAGACATGGCCTACATAATTTAGACCCTATCTCAAAATAAAAAAATTAGAAAGGTGGCCAGAGATGTAGATCAAGGGTAGATCACTTACAAAGCGTGCATGCAGCCCTGGGTTCAGCCCCCTAGTACCACACACAGAGAAAAGCTTGCATTTGTTTTATCAGTTTGCTGCAAAGGAAAATTAAAGCAAAATAAAAGCAGGTTGATGAAATAGCATTTCTAAATGTAAACCAGGTGCCTGTTAAAAAAAGTGGATAACTCTTTTAAACATGATACTGTTTACTCAAGTAAATGTCAGGCTTCATATATAGAATTTCAGTTAGGTTACAGAAAGTTTCAGAGCTTTGGCTGGAGGGGAGAAATGATTTGAGAACCTTTTTGGGGCGCTTGAGTAATCTAAATAGGTACAAACACTAACATCAATTAGTTTCATTTGCCTGTTTATATTGTGTAAGGTGAATGGTAGAGAGATTGGAAACATACATCACTCCAGTGTATGTTACACAACTTGTTACACAAGTTAAAAAAAAAAACAACAAAAAACACCAAGCTTGATCAAAAGCTACTGAACTATTTGCTCCCTTGGCTTTAATTAAGATTATTGAGCACAATCTACTGCCTATCCATAATTAGGTAGCATTAAAAAATAGTCCAATATGTATTACCACACACAAACATGGAATTGCAGGCAATTTATCTGCAAACTGCCCTTAGAAATGAAGTGTCATGTTAATGACAGATAACACTGGGCGTGAGTGAAAAGGCAGCGTAGAGACTCATGTACATTTCAGAAGCTCTAAAAATTAGAATGACTGGTTTTGTATTCTATTTTGGCTAGACTGTATGTTATAAACCTTAAAAGTTTTTGGACAGTATACTGTTAAGCATTTTCTTTTCCTTTAAGCATTTTTTAGGGAGGTGTATTAGTGGTAGCTTTTATTTATTTTGGCTTTTTTTTTTTTTTTTTTTTTTTTTTTTTTTTTTTTTTTTTTTTTTTTTTTTTTTTTTTTTTTTTTGGCAGTACTAGGGTTTGAACCCAGGGCCTCCCGCGTGCTCCGCAAGTCATCTACCACTGAGTAGCACTCTCAGCCGCCCTTTTTTATTTTTTATTTTGAGGTAGGGTTTCACTAAATTATGCAGGCTGCCTTTGGCCTCAAACTTAAGATCTTCCTGCTTCAGCCTCTTGAGTCACTGGAATTACAGATGTGTGCCATGGTACCTAGGTTGTTCTCTTTTATTAAAACACTTATTTTTTTCTTCATCAGAATTTGTTAAATTCATCAATAAACTCTGTAATATTGTGGATATCTAACCTTGTCTTATTAATTGTAAAAGAGAAAAGTGGGACAATTTTACATTAATCTGGTTAAATGTATTTACTCAAGTAGTCATAAAAATGCTGTTTCTTCGTAATCTTCATTTCATTTCTTTGGACTGTCAGTGTTGAAGAGGAGATAAATACACCAATGAGTCCTGAATTTTGGGTGATGAGCAGAATTAAGTGACATTCATTGCTTGGTAGTTACCTCCCAGTTCACCAAAGTGAATAGCTGTTGTTTGGTTTTTGTTCCTCATTGTCTGTCTTTGTGCTTAGTGAGACTTCACAGTGATAGCACTCAGAGTTGCCTTCCAAAAAGATGTGCAATTTAGGTTTGGAATTGTGATGCTCAACCAATAGGTATTTTCTCAAGAGGAGGAAGTGAAGACTTTTGGTGCTTGACTATACACTAGGTCACAGGAAAAGTGAGGGGCTTGATGATTATTCTTACTGTGACTGTAGAAAATCTGGTTTTTGAGCATTAGAGATTAAGGCTGACAGTTTGTATTAGAAGTTCCGATGTTATACAGCTGTGGTGGTCCAAGGATTTTTCACTTATGAATTAAAAGTTTGTGGTTTGACAGTGGTACTGAAAAGACAGGTGAGACTGATGGGTTCCCCCCACTCAATACTGTATTTAGGAATTATGGCTTCTCTTTTCAGGGCTAATTCAGTGCTTCTGCTTTTGACTTTTGGTCCTCATGGTATTTGTGTTTTGTGCATGCCAATAAGTTTTCTTATTTTTATTTAATAAGGAGCCCTTGAAAGTGGTAGATTATATATATGTGTGTGTGTGTATATGCGTATATTATGTATGTATGTATGTATGTTTTATTTTTTTGAGACACAGTCTTACCCTGCAGCCCAGGCTGGCCTCAAACTCATGATTTGAGGCCATGGCTAATGCTTTTTTCCTGCCTTTTCTTAGTCTTTTAGTTTTTATTTTTATCACAGTGAAACATGTACAAAATTTAGAATCAAATGGTAATACAGGGCTTGTTGTTGAAAACAACAGTATACACTGTTGTCTCTTCCTCCCCCATTAGTTTTCCTCTGTCCTGTTGGCCAATACCTTTAATGCCTTAAATTTATTGATTAGGATGTTTCAAAGTAATATACTTATTCTGCTTTTATTTTTTCCACATAAGGCTTCTTATTGACTTCCAGCTGTTCAACATGGGAATTTAGGAGTCTCGCTGATAACCAGTCACTCAAACACATACTTTTCCTGTCCTCCCATTTCTTCATCCTTGGGGTATATACATTATAATTTTGGTTAGATCAATGTCTGTATTTACATAATTAGACTTTCATAAATACACTTCAAAGCTAAGCTGTTTAATATAATAGGATTATTTTTCTTTTCCTTTACACTTGATTTTCTTTTAAATATTTTCCTTAATTGTTATCTTTTGTTTGTAAAGTTTCTGTTTACTATAATTCAATCCTAAAAGTTCTTGTCCACTCTTGTTTACTCTGTTCATCTTCTTTGAAAAAAACTTTTCTTGCAGCCGCTGGCCTGCTCCAATCTGTACTGATTGCCTTTGTGCTTAGCACATAGCTGTCATCCTAGGATCTCCTTTCACTATTATCCTGGAGATTCCTTTACTGTCTTTAGTTGGATTTCCTATTTCCCATATCCCTAGCTCTTTTGTAATTCACCTGATAGTGGTAATGCTCATTCTCTGGTAGCTTCCTGGAAAAGGTATGTAGGAGGTAAAATTTTGAGCTGGTTCATTCTCTTCTCTCCTCCATTCTTTCCCTCCTTCCTTCCTCTCTCTTCTCCTCTCCATAATTCTTACATCTCTGTTTTCTTCTCCATAGTTTGCAAGAACCTTTATTTTACTGAGTAATTATTTTGGAAGTGTCTTTTTAGGAATCCCTATGCTTGATCTCTGGATCTTGATTTAAGCCTATGGGCAGTTTCACTGCAGTTCTCACAGACTAGGATGGGAGGAAGACATTGTCTTTGAAATGAAATTATCATGATTATGTACAAAGAGACTATTTCCCTCCATGAGGGTAAGGGCATGTCTGTAATGTCTTTCCTGCTATGTCCCTCATATTTGCATAGTACATAAAATATTGTTGTTGTTAAGGGCCATTGAGTCAGTATCCGACTCATTGCCCTGTATACAACAGGCAAAACACTATTATCAGCGCTTCTCTGCTGTTCATAGGGTTTTCAATGGCGGATTGGGTTTTGGGAGTGGGTTGCTGGGTCTGTCTCCCAAGCCTATAGCACCTGGTGTTCCCAGGCGGTCTCCCATCCAAGTACTAACTAGGCCCAACCCTGCTTAACTTCCGAGATCTGAAGGGATCGTATGCCCACAGGGCTACGGCTGCAGGCAACATACAATATATTACTACTTCATACATATTTGTTGAATGAATGAATTGCATATCAAAGCAATCTCTTCTAAAAACTAGGTTGTATTGGCCGGGCGTGGTGGTGCATGCCTGTAATCCCAGTGGCTGGGGAGGTGGAGGCAGGAGGATCGCAAGTTCGAGACCAGAGGCAGTCTGCATAACTTAATGAGACCCTGTCTCAAAAAAAAAGTAAGAAAATGGGCTGGGGGTGCAGTTCAGTGGCCCAGCACTTGCAGAGCATGCAGGCACGAGGCCCTGGGTTCAAACCCCAGTGCCACAAAAAAAAACCCACAAAAAACTAGGTTGTATTTAGAAGAAACTTGGTTCAGGATATGTGTATGTGCTTTGAGGCTTGAAATTATATCTATGTGTATTTTACTTTTAAAAATAGTTGTGTTTGTTCATCATGTCATTTTGGCTGTGTTTTAGACATGGTTTGGGAATCTGTTGGTGAGCATTTTGGTGGCTTTGTAACAGTTTGATGGATAAATTTGGTTTAGAGATTTTTTAATTTATACACGCATCCATAAGTGAACTCTTACTAGACTGGAGATTTATAGACCAGAAGTTATTTGTCAAAGATGCTAATTTAAAAATACCATTTTGAAGCTGATTGAGTTGTTGCATGCCTGTAATCCCAGCACTTGGGAGGCTGAGGCAGGAGGATCATGAGTTGGAGGTCAGCTTGGACTACATAGCAAACCATATCTCAAATAAAAACAACAACAAAAATGCTCTTTGTTTTCTATTATGAGCACGACAAAAAATGCTTATTATTTATAGATTTAAAGATGTAATAAGCAACAATTATCTGACAGGGTCACTGGTACCACAGACATTCAAACTGAAGTTAATAAAACATTGCCAAAGCCAGGCATGGTGGCGCACACCTGTAATCCCAGTGGCTTGGGAGGTGGAGGCAGGAGGATTGCAAGTTTGAGACCAGAGGCAGTCTTCGTAATTGGCGAGACCCTGTCTTTAAAAAAAGTAAAAAAATGGGCTGGGGGTGCATCTCAGTGGTCCGGCACTTGCAGAACATGGAAGTGTGAGGCCCTGGGTTCGGCCCGCAGTACCACAAAAACAAAAAACAAATACCATGTTGCCAAGCAAATATATTTAAATACTGAAAGAAATAGGAGATCATTTGAATGAACACTTGCAGTAAGTGATGTCTCATAGAAAAATGTTCCGTTTTTTGTTTTTGTCTTTTATTTTTTTGAGAGAAGGTCTTGCTACATAGCCCAGGTTGGCCTGAAATTCGTCACTATGTAGCCTAAGCTGGCCTTGAACTCTAAATCCTCCTGCCTTAGCCAGGCTTGTGCCATCATGCCTGGCTAATGTTTTCCCACTTAAAAAAATTGTTTATAATCCTCTGGCCTTAGCCTGTCAAGTGCTGAGATTACAAGCTTGTGCTGTCTCACCCACCTAATATTGTTCCATTAAAAAAAAATGGTTTATTTATGTTTTTAATTTTTTGAGATGGGATTGTTTCTTCTTTTCTTTTCTTTCTTTCTTTTTTTTTTTTGGTAGCATGTGTGAGGCCCTGGGTTTAATCCCCCAGGGAAATGTTTCATTTTTTTGAGTGGAGCATACGTTTTATATTCTTTCAGTAGAGTCCAAAACTAAATGCAACTTCTTTTTATATAGCTTTTCTTGTGTCTTGGTTGTATTTATGATTCATGTATCACTCAGTCTAGAAACCTGGGCACCAGTTGAAAAAAAACTTTCCTTTTTTTTCCCACATTAAATCTATCCATAGTATTACACTTTGGTACAGCCTCCTTATCACCTACCTGTTTCTTCTCTATGTTTTTTGATTTGGGGGAAATTTTTAGTGGTGCTAACAATTGAACCCAGGGTGTGTATGTGCTAGGGAAGTGCTCCACCACTGAGCTGCATCCTCAGCCTCTTTTCCATCTTTAAAGTTATTATCTTAGAAAAGACCTCTTCATCTGTCTTTTGGATGGTTAGTCTTGTACCCTGCCAGTCCATTCTTTATATCTCCACCAGAATAACCTTTCTGAATTGTATCTTTAGTCCTTTTATATGGAGGCCCTTCAGTGGAAGATACCTTAACCTGTGTTTGAAGTCAGTCTTTTCGTCATGGCGAAGTAGTAGTTTTTCTGTGATTCTTGCCTGAATACTTTGTCTTTGTAAATACTCCTTCCTAGATCTTAAACTACTCTGCTTATCCACAAGTTCTCCCTTCCTCCTCTTGTTACTTATATACAATAAACGTACACATCTTAAATTGCTTACATAAAATGAGTGTACAGCTTGATGAATTTTTAGGTATGCATCCAGGTAACCACCACACAAAATCAATTTTTAGAAGGTTTCCAGTATCCCCATAGGCTCCCTCCTGTCCTCTCCCAGTCCATATTGCCCCTCAGAAATAAACACTATTCTGACTTCCATCACCATAGATTTGTTGTTGTTGTTGTTAGGTGCCGTCGAGTCGGTATCCGACTCATAGCGACCCTCAGTACAACAGGGGAAACACTATTGTCAGTGCTTCTCTGTGATCATAGGGCTTTCAATGGCAGATTGATTTTTTGGGAGGGGGTTGCCAGGTCCTTCTCCCAAGCCTGCAGCTTCTGGTGTTCCCAGGCGGTCTCCCATCCAGGTACTAACCAGGCCCGACCCTGCTTAGCTTCCGAGATCTGACGGGATTGGATGCCACAGGGCTATGGCTGCAGGCCACCATAGATTAGTCACACTTATTTTTGAACCTTATATAAATGTCATTAGATGTTGTCGTGTCAGGTCCAACTCTAGCATGTCTATGTACAACAGAATGTAATACTACGTGACACTGTACCATGCCTGGTACTATTGTTTGTGCTTCTTTGCTATTCATAGAGTTTTTGATGGCTCCTAGTTTCAGGAGTGAGCTGCTACATCCTTCCACCAGCCTACAGCACCTCATATTCCCAGGTGGTCTCCCATCCAAGTACTAACTAGGCTCAACCCTGCTTAGCTTCCAAGATCTGATGAGATCAGACGCCACTGTGGTATGGCTGTTTGTTGTTGCTAGGTGCTGTTGGTATGGCTATAGGCCCTCATATAAATAAAATGATAGATATTTATATTCTATGTATATAGGTGAAATTACTTTTAAGTCCATATTTTAATCATCATCTCTGTTAAGCAGATTCATAACAAGATTACTGGTGCCTTGAAGTCAGGACCAGTGTGTGATTTCTTTCCAGAAGCTGTAATAGTTGCTAGAATGAAGTACATACTCATTGATGAATTGGAAAATATCAAAACTAAGTCCAGGAATCAAGTCATCAGAAGTCCTCCCGAACGTTGCTCCTCTCTTTCTACCCCTTTGTACTTTTAACAAAATTTCATTGTAGTAATCCCACAACTTTACAGCTACCAGTTTAATTGACTGTTCCCTCTACTTTTTGGGCTGGAATGCATAATAAGGATTCGTGTCCTAGAAGGTACCTGGCAGGGGCTTATTAAAATGTTCACTGAAGTGCTTGGTATGGTGCCCATACCTATAATCCTGGCACTTGGGCGGCTGAAGCAGGAGGATCTCATGTTTGAGGCCAGTCTGGGCTATTCAGTGAGACCTTGTCTTAAATAAAAACAAAACCAAAAAGTATTGATTGAGTCTGTGGAAACACTCCGTTTTGCTGCCTTCTGAGAATAGCCCTCTGGTCAACGAAAAAAAAGGTCAATTGAATGTATGGGGCAACTTAGTGTTGTATGAATAAAGCTGACGATATTACTTTAGTGGTAACCTTGTAAGTTATGTTTTATAAGGAATACATTATGTTTGTTTCGTTACTTTTATGCACATATTCACTTGTTTGAGGAATATAAACATTTAAAATTTGGAGTATAAGTAATGCCTCCTGGTTCTAAATTAAAATTATCTGAATCCATAAAGCACTCACTAGTAAATATGAAGGAAAAAGGAAACACAAACGTACATGTAAAGACCAGTAAGGTTTATTTATTTATTTATTTTTCCTTCTGTGCTGAGGATTGAACCTAGGGCTTTGTGCATGCTAAGTGTGTGCTGTACCACTGAGCTGCATCCCCAGCCCCAGGACTAGTAAATTTCTTGTGGTACAATTACCACCTTGGATTAAATCTGGGTGGTTATTTTTTTCAGGTAAGCCTTGCTTTGATTGGTTCTGAGACATTTCTCTTAGATAGCAAATATTTGTTTTTAGTTTTGTTAAGTGCTGCCGACCGACTTACAGCAACCCTATGTACAACAGAACGAAACACTACCCCACACTACCACACACATGATCTTTTTTTATGTTTGAGCCCATTGTCCCAGCCACTATGTTTCTTCTCATTTTGAGTTGTGCCACATCAGCAAATAGAGGTCCCAGGGGCTTTACTCCATTCCTGTCATTAAGGTTGCCTCTACTTTGAGGAGGCAACTCTTTCCCAATTGTCTTTTGAATACCTTCCAACCTGGGGGGGTTCATTTTCCAGCACTATATCTGACAGTGCTTCTCTGCTATTCATAGGGTTTTCAATGGCTAATTGTTTCTGGAGTAGGTTTTTCTCCCTAGTCTGCCTTAGTCTCTAAGCTCAGCTGAAACCTGTCCACCGTGTGTGGCTCTGCTGGTTTCTGAAATACTGGTGGCCTAACTTTCAGCAGCACACCAACACACAAGCCCCTACAGCACTACAAGCTGACAGACATGTGGGGGAGTGAATATTTAGCAGAGTGAATAGGGGGCATGGGAAAGTCGTACAATAATTTCATGGGATTTTTGTCATCTTTTATTGCCCATGTAATTTAATTTGATATATATTCCTATTTAATTTTTTTTTTCCTTTTTGGGATGAGGTCTTTGTTACCTAGGCTGGTCTCAAACTTGCAGTACTCCTACCTCAGTCTCCCAAGTAGCTGGAGCTATGGGCATGTGCCACCATGCCAATCCCTATTTAAAAATTTTTTTGTTGTTGTTCTGTTTTTTGAGACACGATCTCACTGTGTAGCCCATTCTGGCCTGTGGAACTCACTGTGCAGACCAGGTTGGCCTGAAATTTGTAATCCTGTCTCTGCCTCCCCAGGTGCTGGGATTACAGGCATGTACCACCCAACTTGGAATTTTATTTTCTTTTTTTGCGGTACTTGGGGCTTTAACCCAGGGTATCACACGTGCTTTGCAAGCGCTCTACCACCGAGCTGTACCCCCAGCCCATTTTTTATTTTTTATTTTGAGACAGGGTCTCACTAAGTTACTCAGGCTGTCTCTGGCCTCCAATTTGTGATTGTCCTGCTTATTCCTTCCGAGTTGCTGGGATTACAGGTGTGAGCCACCATACCTAGCTTGGATGTATTTTTAACCTCTTCTCTACAATATGCACACTGTGGGCTAGTTGGTTTGTTCTCATATTGTATTTCTGTCATTTATCTGGAATTACTTTTTCTCTGCCTTCATCTATTCTGATAATTTTATATTTTGCAAGATTTTGGCAAGGCAAAATGAGGTTAGAATTTAAAGGATTCATTTTAGACTTTGCCAAAATCTTATCTCCTCAGAAACTTTTCCTGTACTATTCAGCACTTATCTCCTTTGAATTGTTATAATGCTTACTTTGTATTCTTTGTACTTGAATATTTTTCATATACATGGGTATTATTTTCTGTGTATTGATTTTATATCCCCACTAGATTGGAAGCTCTTGAGGAAACTTCTTGCTTTTTAAGATGCTGATTTTTAAAAGTAAATAATTCTTTCTTATTTACTTTCTCTCTTCTCTTCTCTTCTCTTCTCTTCTCTTGTCTTCTCTTCTCTTCTCCCCTTCCCTCTCTCTTGTTCCTCTCTCCTTTCAGAAGGGTCTTGCTCTGTAGCCTGACAAGGGTCTTTTAATGATCTTTAAAGATATACCTTTCAGTTTGGCACCATGGCCTGTAATCACATTGACTCAGGAGGCTGAAGCAGGAGGATCATGAATTTGAGGCCAGAGGCAGCCTGAGCAACTTAGCCCTATTTCAAAATAATAGTAACAACAATAGTAATGATAACAATAACAATAATAATAATAAAGATAGCCCTGTTCATTTCCATGTGTCTTCTTCTAACTATTACCACATGGTTCATATCTTCCATTTTGCAAGTTTATAGGAATGTGACTGAAGGCTACAATTATATGTCTCAAAGAACTGCACTGTATGACAATTGTATTTGCATTAAAATAATTTATTAAAAGATACACAATTGTACTGGAATTTAGAAGACTTTTACTTACTTCATGTGGTTCTGTCAGCTTGATTGTTTGGGAGTGTACCCAAAGCAGCTGCTCTTTACCAGAGCCTCTTGTAACCCTGACAGGGACAAATTTAAATGCAAAGGTAGACGACTTCTATTTATTGTAATATCTTGGGTTTGTGTATCTGGAATACAGTAGTAGATCTTTATGTATTCCCTGTGCAAGTGAAAATACCTGTAGGTGGATTTTGCAGCTTTTTAGAGTTTTTGTGTTTAATTATTGTTAGGGGCTGGGGAATTGTGTCCAACTGATAGCGATTCTATGTGCAATAGAATGAAACACTACCTGACACTGTGCCAGGTACACGATCTTTTTTCTTTTTAAGTCCACTGGTGCAGACACTGTGTCAATCCATCTAGTTGAGGATCTTCCTTTTATTCATTGACCCACAACTCTGTGAAACATGATGTCCTTCTGCGGGGATTGGTCCCTCCTGACTACATGTCCAAAATATGTAAGATGCAGTCTAGCCATCCTTGCTTCCAAGGAGCACTCTGGTTGCACTTCTTCTAGAACAGATCTCTTGGTGCTTTTTGCAGTCTCTGGTATATTCAATATTCATCTCTAGCACCATAATTCAAAAGCATCAATTCTTTTCCTGCTTCCTTTATTCACTGTCTGATTTTCACAAGCATATGATGCAACTGTAAATAACATGGCATGAGTTAGGGGCACCTTTGTTTTCCTTGTGACATTTTTACTTTTCATTTGCATTTAATACATCCTTCATAATCATTTCCTAAGAATTAAAAAAAAACCTGTTTAATATATGCTGGAGCTAATTTGGCATTTGCATTGTTGTAACACTCTTTCTAAATAAGGGTATATAGCTTTTTTATACAGCTATGAGAGAGACACTGGTTTTTATATTTCAGCTTTTTTTCCCTAGATGTGGTGCTGCTCATGCTGGCCTTGAATTCCCAGTTTCAAGTGAGCTTCCTATCTAAGCCTCCTGGAGTAGCTTGGACTCTAGGCATGTGTCACCATACCTGGCTCAACTATATGTTTTTAAAATTAATATGATTTTCATTGTACATATGTATGAGAGACAGCACTAATTTGATACATCCATACAATGTATGGGGCTGGACTTTAGCTCAGCTGGTAGAGTGCTGCAGTGCACTCTCTGGAGCCCTGAGTTTGATTCCCAGCACCAAAAAAAGGGAGGACGTGGCAACCCACTCCTGAAATAATCCTGAAACATGTGAGCCAATGAAAACCCTATGAAAGTTGCTATGAGTTGGACCCAACTCCATGGGACCTAACAACAACATACAATGTATAATGACCATCTCAGAGTAGTTACCATTTCTATCTCCTTAAACATTAAAAATGTTTTTATTTTTCCAGTAGTAGCAGTTGAATCCAGGGCCTCACTCATGCTAGTCAAATGTTCTATCACTGAGTTGCACACCTTTTAAAATTTTTATTATTTTTTTTTGTTTTTTCTTTTTCCCTTTATTGGTAAATGTTGATGTCGTACAGAGTAATACAGCATTTGCTTTTTCCATTGTGCACATATTAGGTCACTTTTGGTTGCACTTTCCTTAATTTATGAAGTTTATGGAACCTTTTGACTAATATGTAGTAAGACTCATGCATATTTGGGTTATATTCCCCTATTTTTCTTTCCTATGTACTCATGAAATTGCATCATTTACATTGAGATTATCGTCTCCCTCTTTATCCCTTTACATTGTTTCTCCTCCTGATAAGTTTAAATGTGTATTTTTTTTTTTTTTTTTTTTTGGTGGTACCGGGGGTTGAGCCCAGGGCCTCACGATTGCCTGCTTTGCAAGTGCTGGACCACTGAGCTACACCCCCAGGCCATTTTATTTTGCTTTTCGAGACAGGGTCTCGCTAAGTTATGTAGACTGCCTCTGGTCTCCATCTTTTGATCCTCCTGCCTCCACCTCCCGAGCCACTGGGATTACAGGCGTCTGCCACCATGCCCAGCTTAATTATGTATTTTCATATATCTACTTATATATAGGTTTTTTTCTTTAAATAAGATTCAGTTCCTACTTATGAGTGAGAACATATGGTATTTCTCTTTTTGAGCTTGTGTTTGTTCACTTAATATGATATGCTCCAATCCCATCCATTTTGCGGCAAATGATGATATTTCATTCTTTTTTATTGCTGAGTAAAACTCCGTTGTGTATATGTACCATATATATTTTTTTAAGTATTCTTCTGTTGATGGGCATCTTGGTTGGTTCCATATCCTTGCTGTTGTGAAGAGTGCTGCATTAAATACGGAGATGCAGGTGTCTTTGTGGTATGACAACTTGTCTCCCATTGGGTATCTTCCCAGGAGTGTTATAGCTGGGTTGTATGGCAGTTCTACTTTTAGTTTTTTGAGGTATCTCCGTATTGATTTCCAAAGTGCTTGAACCAATTTGCAGTCTCACCAACAGTGTAAAAGGGTTCCTTTTTCTCCATATCCTCATCAGCATTGGTTATTTGTTTTGTTGATTTGGCCATTCTTACTGGAGTTAAGTGGAATCTTGGAGATGTTTTGATTTGCATTTCCCTAATGACTAGGAATATTGAGCATTTTTTCATGTGTTTCTTAGCCTTATGAACTTCTTCATTTGAAAACAATCTGTTCATTTCTTTTCTTTCTTTTTTTTTTTTTTTTTCCTGGTGTTGGGGGTTGAACCCAGGGCCTCGCACTTGCTTGCTTTTTTTGCAGGTGCTGGACCACTGAGCTACACCCCCAGCACAGGTTTTTTTTTTTTTTTTTTTACTTTTTGAGACAGGGTCTCGCTCAGTTACTTACACAGACTGCCTCTGGTCTCGAACTTCTTGTGATCCTTCTGCCTCCACCTCCCGAGCCGCTGGGATTACAGGCATGTGCCACCTCGCCCAGCTCTCTGTTCATTTCTTTTGCCCACTTGTGTATTGGGTTATTTATTGTCTTGGGATTTGCTATCTTGAGTTCTTTGTAAATTGTAGACATTATTCCTCTGTCAGATGTGTAGGATGCAAAGATTTTTCTCCCATTCAGTGCCAGCCCCTTTTTTAAAAATTTTGAGACAGGATCTTGCTGAATTGTGCAGGCTGCCTCTGGCCTCGAATTTGCCCTCCTTCTGCCCCTCCCTCCCATATTCCCATTCTTCCCTCCCCCCTCCCCTCTTTCCTTCCTTTGTCTCTTTTTCTTAACATGGGTTGAGGATCAACCCCGGTGTTATTTATTTATTTATTTACTTATTTATTTTTCAGTACCGAGGGGTTGAACCCAGGGCCTCATGCATCCTGGGCAAATGATGTACCACTGACCTGCACCATCAGCCCCTTTTTTATTTTTTATTTTGAGACAGAATCTTACTAAGTTGGTTAGGCTGTCTCTGGCCTGGAACTTGAGATCCTCTTGCCTGAGTTTTCTGAGTTGATGGGACTATAGGTGTGCACTACAGTACCCGGCTAACCATGGGCCTTCTGTATGCTAGGCAAGTGCTCTGCCACTTGTGCACATTCTCAGCTCCAGTGTGATTTTTCGATATGTGTGTGTATAACATGTTCTGATCAAATCAGGGTAATTAACATTTACATCTCCTTACTGTTTGGAGTTTTTGAGTCCCTTTCTTCAACTATATCTCTTTTTAGGATCATTGTAAGATAATTCGGAAATAGTTCATGTGAATTTTTGTCTGATCTTCACAGATTCAGATATGCACATAACATACTTTTTCCCTAGTTTTACCAATGTATTACCATTGTGACAAAATATACATATAAAATGAAATTTATCATTTGAATTTTTCCAAAGTGTACAGTTATTGGCATCAAATATATTTACAATATTATGCAGCAGACACCATTGTTCATTCCTGAAGTTGTTCATCATCTCAAGCAGAAAAACTCTACCCTGTAAACAATTACTTGTCATTCACCTTTCCCTCATTCCTTGGCAATCTCTGTTCTACTTTCTTTCTCTGAATTTGTCTATTCTAGTTACCACACATAACATTATTGTTGTTAGGTGCTTTTGAGTTGGGACTGACTCATAGAGAACCTTATGTACAACAGAATGAAACACTACCCGACACTGTGCCATGCCCAACACTATTGTCAGTGTTTCTCTGCTATTCATAGGGTTTTCAATGGCTGATTGTTTTAGGAGTGGGCTGCCAGGTCCTTCTCTCTAGCCTGAAGCACCTGGTATTCCCAGGTAATCTCCCATGCAAGGACTAACAAGGCCATCCCTGCTTAGCTTCTGAGATCAGGCAGGATTGGATGCCAGGATGCTATGGTTGCAGACCACATAAATAGAATCATACGGTTTTATTGTTTCAGGTCTTGTTTCACTTAGATTAATGTTCATCCATGTTGTACTATGTAGGAGAATTTCATTCCTTTTTATCTTAAATGATACAGGATTTTCTTCTTTCTTTTTTTTTTTTTGCTTGGTGGTATTTTTTTTCTATTTTCTCCTGAGACAGGTTCTTGCCGTGTATGCTAGGTTAGCCTAGAACTTGCTACATTACCTAGGCTGGCTTTAAACTCACTGTCATCTTGCCTCAGGCTCACAAGTGTTAGGATGACAAATTTGTGCCTTACACCTTGCTTAACTCCATTCCTTTTTATAGCTGAATGATATGTATATACCACATTTCATGTGTCACCTTCATTCATTGATGTAACATTTGTGTTGTTTCCACGTTTTGGGTATTGTGAACACTGGTGTACAAATATCTCTTGAGTCCCTGCTTTCTTTTCTTTTGGCTATGTATCTAGGAGTGGAATTGCTGGGTCATATGGTAGTTCTGTGCTTAACTTTTTGAGGAACTTCTAACCTGGTTTCTACCTCAAATGTACCATTTTACATTCCCACTACTTGTGTACAATTCCAGTTTCTCCATGCTCTGTAGTGATTGTTATTACTATTTAAAAAAAAAAATTAGTTGACATCCTAATAGGTGTGAAGTGGTATCATTGCAGTTTTGGTCTGTAATTCCCTAATGGTTAGTAAGCAAGGTCGGACTGCTTACCCCTTGGATGGGAGACTGCCTGGGAATACGAGGTGCTGCAGGCTACGGAGAAGGACCTGGCAGTCTACTCATGAAAACACTATGAATAGCAGAGAAGCACTGACAATAGTTGCCAAAGAGTGTTTCATTCTCTTGTACATAGGGTCCCTATGAGTTGGACCTGACTCAAGGGCATCTAACAACAACAATGGGAGAAAGATATGGCAATCCACTCCTGCAAACCATCCCCAAACAACCAACCACTGAAAACTCTATGAGGGTCACTAGAGCAACAAACTAACCTAACAATGGTTAGTGATATTGAGCATCTTTTCATATGCATTCTGGTCATTTGTATTATCTTCTTTGGAGAAATGTCTATTCAAGTCCTCTGCTCATTTTTGAATTCTGAGGCTTTTTTTTATTATTATTAAACTGTAGGAGTTCTTTATGTATTTTAGATATTAACCTCTTATCAGATATATAATTTACGAAGAATTTTCCCATTCCATGGGTTATTTTTCACATTACTTTTTTTTTCTTCAGTACTAGGATGTTAAACCCAGGGCCTCGTGCATGCTAGGCAAGTGCTGTACCACTGAGCTATACGTTCGCCCACCCGCCCTTCCTTTCTTTCTTGCTTCCTTCTTCCATTTCTTCCTCTCTCCCTCCCCTTTTCCCCTCCTTTCCTTCCCTCCCCTCCCTTCTCCTCCTCTCCTTTCCTTTCTCTTCCCTCCCTCTCTCCCCCCACCCCAGGGCTTCACACTTACTTTGCAAGTACTCTATCACTGGGCCACACCCTTATCCCCTGCCCCCAGCCCATTAAAAATTTTTTTTGATCTTGAGATAGGATCTCATTAGGTTACACAAGCTACCCCTGGCCTTGAACCTGTTATCTTCCTGCCTGGTCTCCTGAGTTGCTGGGATTATAGGTATGCACCCTGTGCCCGGCTTTTATTTCTTATTTTTGGTTTTGAGACGGAGTCTCCCTAAATTGCCCAGGCTGCCTCTGGCCTCAAACTCTTAATCCTCCTGCCTCATCCGTCCTGAGCTGCTCAGATTACAGTCATGTGCCATGGTGCCCTGCATCTTTTGCATTCTTGTTAGTATTTTTTGATGCTCACAAATTTTAAATATTGATGAAATCAGATATGTAGTTTTGAATTTAAATTATATATATATGTATGCGTGTATATATATATATATACATATATATATATACACATATATATATGTATGTATATATAATGTTGTTGTTGTTGTTAGGTCCCGTCAAGTCGGTATCCGACTCATAGCAACCCTCTGTACAACAGGGGAAACACTATTGTCAGTGCTTCTCTGCTGCTCATAGGGTTTTCAATGGCAGATTGATTTTTGGGAGGGGGTTGCCAGGTCCTTCTCCCAAGCCTACAGCTTCTGGTGTTCCCAGGTGGTCTCTCATTCAGGTACTAACCAGGCCTGACCCTGCTTAGCTTCCAAGATCTGATGGGATCGGATGCCACAGGGCTACAGCTGCAGGCATAAATATATATATATATATATATATATATATATATATATATATATATTTCAGTACTGGGGGTTAAACCCAGGGCCTCACACCTGCATGCTTTGCAAGTGCTGGACCACTGAGCTGGGCCCCCAGCCCATTTGTTTTAGTTTTTGAGACAGGGTCTCGATAAGTTAAGCAGACTGCCTCTGGTCTTGAATTTGTGATCCTCCCGTCTCCACCTCCTGAGCCGCTGGGATTACAGGCATGTGCCACCGTGCCTGGCGTGAATTTAAATAATGTTATAGATGGTGTACACTTGTAATCTCGACACTCAGGAGGCTGAGGCAGGAAGATTGCAGGCCATCTTGGACTCTATAGCAAGATACTTGTCTCAGGAAACAAAACAAAATAAAAGTTATAGACTATGCAGAGGATATAACCACAAAACATGGTAGATTGGTCCCTTAGCTGCAGAAAAGCAGTTTAGAATGAACTTCATTCTCTATACTTGGTGGTCTTCCTAAGTAGAATCCTTTGGAGGTAATTTTCCAAATAATCCACACAGTCTGGGGGTAAATTAAAGGTAAATTAACCAATAGTGGTTGTGTTGGTGTATGCCCTTAATCCCAGCACTTAGAAGGCTAAAGCAGGAAGACTGTACATTTCAGGCCCACCTGGGATATATAGTGAGACTTTGTTGCAAACAAAACAAAACAAATTTAAAAAGTAAAGAAAAAGAAAAGAAAAAAAAAAACAGTAAGTGCAGTGATGCCTGTGATGAAAGCAGAGGAGAGCTAACTTTACTTCAAATCTTAACTAGAGTAGACAATCAGGATATTCATTGTTGTTAGGTGCTGTAGAGTAAGGTCTGACTTATATAGACCCTTGTAGGATTTTCAGTGACTGCTTGGTTAGGGATTGTTTTTGGGAGTGGGCTGCCATGTCCTTCTCCCATTTTGTGTGGTGCTGAGGATCGAACCCAGTGCCTCAAAGAGTGCAGAGGGGCACTCTACCAGCGGAGCTAAACCCTAGCCCCAGGATATTCATTACAGAACTTCAAAAACAACAGCAGGTAGTATCTCCCTTAAGAAACCAGAGATAGTTTGTATCTTTATGAATTCTTAAATTTAACTTTTGTTAAGTCAGTTGCTATAGGGGCCTAGGACTTACTTGTATTACTGGTGTAGAGACTATTTGAAAGTTAAGAGGATAATAAGCGTTACAAATGACATTTATGTGTTTTAAAATTCTTTGCTTTTATAGGCACTCTTTTAATGAAAGGTCTGCTATATTTTTAACTTTTTATTTGGAAGCAGGTTCTCAAAAGAGATACTACTTAATGAACATAAATAGATTATTAGGGAAGTTTAAAGGGGATAAATATTATCTATAAGAAGTTTGTCTTAGGTATATAACCTCTCAAGTGTAGCTCTTTGCATATCAAAATTTTGTTATACTCATGTTCTTTGTGCATTTCTATAAGAGGCTGTCAGCTATTCATATAATAATTCTTTCACAAATTTTTAATATCTTGGCAGTGGTGCTTTACAGCTTCATGTATTGGGAAAAAATTTTATTCTGGATTGAGGGCTGATATGCAAGTGTGCTAGTACAAAAAATTATTTCTAAATTCTGAACATTGTTTACTGAGTGGTTTTATTTGATGATTAATGTTTAATTCTACATTAAACATTAATGTTTAATATTGAGCTGTTGTTGTTTAAGGCCATTATGGTAAAGTATTCCAAGGAAGAAATGAGATTTCTTTATCTTTTAGAAGTTGTTACCTGCCATAAAATTAAAAAACAGGTATAATTGGCAAAAAAAATTGGATGCAAATGAAAATGCAGTATATATCCTGTTTTACTGGTTTTTGATTACATCCATCCAAATTTAGAAATTGAGGATTTGATGGAAAAATTAAAATAGCAACTCAGTATTAGTTTCTTATTTTATTTTTTAAGTACTGGAGATTGAACCCAGGGCTTTGTACATGCTCAGCAAATGGTCTGCCCCTGAACTAGATCCCCAGCCCCTCTATTTACTTTTTTTACTTTTCTGCTATTGTCATTTGTGTTTATGTTTCACAAATAACCTAATTGATATATTAGATTTAATTCTAGCATCTGTCAATTACCTCTACCAAAGTTGATAAGGTAAAGGTAATCATAACTTTGACCTTAATCCATAGAATCTACTTGTTGTTGTTGTTAGGTGCTGTCAAGTCAGTATCCGACTCATAGTGACCCTCATAGGGTTTTCAATGGCTGACTGTTTCGGGATTGCCTTGGGAGTGGATTGCCAGGCCCTTCTCCCATTTTTGCGGTGCTGGGAATTGAACTTGGGTCCTCAGAGACTGCAGCGCAATGCTCTACCCACTGAGCTAAATCCCAGCCCAGAATCTACTTAGCTTCCATACAGTTAAAAGAGGAAAAGAAAAAAAAAATGTTAACAAAGGCGTGTTTTTGTATTATATTTAATGGGTATTTAGTCCTATAATACAAATTGTAACATTGTACTGTCAGTTAATGATGCATTGTAGATATATAAGTGCTCAATAATAATAAAGATATTTAAATTACTAAGATGGAGAATGAATCTGTTATATATATAGGCAGTTCTTGATTTACACATTAGTGTAGAACTACATAAAGGGCCATGCATTCTGAAGCTGTTCAAAGTGATTGTAATAATTAGTGTGAAAACTGACTGTTAGCCTATTGACCTTTGAAAGTTTGTGAAAATGTTAAAAATGCTCCTACAAGCCAGGAGTGGTGGCTGTAATACAAGTACTTGTAATTCAAGTACCTGTAATACAAGTACTTGGGAGGCTGAGGCAGGAGCATCATGAGTTCGAGTCCAGTGTGGGATACATAGCAAGACCCTGTCTTAAACAAGCAAAACCAAAAACAAACCAAAAATGTCTTAGAGTTTGTTATAAATGTATAGGGAAATTATAATAGAAAACTAATATTGGTGTACTGTTTTATTTCTTTGTAAAAATCTCTTGAAACTGGGTGTGGTGGTGCATGCCTGTCATCCCAGGGACTTGGGAGGCAGAGCTAGGAGGATTGTATACTGGAGGCCAGAGGCAGCTGCACAATTTAGCAAGTCTCTGACTCAAACAACAGCAACAACAACAAAATGGCCGGGGGTACAGCCCAGTGGTAGAGCACCTACAAAGCATGTGTTAGGCTCCAGGTTCAACCCTCTAGCACCACCAAAAAAAAAAAAAAAAAAAAGGAAATAAAAGATCTGTTGAGTGGTTTGAACAATGCTTGTCTTTTTGTTGTGTAACTTAAAACAATATGGATCGAACGTCTTTTCTATATCTTGATGACTTGTCATATACCTTTGTAACTTTGGATCAGATTCTGACATTTTTTCTTTTCTGCTTTAGTGTTGTAAAATAACTGTGAGAGTTCCTTTAATGTAAAGTTGTTTTTGTGCAGTGTTGCTACCTCTGGTCACCTTCATTCTCTTTCCCACCTTTACCCTTTTTCCATAACCATGTACCTCATTTATGTGGAGGAGTTCACCTTTCATTAAGTTCCTCTGGCTATATACCAAGAGTCTGTTGAAAGATGGCAGTTTAACATTCCCATGTTCAAGTATTTCTTCTAAATCTCTGTTTTATGTTCAGTCTAAATTTAGCATTATCTATTGTCCTATCTTAACTGTATTTTCAAATCTTTGCTGGCCAGTTCCTTGTTTTGATTGTCCATTTGCATAATGTCATGTGGGTTTATCACACAGATACTACAGTTTTGTTCTTTGTATGAACTGGTAATCATGGACAGACATTGAAAGAACTGACATGATTGGTTAGTGATCATGACGTGCATTTCTTTTTACATAGAGATTTGTGGACTGAAAAGTTAGACAAATTTGTATTTTATGCAGTTATTCACAGTTAACATTCTGATGAGTGAAATTTCAGCTGTTTGGGAGGGACATGGATTAATTTAACTGTGGTAACTGAAAATCACGCATATTGTGACCATGCAAAGAGAGAATTGTCTTTATATTAAAGAGAATTAACTTTAATGTGTCTGACTGTGAAATACACTTTTTGGCAAGGACTTGATTTCTCAATAAAGGAAAGAGCATATGGGTGGTTTATAGGGAAAAGGACATGAGGCTTTGCTGTATAACCTCAGTTTTTTTTCCAGTTTTTTTACTTAAAATTCTGCAATCTTTGTGCTTTTAATGTAGACAATGTATGGTATGCTTATTTTCTGTGCTTATATTTTTAGTATTAGGTAGTTTTGTGATCTTGTGGAACTGATTAGCCAACACATTAATTCGTTTTTTCACCAAACGACTTTTTTTTATAGGAGTATCTATTGTATATTGCTTAGGATTTTGAAAAAAAAAAAAAACAAACCTACTGTCTGCCAATAGATTAATAAATGTTACATACATACTATGAAAGTCACACTCCCATTAAAACTGAGGCAGAGGCAGCCTGTGCAATTTAGTGAGACCCTGTCTCAGAAAATGAAACAAAGGTTGTTAGTGCAGCTCAGTGGTAGAGCACTTGTCAAGCACGTGTAAGGCCCTGAGTTCAATCCCCTAATATTGCAAACAAAACAAAAGAAAAAAAACTGATACTGTAGAAAAATATTTAATAACATAGAAAGCTGTGATTTTACTATATAATATTGTACAGTGGGGAAAAAAGTGAAATGTATATAATCTCATTTTTGTAAATAATGTCAGGAAAATAACTTGAAAGTATGTTGCAAACATTAACTGTGTAGTAGAGTTGAAGATAATTCTCTTTATCTCCTTATATCTATCTCTCTCGTGAATTTTAATTATATCTTAAAAACAATTTCTCTTATTAAACCTAAATCAGTGTGAACATAATAAGATGCTAAGAGCATCATAATGGTGATAAAGTCTGTTATGTGCTCGTACTGCCTGTCTTGGGGAATTAGTCTTGTTAAATGAATTTCATTGTTACTAGCATTAAAAGTTGTGTGTAAATTGTATAAAATTAGGTACTTTGCCCAGTAGAAAGATTGGAATATTTTATAATTTTAAAAATTTTCTTAAGCATGTTCAGTTATTCCAAGCATAGTAAATAATGTGTTTTGGGAAGATCAAGTAGTATTTATAATAAAGGAAGTATTGCTATCCTTAGCATGAGTATAATGGTGATAAAAAAAACCTATGTCTTAGCTGGACTCAGTGGCACATACCTGTAAATCCCAGCAACTCAGGGGGCAGAGGCAGGAAAATCACAAGTTTGAGGCAAGAGGCAGCCTATGTAATTTACTGAGACCCTGACTCAAAATTAAAAGGAAAAAAAAAAAGGGCTGGGGTTGTAGCTCAGTAGTGGAGCAATTGCCTAGCATACGAGAGGCTCTGGATTCAACCCACTGGTAGTGGGGGATGGGGAGAAGAATAGTATCTACAGCAAGAGAGGGAGCAAAGGCAAACAGTAATTTCAACTAACTACCAAACAATAGGGGCTGGGATTTAGCTCAGTTGGTAGAGCGCTGCGCTGCAGTCTCTGAGGTCTCGAGTTCAATTCCCAGCACCGCAAAAATGGCAGACGGACCTGGACCTGGCAATCCACTCCCAAGGCAATCCCGAAACAGTCAGCCATTGAAAACCCTATGAGGGTCACTATGAGTCGGATACCGACTTGATGGCACCTAACAACAACAACCAAACAATAGTACTTTTGTAAAACTTATTTTAAAATTATAACAGTGATGTAGCAATATGGTGGTGGTTGTTAGGTGCTGTCCAGTCGGTGTCCAACTCGTGAATTTACATACAATAGGCCAAACATTATTGTTAGTGCTTCTGTGCTATTCGTAGGATTTTCAGTGGCTGACTGATTTTTGGGAGTGGGTTGCCAGGTCCTTCTCCCAAGCCTACACCACCTGGTGTTCCCAGGTGGCATCCCATCCAAGTACTAACGAGGCCCTTCCCTCCTTAGCTTCCAAGATCTGATGGGATCAGATGCCACAGTGGTATGGCTGCAGGCTCAGCGATATGGAGATATTGGAAAATAATGGCTGACATGGCTAATTATGTGATTTTACTCTTTTTTATACTCAATTGTATCTTGTTTTTTTTTTTTTTTTTTTTTTTTTTTTTTTTTTTTTTTTTTTTTTTTTTTTTTTTTTTTTTTTTGTTTTTCTGAGGTGTCTGTTTTTAATCAGTGTTATATATGCATATAAAGTAAAGCATTAGATACTATGGACAAGATTTCTTAGGGAGAAGGAGTTCTCTGATCTTCATTGGCATATTCTTTGAGGAGACCATTTTAATTCTTTTAGTTGATTGCTGTTTTTTTGTTTGTTTGTTTAGATTTAGGTATGATCTATTGACTTCCTACTTCTGCACATGAGAATACAACTTTCATTTCCCTCTTCCCCTATTAGCCACTTCCCCTTCCTCCTATTACTTCATTATAATAATAGTTACATGGTAATTTTAATTAGACAAATGTTCACTATTTACCTTATGTCTGTATATATGATTCACAGATAAATTAAGTAGTAAGCGATGATCATTGTTTTAGTGTAACTTTTGTTTTCCTTGGAGCTAATAATTGTGGTTTTCTTTGTTTTTTGCTTAGTAGTCTAAGAACTTACTTTTTTTTTTTAGTACTTGAAGGTTTAATCCAGAGCCTCACACATACCTTGCAAATACTCTATCTCTGAGCTGCACCCCCAGCCCATTTTTTATTTTTTATTTTGAGACAGAGTCTTGCTAAATTACACAGGATGCCTCTGTCCTTGAACTCAGGATCCTCTTGCCTCAGCCTCCTGAGTTTCTGGGATTACAGGCCTCTGCCACCATGGTCAGCTTTCATCTTTATCTTTTAATTGTTGTATTGATCTTTTCTGCCCTCATTTTAAATTTTTTGGTGCTAGGCATTGAACCCAGGGCCTCATGCATGCATGCTAAGCAGGAACCTGGATCACTGAGCTTCAACTCCAGCCCTTTAAAAAAAAAACTTAAAATAATGTGTGTGTGTGTGTATATATATATGTGGTAATTCCTGTTTTGCTTCATAAATTGTGTTTTAATTATTCCTCCATGTATGTAGTCTTGCACCAGAAACTTGTGCATTTTCTCAGTGAAACATACATTGCATCATATGCAGTCCAGACTTCCTTATTTTAATTATTTTGTTCTGCTTTGGTTGTTTGTGTTTGCATACTTTTGCTTTTATGTAATACAGCTTCAAAATGTTGCCATCTTGAGGTTGCATATAGGACCATGTATGGTTATGAAGAAATCACTGACAAGTATGAGGTACTATGTGCAGTAAAGAAAATAAACCCCTATAGTTAGACCCAAGGCCTCGTACAGACTCTGCAAGTGCTATACCATTGGGCTGTACCCACAGCCCCTTTTTTGCTTTTTATCTTGTGACAGGGTCTCGTGTAGGTGTGTGTCACTGCTTTTCTTCCCCCTGCCTCCTTTTTTTTTTTTTTTTTAATAGTCTAGTTGTCCTTATTTTTAACATCTACTATGCCTTGAATTCATAAGGACTAGATTCCAGCAGCTCATTCCTGCTGGTTCTCACAGTGTGCTTCCCTGGGACGAGTAGGCTGGCACTTCTGTTGAACCCAGGTCCCTTGTTTTATTTTTATTTTTATTTTTTGGATGGTAATGGGGAGCTGAGCCCAGGGCCTCATAGATGCTTTTGCTAGCTCTCTACCACTGAACCAAACCCCCAACTCATTTTTTGTTTTTTTATTTTGAGTCAGGATCTTGCTAAATTACAGAGGCTGCTTCTGTCCTGGAACTTTTGATCCTCCTGCCTTCACTGGGATTTCAAGAATGTGCCCCCATGCTTGGCCCAAGTACTTTTCTCTTTGGCTTTCTTTTTCTCATCGTTTTCCTATATGTGTTACAGGAAGCTATCTTGGCTGTTCTAGAGTGCTTAACATGTTCAATACGTACATTAATTCTTTTGGGAAGAATCTTGCCTTTGCTTGTTTACAACAATGTCAGCAGCTCTTCGAGTTTTGCCATTTCGAGTAACATTTAGGGGGTATTCTTTTTGAATAGTACCCATTCCCTTGATGTCTATGATATCACCCTTCTTATAGATTCACAACTCTGTTTTCTAGAGGGTTTCTTAAACCTATGTTGGGTGCCTTTCCTCTTTCCCTTTGTGTTCATTCGATTGAATATTGGAAGATGGTGGTTCCAGCCAAAAAAAGCTTTTGTTCTTTTTAATTGTTTTTTATCTGGGACCTTAGTTTAAAATACATTTTCTCTTCAGTGGATTATTTATTTACTTATTTATTTATGTGTATGTTGTTTTGTTTTTGTTTGTTTCCCCATTTATGATCCTGTAACTAGTAGCCGTATTTTGTTTGAATCCCTGGGCCTTTTGATGAAATGACTTTCCTCTAGCAGAGAAACTCATTTAAGTCTTTATATCAATATTTCTTACTAACTATAAGCAACTGAAGACCCTTCCCCCTTGACACCTATGAAATAAGAAAAAATTACTACATACTGAAATAAAGAGCAATCTGAAATTAATTGTTGGTTTTTAAAAACATTTTATATATAATGTAATAAACAGCAAGTAGTACACATTTAGTACTGGAGTACAGTGTCAAGTGCTTCATTGTAGTCTAAATACTGTCTCTAACAGCAGGTAGGATGGAATTATTCTATGAAACAGTGAGAGGGATGAGAGCATAGCTCAGTAGTAGAGTGCAGGTACCTGAGGACTTGGATTTCGTTGCCATCACCACTAGAAAAGAGTGTGTATGTGGGAGAGGATGGTTAGTGAAACAGGGAAGTTTGTTAGGTGGAATTTTTACAGATTGACAATATTTGAATTTTCTTTACAAGTTTTTTTTTTAGTATGGTCTTTGAAAGCATATGAAATTATTTTAAAATGTGAGCTTAAAAACTCTTATCCCATCCCCCTTTGTTTTTTTGGCAATTCTGTGAGTGGAACTCTTGGCCTTGGGCATGCTAGGCAAGTGTTCTATCACTCAGTTACCTAGACCATCTTTATCTGCTTTAATCATAGCAAAGTGTTTCTAATTCTGGGAGAAAAGCAGCCCTAAAAATTGAAACAATAGACATAAATGAAAAATGTTGAAAATTTAAAAATGTTTTTTAAAAATTAAAATTATATTTTAAATATAATTCTGTGTTGTTTTTGTTGTTGTTGTTGTTAGGTGCCAGGTCTGACTCATAGTGACCCAAGGTTTTCAATGGTTGATTGTTTTGGGATTTCTTCAAGAGTGGATTGCCGTTTCCTTCTTTTTTTCCTACATGCGTTACAGGAAGCTGTCTTGACTCTTCTAGAGTGCTTAATGTTCAATACATACATTAATTCTTTTGGGAAGAATCTTGCCTTTGCTTGTTTACAACAATGTCGACAGCTCTTTGAGTTTTGCCATTTCTAGTAACATTTAGGTGGTATTCTTTTTGAATAGTACTCATTCCCTTGATGTCTACAATATCAAACTGGGGGCCACAGAGAGTGCAGAACAGCACTCTACCAACCGAGCTAAACCACAGCTCTGTATTTATAGAATTGTAGAAATCAGGACTCACAGGAGACTCTTACCAAATTTAACAAAATATTTTGTTTTCCTTAAAGTACAGAGAAAAATACATTTTAGTTTTAAATGTTAGAGTCCTACAGTTATCACTATTAAGATGGAGTAATTTCTCAAGTTATTTTGAAGCCAACAGTTTGGATTTAAGACAAACTCTTTAATTTTTGGGGCAGGACTGGGAGTTTGAACCCAAGGCCTCATACATGCTAAGCATGTGTTGTACCAATGAACCCTGTTTTATTTTTGATAAAGGGTCTTGCTAAATTGCATAGGCCTTGAACTTGAGTCCTCCTGCCTTAGACTCCGAAGTTACTGAGATTACATGTGTGCACCACTGCTCCTGGATCCTCCCATGTACTTTAAATCATCTCTAGATAACTTGTGCCTGCAACCGTAGACCTGTGGGATCTGATCCCATCAGATCTTGGAAGGTAAGCAGGGTCTAGCCTGGTTAGTACTTGGATGGGAGACCGCTTGGGAAGACCAAGCAAAGACTGTAGGCTTGGGAGACGGACCTGGCAACCCACTCCCCAAAATCAATCCTCCATTGAAAGCCCTATGAACAGCAGCAAAACACTGACAATAGTGTTTCCCCTGTTGTATGTAGTGTCACTATGAGTCAGATACTGGCTCAATGGTACCTAACAACAACAACAACAACAGATAACTTGTAATACTTTTTTTCCCTTGACCCTTTACTCTCCCAAACATGATGTCCTTTTCTAGGGATTGGTCCCTCCTGACAACATGTCCAAAATATTTAAGATGCAGTCTAGTCATACTTGCTTCCAAGGAGTACTTTGGTTGTACTTCTAGAACAGATCTGTTGGTTCTTTTTGCAGTCTGTGATATATTCAATATCCATTTCCAGCACTGTAATTCAAAAGCATCAATTCTTGTCTTGTGTCCCTTGTTCAGTGTCCAGCTTTCACAGTCGTATGATGTGACTGAAAATACCACGGCATGAATCAGGTGCGCATTTGTTTTCATTAGCTGATGGCAAATATAAAATTTGAGTTATAGCCAGGTGTGGTGGCTCACACCTGTAATCCCAGTGACTTGGGAGGCAAAAGCAGGAGGATTGCAGGTTCGAGGCCAGAGGCAGCCTGTGTAATTTAGGGAGACCCTGTCTCAAAGTATGTGCAAGGTCCTGAGTTAAACTCCCAATTACTGCAAAAGAAAAAGAAATGAATTGTATATAGAAGTTGGATCTCATTGGTGGATTGGGCTTTTAAAAGACTTCTCGAAAGTAAATTAGAATGGAGGTAATAAATGATTGTAAATTCATGGATATTAAATGTGAGTGGCTTGGCAGGTGCTATGGTCTGAATATTCTTGTGTGCCACAAGATTCACATGTTAAAACCTAATTTCCTGTGTGATGGCATTAAGAGGTAAGGCCTTTGAGAGGTGATTAGGTCATGGAGATGGAGCTTTCCTGAGTATCATTGTTGCCCTTGTGAAGGAAGTCTGAAGGAGATTGCTTTGCCCTTTCTGTTATATGAGATCACATAAAAGGTGCAGTCTGTGAGGAATAGGCTCTCACCAGACATCAGATTTGCTATCACCTAGATTTGGACTTCCCAGCCTCTAGAACTATGAGTCATAAATTTATGTGCTTTATAAATTACCCACTTTTATTTATTTTGTTAAAAAAACCCAAATGGACAGTGGGTTTTGGAGGGATGGTAGTAAAAGAGAAACATCATTGGTTCCTTTACAGAACCTGAAAACTTACAGCCTTGTATGTGGGACAAACTCCCTCCCTTCTTCCTTCTTTGTCTGTGTCCTTTTCTTCCCTTCCCAAAAGAATCAACACAGAAGTATGTTATTATCCCTGTAGATCTATTGTAAGACACTTAAGAGATGTTGTTAGGTGCCTGCGAGTTGGTATCCAACTCATAGGGACTCTGTGTACAACAGATAAAACACTATTGTTGTGCTTCTCTGCTATTCATAGGGTTTTCAATGGCACATTGTTTTTTGGGAGTGGGTTGCCAGGTTCTTCTCCCAAGCCTACAGCACTTGGTGTTCCCAGGCGGTCTCCCATCCAAGTACTAACCAGGCCTACGTGCTTAGCTTCTGAGATCTGACAAGATTGGACGCCACATTGGTATAGCTTAAGAGATAGTGTGTGTGAAAATGCTTTTTAAAGAGTAAAATGGTAGGTTAGATGCAAAATATATTATTAATCCTATGTAATAAAAGATGCTGAAGACAACCTATTACATTTTGGTTAGATTTATGAAGGAGTTTGGGCTACTAGATGTCTTTTGACTAAGGGTTCTCCCACTTCTCAAGGGGAGGAGAGTACTTGGGAGTATATTTTAATGTAGTTGAACTGATGAATGCCATGTTGCTTATACCTTCAGAAGTTTAGGAACCAGGAGAATGACAAATTATGTGTTTCATTTGAGAAACTGCTGGAAGTATGTAAACTAGAAGACTTGTCATCAATGTATGTTCAATAGTCATTTTGTTACATTATAGAAAATAAAAATAGCTAATGATTGCTTAAGGGCATTCTCTCTGTGATATTTTTAGGACTCTACTTTAGTGTTTAAGTATACAACAGATTTCCTGTGATCATAAACTTTGTTTCCTTGATTTATATTCTGTTCTTATAGGCAATTTTCAGAGACATATTCTTCTCCAGAAATCATTTGAAGTTAACCTTATAGTGGCGTATTTGGCATGTCTTAGAATAAGAGCTATCACTTTGTAGAAGAAAACATGTACAACTTGCATATTTCTCCACTTGTGCTCTAAAGTTTATAAGTTGTTGATTCATTCATTGACAAAGTAGCTTTGTTGTCCAAAAAAAATTGCATTCCATAGTATTTTTCTTCACATTTTTATGGATGTTAATAAGAACTCTCTAATAGGAAGGAGAAAGAATTTTCTCTTAGACTAGTTCAGTTTTTAATGTAATAACAGCCAACCTCAGGGATGCTGGGAGACAGAAGTAGTGGCAGATGGGACAAACTGATGCTCTGTAAAGATGGTGTGGTTCATTTTGATTACAGAAGCTGGCAGTCTGTGAAGTGAAGATAGGGAGCCACAATCCTTTTACAGGCTGCACAAACCATGTGTGTTGTGGTAAAGCCAAGAACAACTTTGTTTGGACGTTGTAGAATAGATGACTAGAGCCACTTCACTTTTAGTTTCCTGGCACAGACCCATTCATAGCAATAATGTCAACACTGTATCTGTGAACACTGAGGCCAAATGGTATAGATATTACCATATTGTTTTATACATTGAATTATGGATGATCTGTTCAGACACGTAAACTAAAATATAATACAGAGCCAGATTTATACCTTCTCAAAAGTAAAAAGATTTCTTTTTCTCTGTTACTTAAATGCACTCATGTGTTATATGGGATAGATTCTTTTAGAACTTTTAAAATTTGAATTGCAAAGATCTATAATCATTGTGAATAAAAGGCTAAGAAAAGCATGATTATGAGATTGTAAATTAGTAGAGTCACTTAAAAGGAAGTTTGGCAATATTTATTAAAACAGAAAATGTGTGAAACCTTAGTCATTCTACAATTCTGCAATCTACAAATTTTACTTTCCACAAGTAGATCCAAAGAGATATGCGCTTGATTTTTCATGACAAGTATATGAAGGACACAATGGGAAAGATGGTATCTATCCATAAGTGAATAGCTAGGTAATCTGTAATATTGTTATGTAAAGGGTCCCGTGCAGCACATAAAGAGCTACATTTATATAGAGTATTTTTTGTGATATGATATATGGGTGCATCTTATAAAAGCATGAAAAAAGGTCTGAAAAGAAGTAAATATTGATTATCTTTTAGGGAAGAGTGGGTGGCAGTGGGAGGGATTAGGATTGAAAGGAGGAAGTGGTGGTCCTGGTGTTTTTAACTTTATTTGTATGTACTTTTTCTTAAAAGCAGAGTGCATTTGCTTGAGTAATGGAAAACTAATTTTAAAAATCCCAGTTACTCAGTAAAACAACCACTTTATCCTAAGATCATCCAGTTTACATGTATTTTGTATAGTTTTAATAATCTTTGGTTATTTTACAAACAAGTTTTCATGAGACTTTTATTACCATCTTTAATAGTACTCTTAAGATAAATTCCAAGGAATGAATTGCAAATTCAAAGAATATGAACATTTTTGGCTCTTTTGGTGGTGGTTGTTTCTGACACATTGTCTTGCCTTTTTTTTTTTCTTTTTGTGGTACTGGGGGTTGATCCTGGGGCCTGACGCCTGCATGCTTTGCAAGTGCTGGACCACTGAGCTGCACCCCCAGCCCTTTTATTTTTTTCTTTACTTTCTGGACAGGGTCTCACTAAATTACGCAGACTTCCTCTGGTCTTGAACTTGCGATCCTCCTGGCTCCGCCTCCCAAGCTGCTGGGATTACAGACGTGCGCCACCATGCCCAGCTACACATTGTCTTGCTTTGTAGCCTGAGGCTGGCCTTGAACTCACAATCCTCCTGTTTCAGCCTCTGGAACATGGGGATCACAGACCTGTGCCACCATGCTGCTTGGTTCTTCTTACATATGGCCTATTACTCCACAAAAAGATTATCCCAAAGTATAGTGCTACTAGAATTAAGTACACTAACATCATGACAACCTCATCATAAGAATTTCTTTTTAAAAGCATATCACAGAGTATGAGCACGAGGAGCCTGACTCCTTGGGTGCAGATACTCTTGTCATCTTTATTAACTTTGGCTTTGGACAAATGACTTTTTATGCTTTAGTTTCCTCATCTGTAAAATGGCAATAATAACAGTATCTACTCTGTAGCTTTGTTATAAGGATTAAATGAATTAACCTTTGAAAACATATAGAACAGTACCTGGAAGAGAATAAACCTGTGATAGTATTTTTAAAAATATATAATTTGGAGGAGTTTTGGAACAAGACTATGCTGTGTACAGTTTATATCTTATTTGCCTCATTGATATTTTACGATTTTTTTCTATAAATGTGTTACTTTTGTCCTTTGAAGTCATACTTTATAAAGGTATGTTGTTGTTAGGTGCCATCGAGTCAGTATCTGACTCACAGCGACCCTCATAGGGTTTTCAATGGCTGACTGTTTCAGGATTGCCTTGGGAGTGGATTGCCAGGTCCTTCTCCCATTTTTGTGGTGCTGGGAACCGAACTCAGGACCTCAGAGACTGTAGCACAGTGCTCTACCAACTGAGCTAAATCCCAGCCCTTATAAAGGTATAAATACATAATATTTGAGAATAAGCTATTCTGTCTACTTTTAGTGATAAGGGAAAATGCATTTATCAAAGGTGAAAGGTTCTTTTGTTTGTTTTTCCATAGTAGGGGTTTGAACCCAGGGCCTTACACATACTTTACAATGGCTCTAATCCTGAGCTGCACCTCTGCAAGCCCATTTTTCACTCTTTTATCTTGAGACAACCTGCTTCCACCTCCAGTTTTGCTGGGATTACTGGCATGAGCCGCTGTGCCCAGCTAAAGGTAAGAGGTCTTGAGAGAGTCTTTTGAGTAGGTAAATGTCTAAATTACACCCATTCAGCACTTTTGAAATTAACATAGGATATTTCCCACCAGAGTTTCATAGTAGATTACTAAATGAGCCTGATTTGAAATTGAATTTCAAGAATATGAGGGAGGAGATAAAGTTTAGTGGTGACAAATTTCAGGTGTCAGATAATGAAGAAACATTTTTTTATTGAACTGTTACTACAAATCAGATGTAGTCACTGGTAAGCATAATGCAGTGAAAAAGAGAACAGATAGTACATTAATTTGTCCATTTAAGAAAATTTTATCTTTGGACTGGATAGTATAGCACAGTAGTAGAAGACTTGCTTAGTAAGGCCCTGGGTTTAATCCCCAGCACCCCAAAAAAAAAAAAAAATTCTGTCTTCATCTAAAAATGTATTGAACATTAATACTGTTTAAGATCCTTTGATAGCTATTGGAAGTACAAATAAGGCCATTTCTTTGTTCTCAAATAGCAGGGGGGGGATGTACATTTAAATACAATTGTTGCATGACATTTTTGGGGAAATGTAAATTAACATGTTTTTAAAACTGGGAGGCACCTACAGTCCAAAGAATGACTCATACAAGTCCATCTTGATGAATAAAATGAGCATATTAGGGGCTACTCTCAGAACGTTGGATGATTACATCACCAGCCTTCCACCTATCAAGCTCCTGTTTTATGTATCTCTCAATCTGTAGCAGAGTTAATGCAAATCTAGGCTTAGAGGACTACCCAGTGTGAAAGCAGTAAAGGTGACTGTAGGCTCAGGTAACACAAGGCACAGATGCTGGGAAAGCTATGTGTTCATATGTACTCTGTCCTTGTCCTTATCAGAGATTCTGTAGGCCTTGGCAAACATTGTCGGACTGTGGGGAGGATGGGTTGTTTTTCTGCAGTCTGGCACATAGAAACAGCTGCATAATGGCATGCTGCAAGATGGTGTCTCTCTGACTAGGAAACAGTATAAGCTGTGTTATTTTTAAACTGAAAGCATCAAAAGTTTGATGTTGAATAAGTGATTATAAGGAAAGTTATTCTGTAGGGGGGATGCTTCAGGTGATGGGCCATGGAAGTATTTAAAATAGATTTCTAAAAAGTAGAGGGAGATGGCTGGGCGTGGTGGCACACTCCTGTAATCCCAGCAGTTTGGGAGGTGGAGCCAGGAGGATTGCAAGTTCAAGACCAGAGGAAGTCTGCATAATTTAATGAGACCCTGTCTCAAAAAGTAAAGAAAAAAAAAGGGCTGGGGGTGCAGCTCAGTGGTCCAGCACTTGCAAAGCATGCAAGCGCGAGGCCCTGGGTTCAACCCCTAGTACTACCA
The DNA here is from genome assembly GCA_007922755.1 of Pedetes capensis. Classification (NCBI taxonomy): domain Eukaryota; kingdom Metazoa; phylum Chordata; class Mammalia; order Rodentia; family Pedetidae; genus Pedetes; species Pedetes capensis. The sequence continues at coordinate 52,034 of VMDO01001872.1, read as the reverse complement.
AAAAAAAAAAAAAAAAAAAAAAGAGGGAGAAACCAGGTGTGGTAGCACATGCTTGTAATTCCAGCACTTGGGAGGTTGGGGCAGGAGGATCACTGCAAGTTCCAGGACAGCCTTGACTACAGAGTGAGACTCTGTCTCAAAAATAAATAAATTAATTAATCAATAAGTAAATGTAAATAAAAAATAAAGGGAGAAACACTGAGCCGAGTATTAAAGGATGTACTGTGCTGTTCAGAGAAATTGGGACTCATAGGCAAAGAATACTGCAAGAACAGTGGCAGTGAGTATAATGTGGTCAGGGAGCAGGAACGTCAGGTGCCATATCTCTACTTCTGCTTCTAAGTTTTGCTTTTTCTTTCTTTCCCTCCTTCCCTCCCTTCCTTCTTCCCTCCCTCCCTCTCTCTCTCTCTCTCTCTCTCTCTTCCTTTTCTTTCTTTTCTCCTTCCTTCCTTCCTTTCTCTTTTCTATCTTTTCTATCTTCTCTTTTCGTTTTGTGGTACCTGGGGGTTGAACCCATAGCTTCACGCATGCTTTGCAAGCAGTCTACCACTGAGCCACATCCCTAGCCCATTATTTACTCTTTATCTTGAGATAGGGTCTGGCTAAGTTACACAGGCTGCCTCTGGCCTCAATTTCGTGATCCTCCTGTCTCAGCCCCCCACATGGATGGGACTACAGGAGTGTGGTACAGTGCCCGGATTCATAATTTTTTTTTTTTTTGGCAGTACTGGGGGTTGAACCCAGGGTTTTATAAGTGCTATACCACTGAGCTGCACCCTCAGCCCATTTTTTTTAACCTTTTGAGACAGGGTCTCACTAAATTACACGAACTGCCTCTGGTCTCAAACTTGTGATTCTCCTGTCTCTGCCTCCTAAATCCATGGGATTATAGGTGTGAGCCACTGTGCCTGGCTATAAATTGCTCCTTATAAACTTTGTTTTTTTGAGATAAGAGTCAAAACCAGGCTGGCCTTGAACTTGCAATAATCTGACTGTGTTTGCCTCCCAAGTACTAGAGTTACAGATGTGTGCCACTGTACCTGACTTTTATAAACTTTTTATTAGATATCCAGGTCTAATCCCCAAAATATTCTTTTCTACTAGATTAATGTATCGAGTAGCTACTTTTTTTTTTTTTGGCAGTACTGGGGCTTGAACCCAGGACCTTGCACGTGCTGGATATGAGCTCTACCACTGAGCTATATCCTCATCTCTTTTTAATTTTATTTTGAGACAGAGACTTCTGAGTTACCCAGGCTGGCCTCAAACTTATAATCTTCCTGCCTCAGGGTCCTGAGCAGTTGTGATTACTGGCTTGTGCCACCGTGTCTGGCTCTAGTGTGTGAATTTCTCTCTCTCTCTCTCTTTCTCTCTCTCTCTCTCTCTCTCTCTCTCTCTCTTCTGGGGTACTTACAGGTGGAACCCAGGGCCTCACACATACTTTGCAAGTGCTCTAGCACTGGGCTGTACTACCAGCCTGTTTTTTGTTTTTTTTTTTTTCCACGACTGGGGGTTGAACCCAGGGCCTCTCGCTTGCATGCTTTGCAAGTACTGGACCACTGAGCTGCACTCCCAGTCCATTTTTTTACTTTTTGAGACAGGGTCTCTGGTAAATTACGTAGACTGCCTCTGGTCTCAAACTTACGATCCTTCTGTCTCTGCCTCCCAAGCCGCTGTGATTACAGGCATGCACCACTGCGCCTGGCTCCAGCCCATTTTTTAATCTTGAGTCAGGGTCTCACTAAATTATGCAGGCTGCTTCTGCCCTCAAACTCATCACCCTCTTGCTTCTGCTTCCCATATCACTGGGATTATAGGCATACCCCACCACTTCTGGCTATAATATCTATATTTGCATGTAGTCAGTCTTCCTGTGCAAATTTAATCATCACTAGTTTCGCGTTTGTAATTTTCATGTTTGTATCATATCTGTAAAACTTTCTACTGAAAGACTATTCTTTTCCTGTAGTACTGTTGCATTTTGTAAGTGTTCTCCTACCACTGAATTGTACCCCCTAACTCCCTTTTTCTTTATTTTTTATCTTAAGATAGGGTCTCACCGAGTTACGCAGACTGCCTATGGCCTTGAACTTGTGATCCTCCTTCCTCCACCTCCTGGGTTGTTGGGATTACAGGCATGGATCTCTGTGCTGGGCTGTTGTTGTAGGATTTCGTCTGCATTTCACTTGTATGTTTAGTTAAGTATTTATGTTTTACTATTCTTTGTCTCTCTAGTGGATATTCTGGAAAATTTGGAAGAATGATTATTTTTGTCTTTACTTTCTTCCTTTCTGCCTTGCACATACTAGGCAACTGCTTACCTCTGAACTCCACCCTAGCCCATTTAAAAATTTTTTCATTTTGAGACAGGGTTTTGCAGGTTGTATCTGGCCTCAAACTTGTGATCCTCCTGCTTCAGCCTTCTGAGTCACTGGGATCACCGACATGTGCCACAGATCCAGCTTGTCTTTACTTGCAAAATGATATGTTTCAATAATTTAAAGTCAAAATATTCTGAATGCTGAAATGGACTTAGTAGATTTGTGCCATTAACTTAATGAAATTAGAGAAACATTAAATTAAGCTATTATAACACATTGTCATTTGAGAGTAAGCCTAGTTTTAAAGTGCCCTGTAGATTGTTTGTCTGGAATTAAAACTTATTTCTCCATAGAAACAATATTAAAAATAGTGATTAGGTTCATAGGGTGGTGGCTTATAGAAAATTAAATGATAATTTAGCTGAAATACTGTGCATTTGCAATTTAAAAATCACTAGAAACAATACTGTGGGAATGCTAGATGAAGCAGAACAACAATAATATGAAAAAAGTCATTTGTAGATTTATCTAAATGTTAATGCTTGAAGACATGGAGTATCAAATGGAATCCCTATCCCTGCTAGGTCAGAGAACCCTTTTCAGAGAGGAATTAAACTGTGGCCTCAGATTACTTATTTGATATTACCTACTATTAATCACCCCCACATATCTGCCACCTTGTTGGGCTGTGGGAGCTTGCATGTTGCTGTGTTGCTGAAAGCTATGCCACTGGTATTTTTTATATCAACAGGGCCAAACATCATGGACAGGTTTCAGCTGAGCTTCTAGACTAAGACAAAGTAGGAAGAAGACCTGGCAGCCCACTCCCAAAACAATTAGCCATTGAACATGGTATGAGTAGCAGAGAAGCACTGTCAAATATAGTGCCAGCAAATGAGACCCCTAGGCTTGAAGGTATTCAAGAAACAAATGGGGAAGATTTGCCTCTTCAAAGTAGCCTCAGCCTTAATGATGGGAATGGAGTAAAACCCCTGGGACATCCTTTTGCTGATGTGATACAATTCAAAACTAGAAGAAACATTATGTCTGCAACACTGGACTCAAACATAAAAAAGATTGTATGCATGGCACAGTGTTGAGTAGTGTTTCATTCTGTTGTACATAGGGTTACTGAGTTGGATCCGACTTGATGGCCCCCAACAGCTATGAATCACTTACAGGAATAAGGATGTCCTTAGGGAATTTTGGTACATTTGTAAGGAGCTGTGGAGTTGTCATAATTCAGATATTTGCTATGTATATGCTATGTGATAGTAGCTATGTGCTATTGTCCACATGTGTCTGGGGTAGGTTTATTAATTTTTATAACTAAATTGTTTATGGCTTTAGATAGAATGTTGTTGGGTACTGTCGAGTTGTATCCGACTCATAGCGACCCTATGTACAACAGAATGAAACTTAGAATAAATGAGTTTAATTAGTTACTCCATATATATTTCATGTTATGTGAAATCCTGTGTATTACCATTTTGCAGTGCTGGATTGAACCTAGGGCCTGGGTCATGCTAGGCAAGCACAGTATCACTGAACTGCATCTCCAATTCCTGCTTACTACTTTCTAGAAGTATTTATGCATACTTTAAGTTGGTGTCATTCTGAAGTTTGTATTACTTGATCACTAGGGAATGTTATTTGTCTTTTTAGGAAGTGTCTGCTTCAGTGTTCAGTGCTTAATTCTCATTTGTTTAATTATGTAGCAGGCACTGTGCTAAGTGCTGGAAATACAGTTGTGAACAACAAAGATGGTCCTTGCCTTCATGGAACTTATACTCTTGTAGAGAAAACATATTAATCAAATCACCACTGTGAAAAATGCCATCCAACTGGGCATGGTGGTGCACACCTTTAATCCTAGTGACTCAGGAGGCAGAGGCAAGAGAACTACAAATTAGGCCAGAGGCAGCCTGTGTAATTCAGTGAGAAACTGTCTGAAAATACAAAGTAAAAAAAAAATGGCCTGTTGGTATGGCTCAGTGGTTGAGCACTAGCAGAAAACAGGCGTGAGACTCTGGGTTCAATTCCCCAGTACTGCAAAAAAACAAACAACAAAAAAAAGCCATCAAAGGTATATGATATCAAGACTGGACCTAGTTCTATAGGTTAGGGAAGATTCCTCTGAGATAGTAGCAGTTGATGGGCTAGGCATGTGGCTCAGTGGTAGAGTACTTGCCTGGCATGCACGAGGCCCCTAGTACTGCAAAACAAACAACCAACCAACCAACCAAACAAATAAATAAAGTTTAAAAAGAAAGACCAGAAGCAAAACTCTGATGTGACACATGCCTCTATAATCCCAGCCCTCAGGAGGCAAAGGCAGGAAGATTGTGAGTTTGAGGCCAGCCTGAGCTACATAGTGAGACCTTGTCTGAAAAAAACAAAAACCAAACCAACCAATAGCAACAACAACAACAACAACAAAAATGTTTGAGTTGAAATCTGAAGGATAAATAGGTTTAAGGAAAGTTGGGGGTATTTATGTGGGCTGAGTGTTCCAAACTGTGGGAATAGCAGGGGTAAAAGCAATATGGCCGGAAGAACTGCAAGAACCAAAAGGCACACTGAAGATTTTGGAGGCAGGAGGATCGCAAGTTCAATACCAGAGGGAGTATGTGTAACTTAGAGAGACCCTGTCTCAAAAAAAGTAAAAAAATGAGCTGGGGTCCAGGTCACTGGTCCAGCACTTGCCAAGTATGCAAGTGCGAGGCCCTGGGTTCAACCCCCCAAGTACCGCAAAAAAAAAAAAGGAAAAAACTGGGCTGGGGGTGCAGCTCAATGGTAGGGTGCTTGTGTGGCTCTGGGTTCAACCCCCAAATACCACATACACAGAGAAAAAGACCTTTTTGGGTGAGGAAGTACAACTTCATATAATCTTTTTTTGTTTGTTTTTTTTTTGAGACAGGACCTTGCTATATAGCCCAGGCAGACCTTGAATTCATGATCCTCCTGCCTTGACCTTCTGAACGCTAGAATTACAGGCATGTGCCATTGTGCCTGGCTTCATATATCTTAAATTGACTTTATAGCACTCAAGTTGAAGCAAATTCTAGATGCTTTGAGAAGAAAACATGTACTTTATATTCAATTCTTAATTTATCTAAATCTAAATTAATTTATATTTAATTCTTAATTTAAAATATACTTTATATTCAATTCTTAATTTAAAATAAGAAACTCGAAATTTAATTTACTCTTGGTCCACAGTTTCATAATTATTGTTTTATAAGTTCTTTAAAAATAGGTAAGAGAACCAAGGGTTACAGGCAAATTTACATTGTTTTTTCAACTTATCTATATAGATTCCTTTATCAGTGCTCCTTATTTCTTTATATAGTTACTGTCTACTATCCTTTAATCTCAGAAGTCCCTTTAATATTTCTTTTAGGTAGCAGTGATTTCTCTTAGTTTTTTTTTTTCCCCCCCAGCTGGGATTGTTTTAATTTCTCTTATTGGATATATGATTCTGATTTAAATTCTTGTTCTTTTAATATTTTGAATATCTTCCCACTGTATTTGGGGGCTGAACCTACGGCTTTGCACATAACTTTGCACGTGCTCTACCACTGAGCTGCATCCTCAGCCCATTTATTTTACTTTTTATTTTGATTTAGGGTCTTGCTAAGTTACACAGGGTGCTTCTGGTCTTAAATTTGGGATCCTCCTGACTCAACCTTCTGGGTTGCTGGGATTAAAGGCATGTACCACCACCCCTGGCTAGGTGCTCTTTTTAACTACAGATGTTTTGAAAGTGATGTGTCTCAGTATAGATCTCTTTGAATTTATCCTAGTAGCAATTCACTGAGCTTCACAGATGTGCAGATTAATGTTTTCTGTCAGATCTGGGGAGCTAGGCTATTATTTCTTCAGATATTGTTTCTGTCACTTTTTCTTCTCTACTTTGGAGTATTTATGCATATCGCACATCATTACTCTCGGTAATGTGTCATATCTCTGAGGCTGTGTTCATTTTCTTTGGTCATCATGGTGTTATTGTGACTGGATAATCTCACTTGATGTGTCTTGAAGTTCTGTGAGTCTTCCGCAAGTTCATATCTGTATTGACCTCTTCTAGTGAGTCTTTCATTTCATTTATTGTACTTTTCAATTCTAGCATTTTTTGTTTTGTTTTTTCCTTTCTTACACCCCCTCCTTCCCCTTTCTCTTCCCCTTCTTCCTCCTCCTTCTCTCCTCCTCCTTCCCTGTTCAAACACAGGGTGTTGCACATGCTAGGTAAGTGTTCTGTCACTGACTAATACTCCCCAGCCCCATTTTTCTTTATTTTTGAGACAAGGTTTCACTGTTACACAGGCTGTCTCTGGTCTTGAACTTGCAACTCTCCTGCTCTGCCTTTCTTGCCTACTGAGTCACTGGGATTATAGGCATGTGCCACTGTGCCCAGTTTGCATATGATTTCTTGAAGTAAAAATAGTGTAGTTACAGTTATCAGGGAATGCCCATGGAAATCAAAACATCTATCTGGTGTCATTGCAGAAAAAGCCTGGTAATTACTTGTATAGACGAGAAAAACTATATATGAGTTTAGAGAGGACAGTAACAGTGATACTGTTTGTTCACACTGAGTTTGTTTTGAATGATTTTTAAGGTATGCAATTTTAAGCCAGGTGCTGATGACATACATCTGTATTCCCAGCTATTCAAGAGGTGAAGGTAGGAGGATCGCAAGTTCAAGGCCAGAGGCAGTCTGCAAATATAGTGAGATACTATCTCAGAATTTTAAAAAGGAAGGGGTCAGGGCTTAGAGGTATAGCTCAGTGGTAGAGCCCTGGGTTCAAACCCCCAGTAACACAAAACAAAATAAAAAACAAAAGCATAATTTTATTTCCTTTCCAAACACAGTGGATTTTGAACTCTTCATATGACCCTACCAAAGCCATTTAAATAGCTTTTCTATTTAAATCAGACTGGAATTGGTTTGGGCATGGTGGTGCATGCATGTAATTCCAGCGACTCAAGAGGCAGAGGCAGGAGGATTGCAAATTCAAAGCTAGAGGCAGCCTGTGCAATTTAGCAAGACTCTGTCTCAAACTAAAAAATAGGCAGGGGTGCAACTCAGTGGTAGAGCAGTTGCCTAGCAGGAGCAAGACCCTGGGTTCAACTTCCAGTAGTGCAAAAAAATTTTTATGTATATCTATATATATCTCTATCTATCTATCTACCTACCTACCTGTTGTTGTTTCCTGTCAAGTTGGTATCCGACTCACAGCGACCCTACATACAATAGGGGAAACACTATTGTCAGTGCTTCTCTGTTGTTCATAGGGTTTTCAATGGCGGATTGATTTTTGGGAGTGGGTTGCCGTGTCTGTTTCCCAAGCCTACAGCACCTGGTGTTCCCAGGCAGTCTCCCATCCAAGTACTAACTAGGCCCGACCTTGCTTAGCTTCTGAGATCTGACAGGATCGGATGCCACAGGGCTATGGCTGCAGGCTATCTACCTACCTACATACCTGTATATCTGCAGCTCTACCACAGTGGGGTCTGATCCTGTCAGCTCTCAGAAGCTTAAGCAGGGTCGGGCCTGGTTAGTACTTGGATGGGAGACTGCCTGGGAACACCAAGTGCTGTAGGCTTGGCAGAAGGACCTGGCTACTCACTCCCACCCCAAAAAACAAATCAGCCATTGAAAACTCTATGAATAGCAGAGAAGTACTAACAAAACTGTTTCACCTGTTGTATGTAGGGTTGCTATGAGTTGGACACCAAGTCAATAGCACCTAACAACAACATATATATACACACATATATGCATATCTATTCTTTGTGTGTGTGTGTGCGTGCGTGTGTGTGTTTGTGTGTGTGTTTGTGTGTGTGTGTGGTGCTGGGGGTTGAACCCAGGGTCTGGTGCCTGCATGCTTTGCAAGTGCTGGACCACTGAGCTGTGCCCCCAGCCCATTTTTTTTAACTTTTTTGAGACAAGGTCTCACTAAGTTACACAGACTGCCTCTGGTCTCAAACTTGCGATCCTCCTGCCTCTGCCTCCCCGAGCCGCTGGGATTACAGGTATGCGCCACTGCACCTGGCTGTCTATTCGTTTTTTATGGTACTTCATGTAGTTGTATGGGCTACTCAGATGTTTGGAATAATTTTGTTACAGAAATTAACTAGATAAAACAATTTTTTTTCTACCGCTCTTACTTATATTTGAAAAAGAAACAAATACCCTCTAAAGAAGTCTTAGATTTCGTGAGCTCTGAACTAGTTTTGTGCTTGCTCAGTGAATTAAATACAAGTCCCATTCTTGAATCTTTTATTGTAAGGTGGTCTTTTTCTTCTCTCTCTATCTCTTTCACAGTACTAGAGGGTTGAATTCAGGGCGTTGTGCATGCAAAGCAAGTACTCCAACACTTAGGTAGACTCCCAGCCCCTTTTTATTTTTCATTTTTTATTTTGAGACAGTTTTGTGAAGTTGCTCAGACTACCTCTGGCCTTGAACTTGTGATTCTCATGCCTTACCCTTCTGAGTTGCTAGAATTACAGGCATGTGCTACAGTGCCAGGCTATGAGGTAGTCTTCATAAAATGTGTATATGTTGAATTCTAGGTGACTTTAGTCCAACTATGATTAACTGGGAACCTTTGTAGATAAGTATAGTAAACATAGAAAATAAGTGTACTTACACTTTGAGTAAATACCAGGTCTGGATCAACCTGTAGCCAGTGATTACGACAGAATTACCAGATTGAAATTTTGATTTTTTTTTAGGTTCAGGTATACAGGTTCAATATGTTAAAATTTAGAGGGTTTGGGTTTGGTTTAGATTTGGGTTTAAGTCCTGTGTGTATAGATAGCAAGGTTTCAAACCAAACCTGAACCCTGAACCCATTCTGGTTCAAACATGTTTAAAATTTTTCTGGACCCAAACCCAGTGAAAAATTCAGGTTCAGCTTTTAATGATTTTTTTTTTTTTGTATAATTAGCTATTTAAAAATTGGAAAAACAAACAAACCATTATTTCTCTCTCTACACATAGGATTAAAATTTTAGACTTGAACCTGACCCGAACCCAAGCCCTCCAAATTTTAATATTGTGCCTGCACATGAAACTGCACTTAATTTTTTTTGTGGGTTTGAAGCCCTAGTTTTCCCCCTTCCTTTCAGTGCTAGTGCTTGAGTCTGGGATCTGCTATATGTCTAAGCACATGATCTACCACTGAGCTGCACCCCCAAACCAGAACCTTTGATCTTCAAGGCCAAGTGATCCTTGGCTTGTTTCTTTTATGTAGTCTTGATAACTGATGACAATTTTTCCTCTCCTACTGGGGATTGAACCCAGTCTTATGGTTGCTAGGCAGGCATTTTGCCACTGAGCCATACCCTCCAGTCTGCAAAATTTATTTGTTTTGTGAAGAGAGATATTATTTTATCTATAATTTTTATGGTATGTTAATGTCCTTTTAAGATGTTTGTGAGTACTCATGGTAATATGACTTAACTGTCTTTCATTAAGACAGCACTGATGCTTAATTCTGATACATTGACTTGGGTACATTGTTTATGACAAATGACACTTCTTTTGTTGATATTCCTCTTTTGCTCTCTCCCTTTTCCTTTTATCTCAACGTTAGGTGGCAGCTGGTTGGCTGGGTTAGAAATATTGGTCTGTAGGTAAAGAGGAAAGAGGACAGTGGCAGGAAAAAAAGCTTGGTTTTATTTGTTTTGCTTTCTGTGTGCCTGCTTCCTCTACTCTTCATACCTTTCTTCCTATTTCTCTCCAGAGTTAAGAGTAAAAAGGGAACAAAGTAAACTCTTTGTTGCTGCTGGAAAACCTCTTTCTCCCATCTATTATTTTCCAGTCTTTGTTAAGTCCTTTATTATATATTATCTCATTAGATCCTTAAAACAGTGTCAGAAAGTACATTGCATTTTCTTCATTTTATATATGAGTAAACCAAAGTACAAAGATAATAAGTAGCTTGCCCATATTCTCACAAATAGTAAGTGGCACTCATGTTAACATAGCTAGTAAGTGGCAGTGTTTGGATTTGGATGTATGTGTGTTTTGTTTGTGCCCTTAAACACTTGTCCAAAACTTGCCTTCTGTAGCTGGTGTGCTATATTGAGACTGCGTTTTATTTAAAAAATTTTAAAACATTACTTGCCAGCAGCCTGCATCTGTAGCCCTACGGCATCTGATCCTGTCAGATCTCGGAAGCTAAGCAGGGTCGGGCCTGGTTAGTACCTGGATGGGAGACCGCCTGGGAACACCAGAAGCTGTAGGCTTGGGAGAAAGACCTGGCAACCCCCTCCCAAAAATCAATCTGCCATTGAAAACCCTATGAACAGCAGAGAAGCACTGAAGCACTGACAATAGTGTTTCCCCTGTTGTATGTAGGGTCGCTATGAGTCGGATACCGACTTGACGGCACCTAACAACAACAACAACAACAACTTGCCAGCACTTTTAAAAATAGATTTAAGCCAGGAGCCATGGCATGTGCCTGTAATCCCGGCAACTCAGGAGGCTGAGGCAGGAAACTTGCAAGTTTGAGGTCAGTGGCAGCCAACAAAACTTAGTGAGACCCTGTATCCAAATAAAAAATAAAATTATAAAAGGAGATGGAGCTCAGTGGCAGAGAACTTGCCTAGGATGTACAAGGCCTTGGATTCAACTCCCTAGTACTAAAAAAAAAAATTTTTTTTTCTTTTTACAAAAAAAAAAGTTTCATATTTTTGGTTTTCTCATTTCTACACTGCAGCAAATGCCTGAAACTTAGTAACAGCTAAAATGTGTAAAAGGGATATTTCCCTTTTCCTTTCCCTTCCCTCTCCTCTTCTTCCTCTCGTTCTCTCCCTTCTCTTCTCTTCTCTTTTTTCTTTTCTTTTCTTGGACAGAGATGTTTCTTAAAAGTGACTTTGAGCAAGGTGCAGTGGCTCACACCTATAATTCCAGCAACTCCGGAGATGGAGTCAGGATCACAAGTTTTAGGCCAGAGGCAGCCTGTATAATTTAGTGAGACCCTGACTCAAGATTAAAAGTAAATAAAAAATGGGCTTGAGGGTGTAGCCCAGTGGCAGAGCACTTGCAAAGTATGTGTGAAGGACTGCGTTCAACCCTCAAGTACTGCCAAAAAAAAAAAAAAGTGACTTTGAAAGAACAGAAAATTTAATTTTTGTAATGCCTGCTTTATTAATTTTTCTTTCATGGTTTGTGATTTTTGTGATAAGAAATGGTGGGCTGAGCACTGTGGTACATACCTGTAATCTCATCTACTCAAGAGGCTGTGGCAGGAGGATTACAAGTTTGAGGCCGGAGATACCTTGAGCAACTTAATTTAGCCAGATCCTGCCCCAAAGTGCCAGAAACATGCATTGGAGAAAAGATTGTCTCTTCAACAAATGGTGCTGGGAAAACTGGATATCCATATGTAGAAGAATGAAAGTAGATCCATATCTCTCACCCAGTACAAAAATCAATTCAAAATGGTTTAAAGGTCTTAATGTAAAATGGAAACTTGCAACGCCCTCTTCTGAATCTGGCTTGATTTTCTAGCAGTTCCCTGTCAACGTACTGCTCCAGTCGCTTTTGAATGATCTTTACTAAATTTTACTTGCATAAGGTATTAATGGTATTGTTTGATAATTTCTGCATTCAATTCGATACCCTTTCTTGGAAGTAGGCACAAATATGTATCTCTTCCAGTTGGTTGGCCCGGTAGCTGTTTTCATATCTCTTGGCATAGACTAGTGAGCACTTCCAGTGCTGATTCATTTTGAAGTAACTTTTATATATGATGTGAGGTTGTGTTAGGGTTATTATTGGTGCATGGACATTTGTGGTTTCTCTCCCATTTAGTGAAAAGACTACCCATTCTGTATTGAATTACCTTGGCATATTTGATTAAATCAATATTGAATATAACTTTTTTCATTCTTAATCATCTATAGAGCTATCATTACATTTCCATTTTTAGTTTTCTTTTTTTCTGGAAGTAATAGTTACTTCACATTTTTATTTGCTTTGTTTTCTATATACTTGTTGCTATTAGTACTTGTTAAACTTCAACAGAATTGTGAAATCCCCTTTTTTTGTATGTGTGAACATTATATACTAAGGTTATTTTGGGGTATCTTCCTCTTTTTTTTAAGACAGAGTCTTACCATGTAGCCCAGGCTGAACTCTTCTCCCCCTCCTTGCACCCTCATTGCTGGGGTCTTAATTTAGGTGCTGAGCAAGTACTCTACCACTGAGCTACACACACAGCCTGGCCTCAAACTCTTGATCCTCCTTCCTCAGCTTCTTGAGTGCTGGGATTATAGGGATTCACTAACATGCTTAGCTTTCTTCTCTTATTTCTGTGTATATTTTCTCTCCCACCATTTGTTTTGGTACCTTTCCTGTTGAAATCTTTGCTTAATGATTGGTTTTCATAGGCTGTTTGTTTTTGTGTGTTTATTTGTTTTTGAGGCAAGTTCTTATTCTTTTGCCCAGGCTAGTCTCAAACTCCTGGACTCAGGGATCCTTCTGAGTGCTGGGACTACAGATGTGTGGCACTGTGCCCAGCTAGTTTGTTAATTTTTCATAAATTTTTATTGGTAATAATTTGTGTACCACAAAATACACAGATTTTCAGTGTTTAGTTTAATGAATTTTGACAGATGTCCTTATTTGTGTATCCCCCTACCCAATCAAATATATAAAACATTTTTATCCCTTCAAAAGAGTTCTCTCCTGCCTCTTTATAGTCTTTGTTATTTACAGTCTCACCACCCACCCCTCACTATAGCACCTATCCACTACTGATCTCCATCACTGCAGTTAGTTTTGAATGTAGTCAGACAATATATAATGCTGTCAGGCAGTTTTTATGTCTGACTTCTGCTAAAGCATAGTTTTTGAGATTTGATTATATTGCCTGGATCAGTAGGTTCTTTATTTTCATTGCTGAGTATTCTACTTATTCACCTATTCATAGACAAAAAAATTTTTTTTGTCTATTATTATTGAAGCTATTATGTATACTTCTGTATAGTATTTTAATTCTCTTGGGTAATAATAAGGAATGGAATTACTAGGCCATAGGACAAGTGTATTTTTAACTTTATAAGAACTGCCAGACTCCTCATTTATTTTTGAGAGTAATATGTTAAAACCTTAATTGGAAGGCTTACATGTTTGAATGTGTCACTTGTTGACTTGTAGATTTTTCTGTTGGATAATTATTTTGGCAACTAGGCATTTCTATAGGGAGAATGGAGAACATTTCCTTACTGTGTGTATAGCAGACCTTTGTTCTGGAATTATTTACTTTCTTCAGAGAAGAGTCCTCACTTATTCTGGAGAGACGATATTATAGTCTTCCCTGGGTATCTGTATGGGATTATTTCCAAGATTCTTCCCCATGCCAAAATCCACTGGTATTCAAGTCCTTTATATAAAATGGTGTAGAATTTGCATATAACCTACTCATATCCTCCTGTATACAGTAAGCCACCTCTAGGTTACTTATGGTGTCCAATACAATGTAAATGCTTTATAAATAGTTATTACACTTACATTGTTTAGGGAATAATGACAGGAAAAAATCTATGCATATTCAGTACAGACACAGGTTTTTTATTTTATTTTTTAAATCCTGATCTACAGTGCAGAACTATGGATACAGAGAGCCAACTATATATGTCAGAGTAGGGCAAAGCCTAGGTATAAATGTTCACTTAATTTTCACCCATTTTCCTACAGCTCCCCGATATCCCATCAGTAGCTCTCACTTATCTGATGTTACTTTGTATGTAGCCTTTTTGTCACACTTTCTCCAGAGAATGCATCTCTGGCCTTTTGATATATATCTACATCTAAAAGGTTGGTGTGAAAGTGCTGGGTGTGAGTGGGAGGTTGATTGGTGCCTGGCTGTGCCTTATGCTGCAAGGGATCAGAGTCTAACCGTTCCTTATATATTTTTAATCAGTCTCTTTTTAACTCCACCTTTTACTCCACACCCTCTTCTTCTGCTGCAGATACCTTTTGCAGTAATTTGTACCATTATTTCCTGAGATTTTGGGGGGTTCTTGGGTAGGCATTGTTCACTAGAAAAATTTCATTGTCTTTTAAGTCCTCAGTTCTCTTCTTTTTTCTTTATCTTCCACTTTCTCCTTCTCCTCTACTTTCTTCTTTTTCTTCTTTTACTTTTTATTTTTTGCCATATTTGATAGTTGCACCCAGGGCCTCACACATTCTAGGCAAGCATTTTACCACTGAACTGTGCCCATAGACCCTTATTTTTTATTTTTTATTTTAAGATAGGGTCTCACTAAATTGTGCAGACTGCCTCTGGCCTTGAATTTACAATCCTGCTTCAGCCTCCAGAGTTATTGGGATTATAGGTGTGTGTCACTATGCCTGGCCTCAGTTCTCTTATATTCTCTTTGTTCTTGTTAGTAAATATCCTTTTTTTAAATTCTCAGTTTAGTTTTAATGAGGTATATGGAGAAGTTGCATTAATGCTATGCTTTCCTACCTTAAAAACTGAACAGACTTAATTCTATTCTGTCTTGCCTAATATTTTATTTTTAAAATTTTCAAAGTTTGAGGGTGCAGCTCAGTGGTCCAGCACTTGCAGAGCATGCAAGTGCGAAGCCCTGGGTTCAACCCACTGTAAAAAAAAAAAAAAAAAAAAAAAAAGCAGGAAAACAAAACAAATAACCCCTGATACGAAGCTGGGCGCAGTGGTGCATGCCTGTAATCCCAGCGGCTCGTGAGGCGGAGGCAGGAGGATCACAAGTTTAAGACCAGAGGCAGTCCGCGTGTAACTTAGTGAGACCCTGTCTCAAAAAGTAAAAAAATGGGCTGGGGGTGCAGCTCAATGGTACAGTATTTGCAAAGCATGCAAGCATGAGGCCCTGGGTTCAACCCCCTCCCAGTACTGCAAAAAAAAAAAAAAAAAAAAAAAAAAAAAAAAAAATTTCATAGTTTCACTGTACAATGAATTTTTCTTTCCTTTTCTTTCACTCCTTCCTTTCTTTCTCCCTCCCTTCTTTTCTTCTTTTTTTCCATCCATCCATCCATCATTCCAGGGATCCAACCCAGGGTCTTGCACACACTAGGCAAGAACTCAAACTCTAAATTCTAAGCCCTCCAATGAACTTTTTTTTTTTTTTTTTTTTGGGTATATGGAGGTTGAATCCAGGGCCTCACATACACTTTGCAAGTGCTCTACCACTGGGCTGTGCTCTAAGCCCATTCATAACTTTTATTTTTTATTTTGAGGCAGGGTCTTGTTAAATTGTATAATCTGGCTAGGGCTTTGAACTTGCAACCCTCCTGCCTCAGCCTCCTGAGTTGCTGGGATTAAAGGTATGTGCCACTGCATCCACACCTACAATGAACATTTTCATGTGTTGCTTATCTACAGGTAAACTAAATGTTAGTCTGTTTATTTTGAACAAATAAAAATACCAGGGGTGGCAAAAAAATGTAAATACATTTTGAGAGATGTTATCTATGGCCAGGTGTGGTGATGCATGCCTGTAATCCCAGCACTTGGAAGTCCGAAGCAGGAAGATCACTGGGAGGCCAAGGCCAGGGTAGTCCACATAGTTCCAGGATGGCTTGAGATACAGAGAGACTGTCTCAAAAAAAGAAAAGAAAAATGTTATCTATGTATTATTTTTTGAAGTTTTATTGAATGACAGTAGTGACATGTAGTATGGTGTTCATTCAAAAGATGGCATTAATCTCAGTACCACCAAAATGGCAGAAGAATGCTTGTTGTCCAAGGAGCTCAAGACTGTTTTGAAGTGATATTTGAAATTGGAAAATGTTATGGAAGTACAGCAATGGAGATGTGAGTATGCAACAGAACTTCCAACCACCTAACAATTGCACGCATTTGTGATAAGTTTCAGACCCATGGTACCGTGTGTGAGGTGCACAGGGGAAGATCAGGGAGGTCTCACACAAGTCCTGCTTCTGCTTGTGGTAACCACTTTGAGCACCTCTTATAATTACAGACGTCAAATGTGATCTGTATGCATCTTTTCTTTTCAGTATACATTGAGTATTACAATTTTAATATAATTTTTTTCTTTCTTAAAAAATATATCCTCTTTTTGGCACCCTCTGTCATGGCAGGCATGTCCAACCTGTGGCTCATGGGCACAGCTAATAATGTAGCTTCACAAAATCTTTTAACATCATGTTTTTTAGTATTTTTTTCTTTATGACCCTCCTTATTATGTATATGCACTAACTATGTAATTTATATGCAACCCAGACAATTCTTTACTCAGTATGGCTCAGGGAAGCTAAAAGGTTGGACAGCCATGATCTATGGCAACATTATAATATTGGTGAGATATTTTGAGTTATATAGTAACTTGTTGTCAGGTGCCGTCGAGTTGGTGTCTGACTCATAGCAACCCTATGTACAATAGGTGCAACACTATTGTCAGTGCTCCTCTGCTGTTCATAGGGTTTTCAATGGCTGATTGCTTTTTGAGAGTGGGTTACCGGGTCCTTCTCCCAAGCCTAGAGTATCTGGTGTTCCCAGGCGGACTCCCATCCACGTACTAACCAGGTCTGATCCTGTTTAGCTTCTGAGATCTGATGGGATTGGATGCCACAGTGCTACGGCTGCAGCCATACAATAATTTAGCTGGGTTTTAGCTCAGTTGATAGAGTGCTCTGCACGCTCTGAGGCCCTGGGTTGATCCCCAACACCATAAAAATGGGAGAAGGACCTGGCTGCCCACTCCTGAAAAAGTCCCTAAACAAGCAGCTATTGGAAACTACAAATAGCAGAGAAGCACTGATGTAGTGCTGGATATGGCATAGTGTTGGGGAGTGTTTCATTCTGTTGTATATAGGGTTGCTATTGAGTCAGATGTTACTCGACGGTACCTAACAACAACAACAACGACAGTAACTTATTCAGTCTCTTCTGACAATTAGACATTGTTTTATTGTGTAAATACTTTGAAATTTTTCTTTATATGTACATTTCCTTCTATTATAAATAAATAAATTTATTGGTCATTAGCCTTTCCCCCCACACACTGGAGATTAAACCTGGGACCTTGAACATGCTAGGTAAACATTCTACCACTGAGCTGTATCTCCAACCTAGTTTGCTTGCTTGTTTTCTTTCTTTCTTTCTTCTTTCTCTCTTCTTTTCTTTTCTCCTCTTTTCTTTTTTTAGTTGCGGTTTTTCAAATAATCTGCAACCAACAGTGGAGATTACCATATTCTGTTTTTGTTTTGTTTTTGGCGTTTTGAGACAGTCTCATTCTGTAACCAAGGCTGTCCTGGAATTTGCCATCGCCTGCCTTAGTCTCTTGAGTGCTGGGATTACAGGTGTGTGCCACCACTCCTAGTTTCCATATTATATTCCAAATGGTTGATTTTCTTGTCCACACTAGATCATAAGCAACCTAAGTAAAGCCATTAATGAAAATTAGGCATCTTTTTTGAATCATTGCCCTGGATGTTGTTGAACCTTGAACCCTTCTTCTGTGTGGCGAACATTTATTGAATAATTAGCTATGTATCAGACACTCTTCAGTCTTTATCTTGCTTGTTCTTTCTGCCTTATTTGAGACTGTTATCAGTGCTTTCTTCCTGGCTTTTGGAGATGATATTTTTCTGTTTTTCCTCTGACCTTCTGTGTTTTACCAAGTTTCTTCGGGATTTTTTTTTTCATGGTGCTAGGAGGTTGAACCCAAGACCTTGCACATATTTTGCAAGTGCCCTACAACTAGGCTATACTGCCAGCCCATTTTAAATTTTTTATCTTGAGACAAGGTCTCACTGAGTTACACAGGCTTCCTCTGGGCTCAAACCTGCAATCCTCTTGCCTCCGCCTTCTGAGACACTGGGATTACAGGCATTAACTACCATGTCTGGCGTATGTCTCAGCAATTTTCTTCATCTTTTTTTTCCTCTTTATTTTCTCTTTTTAAGTACTGGTTTCTTCTAGTTTTGTGCTTTTTACTCAGAGTTCTAATTACCAATTATATAATGGTGATTCCTGTCAAACTTCTAAGCTTTGCCCTCAAAACTTTAAAAGCTCAAAATATCTCCCCAAGATTCCCATATTCAATAGGTCCTTACTAGAGTTTCTTCTCTTTTCTTTTGACTTATCTCTGCGTGTGTGGCATGTGTGTGTGTATAACACCACCATCCTTCAAGTTTCCCATGATAGAAACATGGATATTATTCTAGACTGCTTCTATTCTCAGTCAAGCTTCAGGTTCTGTTGACTTCTAGATATTTCCCAGCTATAGTTCCTTTTTGTCTTACAGTAGCAGTCTCCTTTTGCTTTCAGGTTTGCTTTTTCCTGCACACTATTTTAGAGTGAACTGTCTGAATTTTATCTGACTTGTTTCTAGTTTATATCTGAGTTGTATGTGATGGTATGCCTTTCTTACTATGATAGAACAGATCACTGTGACTTGATCGTCTCTCTAGGCTTATCATTTATTACCCAATGCCTTACTTATTTTGGTAACAGAGTATATCTCTGTACTTTGAAACAGTTCATCTTTGCTTGTCAGGTTCTTGTCCCTTTTACTTGGTTTACTTTTTAAAATTTAATGTAATCCTCAATTCCATCCAGAAGCTTCCCCTGTTTCCTTCAGCATGGGTCAATGGAACCATTTCTTGCCACCAATGTGATTGTATGTTGAGTACATAATATGGAAGGGTATTCATGTCTCTGTCTTTATAGACAGATTATTCTATAAAGTGAGAAAAGTCTTAAATGTCTAAATGAGTGGCTCAAATTTGTTGTTTTATATATTATCTATCTATAATTATTTCTATATATTTCTGTAATTATTATTTATATATTATCTATCTATAGTTATGATTATTATGATTATCTATCTATAAATTATTTTCTTTGTAAAGAAGACAAAAATCTAACTTTAGCGACTGTTCTCTACAAGATAGGCATGTGCTCACATAGTACAAATAATATGCTTTTTATCACAGAGAAAATGAATATATTGCTGAAAACATTGGTGCTAGAATCTGATGCCGTTTAGTTTAACTCTCAGTTTGAAACATGTTACTTCTTCCTTGTTCCTGCCTAAAATTTGTATGCAGATTTTAAAGTTTTGTCCCTTCCTCCCTTCTTTCCTTTTTTCCTTCCTTCCCTCCCTTTCACATGATTTTGGTGTGTGGCCCAGGCTTACAGTCCTCTTGCCTCAGCCTCCTGAATGCTGGGATTATAGGCTCCCTTGTGTTGTTGTTGTTAGGTGCTGTCAAGTCAGTATCTGACTCATAGTGACCCTCATAGGGTTTTCAATGGCTGACTGTTTTGGGATTGCCTTGGGAGTGGATTGCCAGGTCCAGGTCCGTCTGCCATTTTTGCGGTGCTGGGAATTGAACTCGAGACCTCAGAGACTGCAGCGCAGCGCTCTACCAACTGAGCTAAATCCCAGCCCATATAGGCTCTCTTAGAAACTGGATTGTAAAAAACTTCTTTTCTTTTCGGAATTCTTACTCATCTTCTATATCTGAATTGTAGTTACAGATGTAGAGCTGAAACGACTTAAAGATGCCTTCAAGAGGACCTGTGGACTCTCATATTACATGGGCCAGCACTGTTTCATCAGGGAAGTGCTTGGGGATGGAGTGCCTCCAAAAGTTGCCGAGGTAATCTTTATTTTCTAGGTTTTCCTTTCAGATAGTTTTTCACCAGTCTAAATTCTTTTTTTGTTTAAAATTTTTTGTATCGTACTTGGGGGTTGAATTCAGGGCCTTGCACATACTTTGAAGTGCTCTACCACTGAGCTGCACCTCCAGCTACCCCTCCCCATGTTTTTTTTTAAAGTTTTGAGTCAGGTTCTCACCAAGTTACACAGTCTTCCTCTGGCCTCAAACTTAAAATCTTCCTGCCCCTGCCTCTGGAGTTGCTAAAATTACAGGTGGGCACACCCAGTTTCAATTCTTTTTTCAAAATTATTTTTGTTTTTATTTTTCTAATTATTTTTAATCTTTTTCCTTATTATAATTTTTGTCTTTCTTTTTTGAGGACCTTCTTTTTTTTGAATAGATTTAATCTTCTTCACAGTTACTTTTCTTGCTGAGTAGGTAAACAACAATTCTTGTTTTAGATGTTAATGCACTTGTATTCTTAGAGGCCAGATGGGAGTACTACAAAGCTGCGGTTCTGCTTCTTTTGTGCTTTTGAGCTTTGTAGCCTCTGTGAATGTCCTTTCTTTCCTTTTTATTTTTTTGACACAGGGTCTTGCTGTGTGGCCCAGGGTAGCCTTGAACTCATGGTCCTCCTGCCTCCCTTGTGCTGGGGTTACAAATGTATTCTACCACATCTGGCTTTGGCTATTTATCAGCTTCATTTCTGAAATAAAATTTTTATGTGTGTGTTTCATAAGGTTTGTGTTAAAGGAAACTTACTATATAGTAAAACTCAGTTGTGAAATTAAATGTTGTAAATGAAACACTAGCTTATCTTGGAACGCATTTAAATTCTTCTTTTTTTTTTTTTTTGCCATAACAGGGGGTTTAACACAAGCCTTCACGCTTGCTTTGCAAGCACTCTACTTCTGAACTACACCTCTAGCCCATCTTTTATTTTTTAAAATTTTTATTTATTTGTTTATTTTGAGATAGGGTCTCACTGTGTAGCCCAGGCCATCCTGGAACTTGATAGGTAGACCGGGTTGGCCTTGAACTCGCACTGATCCTCCTGCCTCAGTCTCCCAAATGCTGGGATTACAGGTCCCTGCCACCATGCATGGCCTTTTAAAAATTTGATACAGGGTCTCACTAAGTTACGCAGGCTGCCTCTGGCCTTGAACTTGCAATGCAATCCTCCTGCATCAGTCTCCTGAGTTGTTGAGATTACACTGTTAAGCCACCACAGCCAGCTTGTTTAAATTCTTATTTAAATTATGCTAAAATTTTTAGGTAGAGATAAAGTATGTTTAATTGATATAAATATTCTTTTTCTATAAATAATTTTATTTTGTAAAAGTTATGTACATAGATATGCATTGTTATTCTAAATGTGAATTAAGAATAAAATTTGTTAAACAAAAATTATAATAGGAATTATAACTTAAAATGGACCCTTAATTCTTCACTTTTTTTCCTCCTAGTACTGGAGGATTGAACCTAGGTTCTTAAGCTTGCTTTGAAAGTACTCTACCACTAAGCTGCATCCTACCTATTTTTACTTTTTATTTTGAGGCAGGGTCTTGCTAAATTATGCAGGCTGCCTCTACTTTCCAAGTCACTGGGATTACAGGCATGTAATATCGTGCCCAACAATTCTCCACTTTAAATTAATAATACTTTCTATTTCTAAACTGTGTTGTGTATCTTTGTTTCTTCTGGTTTATATAATACAGATTACATTTGTTGTTTTTTGTATGTATGTGTTTTGGTGGGGGCTATATGTTACATTACTTCTCTTTCATTTATTACTGTGTAAAAATATATTTATCTGCTTTCTTGTTCTGCTATTAATTCACATTTATGACTGGCTTAACATTTTTTCTAAGTTTGTTTCTTGAACTCTGTGCTTCAGTATGAATTTATCTTCCTGTTTTCTTTTATGGTTTTACATGCTTTATGATCTTACATGCTTCTTGTTGTTAGATGCCATTGATCCCATGTACAATAGGTGAAACACTATTGTTAGCACTTCTCTGCTATTCATAGGGTTTTCAGTGGCTGATTGTTTTTTGGGAGTGGGTTGTGGGGTACTGCTCCCAATTAGGGGCTGTTGAGTCAGTGTTGGACTAATAGTGACCTTACGTACAACAGGCAGAACACTATTGTTGGTGCTTCTCTGTTATTCATAGGTCTTTCAATGGCTGATTGATTTTTAGGAGTGGGTTGCCAGGTCCTTCTCCCAAGCCTACAGTACCCAGTGTTCTAAGGTGGTCTCCTGTCCAAGTACTAACGTGGCGCAACCCTGCTTAACTTCCAAGATCTGACGGGATTGGATGCCACAGTGGTACAGCTGCAGCTGTTTTACATGCTAGTGTACTACAAAAACTTGGAATTTAGCACTTTCGTTTTAGGAAATAACTAGCAATTTAATATAATGGTATGAGTTAACAGTTAGAAGAACAGACTTAGCCGGGCGCGGTGGCGCACACCTGTAATCCCAGTGGCTCAGGAGGTGGAGGCAAGAGGATTGCAAATTCGAGACCAGAAGTAGTCTGCATAATTTAGTGAGACCCTGTCTGAAAAAGTTAACCAAAAAATGGGCTGGGCATGCAGCTCAGTGGTCCAGCACTTGCAAAGCATGTAAGTGCGAGGCCCTGGTTCGAACCCCAGTACCGTAAAGAAAAAAGGGGCTGGCAGGGGAGAGACTTAAACTAGGTTTATACTAATTAATACAAGATGTTTCCATATTCAAGTATCTATTAACTTCAGCTTTTCTTCCTCCTGAGCTCCTTTCTTAAAGCCAAAACTATCTGGCCCAGTATATTAGTGATGCTGGGAGAAATTTAGGTCATAGTATATTTTCTCTTCAGATTGTATATAAATATCTGCCTGTGCGTGTGTATGTGTATATCTAAAAATAGGTATCCATTCAGGTTCTTGCTCATTTTTAAATTGGAGTGCCTTATTGAATTGTCAGGGTTCTTTATATATTCCAGATATAAGTCTCTTATATGATAAATGATTTGCACATACTTTCTCCCATTCTGTAGTTGTCTTTTTACTCTCTTAATGGTACTCTTTAAGTTTGATTGTTGGTTGGTTGGTTGGTTGGTTTGAGACAGGGTCTTGGTATGTAGACCTGGATGGCCTTGAGCTCCTGCTGATCTTCCTCCCTCACCTTCTTGCATGCTGGCATTACAGGTGTGCACCACTACACTCAGCTTATCAATGGTACCCTTTGAAAATCACAAAAGTTTTGAGTTTTGATAAAGTCCAGTTTTTCTATTTTTTTCTTTTTTAACTTGTGTTTTACTTTTATATGTAAGAAACTATTGTTTAACCCAAGGTTACAAAGATTTACTTCTTTGTTTTCCTCTAAGGGTTTTATAGTTTTAGCTCGCATGTTTAAGTCTCATCCATTTAGTGTTAATTTTTGTATATGCTGTGCCAGATCAAACTTTATTCTGTATATGTGGGTTTCCAAGCCTAGGACCCGTTGTTGAAAAGACTGTTCTTCCCCTATTGAATTGTCTTAACATCGCTGTTGAAAATCAGTTAACCCTAAATGTAAGATTTTATTGCTGGATTCTATTCCATTGATTTATATATCTTATCTTGTGCCAGCATCATGTTGTCTTGGTTACTGTAGCTTTGTAGTAAGTTTTGAAATCGGAAAGGGTCATTTCATTTTTTCCCACTTTATTCTTCTGTTTCAAGATTATTTGTCCCTTATATTTTCGTATGTATTTTAGAAGCAAGCTTGCCAATTTTTGTAAAAAAGACAGCTGAGACACATCTTGCTAAGTTACACAGGCTGCCTCCGGCCTCAAACTCACAATCCTTCTGCCTCCTGATTTGCTGGGATTGTAGATGTGCACAGCTGCACCTGGCCCGGAATTATCTTATTTATTTATTTTCCAATATGCAGGGCTTCACACGTACTTAGCAAGTGCTCTAACACTGGGCTGGACCCCCAGCCTATTTTTCATTATTGTATTTTGAGTCAGGGTCTCGCTAAATTACACAGACTGCTTCTAGTCTTGAACTCATGAACCTCTGCCTCAGCCTTCCAGGTAGCTAGGATTACAGATATGCGCTACTATGCTCAACTTTAGTTTTATCTTCTTATGATTAATTCTAACCAAATCCTAAGCCAGCACTAATACAACTAGAACATGTTACAGAAAGTCCAAATAGAAGCAGTTTGTTTATTTGAAGATGAACCGTGGCTGGGTATGGTGGTTCATGCCTGCAATCCGAGCATCTTGGGAGAGTCAAGCTGGAAGATTGCAAGTTCAAGGCCAGATAGTAAACAGTTTTCAGCCTCATTTTGTGGCTTTGGAGTTGGTTTATCACAAGGTTATTATCCTAATGTTTTTGCTATCTATACTAGACCCCTATTGGAAATCTCCTGCCTCTT
Source organism: Pedetes capensis (assembly GCA_007922755.1). NCBI lineage: Eukaryota > Metazoa > Chordata > Mammalia > Rodentia > Pedetidae > Pedetes > Pedetes capensis. Next base: position 27,676 of record VMDO01001872.1, on the reverse strand, counting down.
AGAGATAGAATTCATCCATTTGAAGTGGAAAATTGAAACTTCCCAACTAGGGATGTGAAGTGCCAAAACTTCACTGAAACATTTTTAGTTGCGTTAATGCTTTACACCCTTGACTTTGTTTATTTTTTGTGGTGCTGTGGTTTGAACCCAAGGCCTTGTGCACGCTGGGCAAGCACTCTACCACTGAGCTACATCCCCAGCCTCACATCCCTGACTTTATATTAAAAATTCATGCACAAATGGAAATGGAAAACTGCCAATACCTGGTTTCTGTCCCATTTTTTTCAGTTGTAATTATATACTTAGATACCTTTTGATGACATGGAGGGGAAATTAATGTTCAGAACTACTAAGAGGAAGAAAACGAAAAAAATTACTCTTGGGAATAAAATGTTTCTAATCATAGTCCATTCTTAAGCACATTCTCCATATATACAGTGTGAATGCCTTTTGGCATAATTGTTACATGTTTGGAATAGATGGACCACAGGTTGAAGAAAAGGCCCATAGCTGCTCTCTAGAAGCAATGATCTGGTTTGAAGTCCTGAGCAGTTTCTGATATCAGATGCTAAAAGGAAAGTTTGCAGATCTGAAGTTTAGTAGATATGTGATTATATCTAATTTCACCCAGTAGCACAGTACCAATCTTGATTTCCTTATTCCTCCACTAAGAGTTCACTCTTCTGAGTGGCTTTTGTGGCCAATTGCTTTCTGGGTACTTCATCAACCAATTTGTGGGCAATCTGTTTCGTATGAACCATAGTATAGAGACTTTACTTAGTCTATGTCTCCTTCTGATGGAACTTGGTGAGCTAGAAGTAGTATAGTTAGAGAGTGATGATACTGCCAATAGTTGTTTTTTTATGGCAGAATAATGTTCCATTGTGTATATGTATACCGCATTTTGTTCAGTGTTTTGTTGATGGACACTTGGCTTGTGTCCACTTCTTGGCTATTATAAATAGTCCTGCCATGAATATTGGCATACAAGTTCTATTTGGGCCTTTGTTTTCAATTCTTTTTTTTCCCCCCGGTACTGAGGGGTTGAACCCAGGGCCTCATGCATAATTTGCAAGTGCTTTACCACTGAGCCACACTCCTAGCCCATTTTTTATTCTCTTACTTTTTTTTTGTGTGTGTGTGTGTGTGTGTGGTACTGGAGGTTGAACCTAGGGCCTTGCACTTGTGTGCTTTGTGAGTGCTGTACCACCGAGCTGCACCTGCAGCCCTTTTTTTTTTTTTTTTTTTTTAGTTTTTGACACAGGGTCTCGCTAAATTATGCAGACTACCTCTGGTCTCGAACTTGGGATCCTCCTGCTTCTGCCTCCCAAGTTGCTGGGATTACAGGCATGCACCCCCGAGTCTGGCTCTCTGGCCTCAAACTTTCAATCTCCTGCCTCTACCTCCAGAGTTGCTAGGATTACAGGCAAGTGCCCCTTCAGCCAACTTTGTTTTAGTTCTTTACTGATATACTCAGGAATGGAATTATCAAGTCATATAGTAATTCTTCTTAACTTTTTAAAGAACCCTCAGGCTGTTTTCCACAACTGCATCCTTTTATAGTTCTATCAGCAGTGTAAGAGGAATCCTATTTTTCCATGTTGTTCTTATTTATTTAGTGCCATTCTAGTAAGTGTCAAGTTGTATCTTATTGTGCTTTTGATTTGCATTTCCTTATTGACTTAGGATGTTAAACATCTTTTTATTTGAATCGTTTTGCCTTTTTTTCTTTTTGCATGGTACTTAGTGGCTGATCTCAGGGCCTCACGTATACTTTGCAGTTTTTCTATCTCTGGGCTTTACTCCCAACCCATTTTTTAATTTTTAATTTTTAATTTTCAGACAAGGTCTTACCAAGTTACGCAGGATGCCTCTGGTCTTAAACTTGGAATCCTCCTGCCTCAGCCTCCCAAGTAGCTGGGATTAGAGGTCTGTGTCACTTTATCCGGCTCATTTGTCCATTTTAATATTGGGTTGTTTGTTATCTTGTCTTTGGACATAGAATCATAAGCTGAGTTCTTTTTTCTTCATGTTTTCCTTTTAGAACTTTAAGGGTGTTTCTTCCATTGTCTTCTAACTTTCTTTCTAATAAGAAGTCAATGATTATTCTGTTTTGTTTTGTTATGTAATGTGTCCTCTTTCAATGCTTTCAATATTTTCTCTATCATATTTTTTTGGAATTTATAAGAAACTTTTATTTAGTTTTCTGTTTATCTTGTTTGAGGTTCTTTGAGCATCTTGGACTTGTGACTTATTTATCAAATTTGGTAGATAATCATTATTCTTCAAATATGTTTTCAGTCTTACCGTTCTTTATTGACTCCAATTACATGTGTGTAAAAATGCTTAATGATTTTTCACCTGTTAACTGAGATTATTTTCTTTCTTTTATTTACTTTATGCTCTGAAACCTCATTTCTAGCTTTTCTTCTTCACTATACTTGAGAGTAGATAATTCCTGTTACCCTTTCATCAAGTTCCCTGGTCTTTTATTTGCCAGTGGTGAATTTTTTTTTAAGTTTATGTAGTAAACCTTTAATTTCAGATATTATGTTGTTTTCATTCTGAAATTCCATTTATTTCTTTTTAAAATACAGATTCACTTTCCATATTCATAATTTTTATTTTAATCATTCAGTGGGGGAATTTTCTCTTATAGAAATATTTCAGGTGATACATGAAAAATGGAATTATAATTATCACTGTTTTTTAATCTTTACTGAATTTATGAATATAAGTAATAATGAATGGCTACTAATACCACAAAAGAACAGGTAATCATTCATTCATTATGTGCCTCTGTATGGAACTACCCCCCACAAACTACGCAGTGTTCCCCCACCCACCTCCAAAAAATTCTAATTTAGATTTAATTAGTACCCTGAATTTAATTACTACTTCACAGAAATTTCAGAGGACAAAAGATGCCTTCATCAAAATATAGACTTTGGGTAACTTCACAGGACAAATATCTTGGTTTCTTTAGCAAGTAAACTGTAAGGACTATGAACAGGAGAATGTGAAAAAGAGCTAGAGAAAAAACTAACAGATTGAAAGAAATTTAAAAGATTACCAGCCAATTATAATATATTAGATCATGATTTGAATAAACAAGTTAAAAATGAGACACTTGGGGAAATTTGGATACTTACTAGATATTTGATGATACTAAGGCATTTTTGTTAGTTTTGAGTGTAATAATGCTATTATGATTGTATTTTCAAAGCACTTTGTAGAGATACATAATAAAATATTTACATATCAAATTAAGAATAATCTATATATAAAAAAAAATTTTGAGACCTAGTAGATAAATCATATTTGAACAACTCAAAATCAGAGATAAAAAGAAAATCTTCAAGGTAGCAAAGAGAGCGCACACACACACACACACACACACACACACACACACACACACACTCACACACTCTCTCTCTCTACATTGAAGGAAAGATTTACAGCACATTTTAGTGTACCTGTGTTTCAATTGCAAGCTGTCACATGAGGTCAGGTGTGGAATTTTCCACTTGTGGAATCTTGTTGGCACTCAAATTTTCTGATTTTGGATTTTGGATTTTCAGATCAGGGATGCTCAACTTTTACTACACATGAATTGGCATACTATACCATTTAATGATGTATTAATGTTTACATGTAGTATATAACAGTATACTTCCAATTCCTTTGTTCAGTCCTCCTTTTTGTTGTCATATGTTTTACTGTTACTGCGTTAGGCAGCCAATTTTTTTTAGAGTGACTAAAAATAAGAAAAATAACTGGGTGCTGTGGATCACAGGTTGAGGTCACAGGCAGCCTGTGTAATTTAGCAGACCCTGTTTCAAGATAAAAAATAAAGAATGGGCTAGGGGTGCAGCTCAGTTGTAGAGCTTTTGCAAAGCCTGCTTGAACCCTGGATTCAACCCCCAAGTACCACAAAAGAAAAAAAGCCATGTGAGTACAATCTCTGGGTTTCTTTTCTGATGTAAATTTGACACTTCATGCTTATAAAGTTAACATGATTTTTTGTTGTTTTTTGTGGTACTTGGGGGCTGAACCTAGGACCTCACACATGCATTGCAAGTGCTCTCCTACTGATCTACATTCCCAGTCCTCTTTAATTTTTCTTTTTTTGAAATTGAGACAGAGTCTCATTAAGTTACACAGGCTGTCTCTGGCCTCAAACCTGTGATCCTCCTTCCTCAGCCTCCAGAGTCGTGGATTACAAGCATGCACCACCACACCTGGCATATTGTTAACACTTTTAAAATTTACCACATAAAATGTAACAACATGTAGTAATAAATCTCTCCAGAAGCAAAAAAACAAAATTACACCTACCTTCATTCATCTCATTTCCAATACCCTTGTTTCTTTATGGAGGTACATGTATCTCTGTGACATCTTATTCCCTTTAGCCCAAGTACTTTCTTTACTCTGTTTACATCATATCAGTTTGCTGGTAATGATGTCTTGTCTTTGTTTCTCTCAGAAAGTCTACTTTCTCTTTCTTTTTTCTTTTTTCTTTTTTTTTTTTTTGCGGTACTGTGAGTTGAACCCAGGTCCTCGCGCTTGCATGCTTTGCAAGTGCTGGACCACTAAGCTGCATTCCCCAGCCCATTTTTTTTTTTTTTTTTTTTAACTTTTTGAGACAGAGTCTCACTAAGTTACGCAGACTGCCTCTGGTCTTGAACTTGTGATCCTCTTGCCTCCGCCTCCCAGGCTGCTGGGATAACAGGTGTGCGCCCCCACTCCCGGCTACCACTCTCTTTCTTTTTGAGAGATTTTTTCCCACCAGGCCCTTGGATGATGTTTTTTATTGTTTAGTTTTTATTGTTTTTATTGTTTAGTACTTTAAACATCACTCATTGACTTCTGGCTTACGTAGTTTTTTTTTTTTTTTCCTCCTTTGGTACTGGGGGTCTAAACCCAAGGCCTTGCACATACTTTTTACACGTGCACGACCACTGAGCTGCACCCTTAGCTTCTATTTTATATCTTAAGATAGGGTCTCACTAAATTACACAGGCTGCCTCTGGCCTTGAACCTGCAATCCTCCTACTCCACCTCCAGAGTTGCTGGGATTACAGGCCTGTGCCACTGTGCCTAGTTTATATAGTTTTTGATAAGAAATGTGTGATAAATCTTTGTTTCTTTCAATGTTTTCTCTGTGTATGTTTGTGTATGTTTGTGTGTGTTTTCAGTCCTTGCTAACTTGTAAGTTTTCTTTTTATCTTTGATTTTGTGTAGCTCTGGTATGATATGTCTATTATGTTTCAGAGGGTTAAAGGTGTGATGTGTCCTGTCTGTTCTCCGAGTTACTTCTTATATGTGATTTTGTGTCTTTGTTAATTTTGAAAAATTTTTAACCTTTGTTTCTTCAGATATTTCTTTTATCCATCTCCTTTTTCTTCTAGGATTTTAATTACATGTATATTAAATCATTGATACTGTCTCACAGTTCTTGGATATTCGGTTCTGTACATCCTCTGCTTCCCAAACATTTTTCTTTCTTTATGTTTCATCTTGAATAACTTTTTGCTGCACTGTTGAGTTTATTGTTGAACCATTTTTAATTATTACCATATTTCCCCTTTGTCTCTGAGAATATGTTGAGATTTTTCCTCTTGTTGCTTTGTGTGACTTATACTTTTTCATTGAAAGGCAAATGTTTTGCATAAGAGACTGAGCTAAATAGTATTTATGGCTTGGCTTCGGAAGCTCAGTGGACCTAATCTGTATTTGAGCTGTATTTGACCTTGTTCCTATGGTTACTCTCCTTGCACCATAGGCTTCAAAGTCCAGTCTACAGTTTTTGTTTTGTTTTTGTTTTTGTTTTGTTGCAGTACAGGGGGACTGAACCCAGGGCCTAACAATATCTTGCAAGTACTTTACCACTGGGTGGCACCCCCAGTCCATTTTTTATTTTTTTAAAAATTTTGAATTAAAGCCTCACTAAGTTACACAGGCTGACTTTTGCTGCTGGCCTGGAACTTGCAATTCTCAATCCCTCCGCCTCCTGAGTCACTGGGATTACAGGTGTGACCCAGCATTCCAGGATTAGGGTTATTTTATTTTATTTTTTAATTAATTAATTAATTAATTAATTAATTAATTTAGTGGTACTGGGGGTTGAACCCAGGGCCTTGTGCTTGCATGCTCTGCAAGTGCTGGACCACTGAGTTGCACCCTCGGCCCATTTTTTACTTTTTGAGACAGGGTCTTGATAAGTTATATAGACTGCTTCTGGTCTTGAACTTGTGATCCTCCTGCCTCTGCCTCCCGAGCCTCTGGATTACAGGCGTGCACCACCACACCCGGCTCATTTTATTTTATTTTATTTTATTTTATTTTATTTTATTTTTGAAGGATTGGGGCTCTTTGCTAAAAAATTTTTCTAATCTCTGCTCTTAACTTTTGATCATCTTATAGATGGTGTACCTCAGAGAGGATCTTTCCACACTTCTCTCTCCAAAAGCTGTATTGTGTTATTTATTCCTTAGCTTTCTAGCACAAAGGTAGAAACAGGGAGTTACTGAGGAGTGGGACATTTCTTTCTTGTCCATTTTCTTTCTCAGATTTAAGTAGGCATCATCTCCCTGGATCTCAGGGATGCTGCTTTCTCAGTGATCCTGTTTTTCTCCGATGGTAACGAATCTCTAAATGTCTGGGGCCATTATGTTTTCTTGTCTGAACTCCAAGAATAGTGTTTGTCTGTTACCTTCTTCCATTTGGGAGTGTAGAGTAACTGAAATGTCTTTGGTCTGTTCTTTTTGAAATTTTTTTGTCTTGATCTGTAACCTAAGATTAAATTGGCTAGTTTTTGGTAGGTTGAATTACCTGTACCACTAAAGACTTGTTTTATTATTACTGTTGTTATTGTTATTGTTGTTGTTGTTGTTGTTATACTTGGGGGTTGAACCCAGGGCACGTACTTTGCAAGTGCTCTACCACTAGATTGCACCCTTAGCCCATTTTATTTTATTTTTTAATCTTGAGAGATCTCTTTAAATTACACAGGCTGACTCTGGCCTTGAACCTGCTGTCCTCCTGTCTCTGCCTCCTGAGTCACGAGAATTACAGGCATGAGATAGCACGCCCAGCTTCCTATTATTATCATTTTTTTTTTTGAGATGGTTCTCACTATGTAGCCCAGGCTGTCCTCCATCTCATGATCCTCCTGTATTTGTAAGTTGGCCATGGTGATGCACACCAGCATTCCCAGCACTTAGAAAGCTCAGGCAGGAAGATTAAGAGTTTAAGACCAGCCTGTGCTACATAAGAAGACCCTATCCTAAACAAACAAACAAATTATACATAGCAGATAATAGTAACTCAACAAAAAATTATCAAATACGCAAATGAATGTATAGTGGTTACTGATGCTATCCCTTTCCTGTGTATAGTTTTTCTTCATTTCTGGTTACTGTAATACTCATTTCTGAAAGTGTAAGGGACATGTGTTTTGTGGTTTCTTTGTATCTCTGAACATTCAATTAGGGAATATATATAAGTTTTTCTGAGGTAGAAGGAAGTTCTGTAATTGTACAAAATCCTTATCCCATTTTTGGAACTGTTGAAGGGAGACTTTTATCTTTTTGGACCTCGATAAGAACTCCAAAGAGAAAATATAAATATTCAGTTGTGTGAACTTGTAATGTATGTACATTAGGGCAGAGGAGTATATTCTTGGCTGAGTGCAGTAAGGAGGTGCAAAAGAGAAAGAAAAGGGAGAAAATTAACATTATTTTACTAAAATTTACTAGAGCATTGTCTGGAGATGAAGATAAGCTTTGTTAAAGATGATAACCTTCTGAAATTCCTCAACAATGGAAACATCCCCTAAGATTGGCTTTATCATTTCATTCCAGGTGATTTACTGTTCTTTCGGTGGAACATCCAAAGGATTGCACTTCAATAACTTAATAATTGGACTTGTCCTCCTAACAAGAGGCAAAGATGAAGAGAAAGCAAAATGTAAGTACTTTATTTCAAAATGACAATAGTAGCATATATGTGCAGAATAATTTACCTCAAAATTTAATTATAGACAAAAGATTTAAATTGATATTTCTTCAGCGAAGATCACAAATGGCCAATAAGCACTTGAAAAATGTTCAATTAGTCATTAGAGAAATGTAAAGTAAAATTATTATGAGATACTACATCACACCCAATAGGGTGGCTAAAATAAAAAAGGTAAATAATAATAAGTATTGACTGCATGTGTAAAATTGCAGCCCTCATTTATTGCTATTGGGAATGTAAAATAGCACAGCCACTTTAGAAATTAGTTTCACAGTTTCTCAGACTGTTAAATATCAAGTTACCATAGGACCCAGCAATTCCATTCTTACATATATACCCAAGAAAATATAATAACATATATTCTTCAAAATAATTTTAAATGCACACAGATTTTCATAGTAACACTATTCAAATTAGTCCCAAAATAGAAACCTTGGTATTTTTTTTTTCCTTCCCTTATCTTCCCTTTCCTTCCCTTTCTTTTTGCAGTATTGGGTAAACCTTGGTATTTTTATATAATGGAATGTTACTCTACAATAAAAAGGAATAAAGTACTGATGGATACTACAATAAGGATGGACCTTAAAAACATTTTGCTGAGGGCTGGGGGTGTAGCTCAGTGGTAATGTGCCTGTGAATGTATGCATGAGGCATAAGAAAAATTGCTGAGTAATAGATGCTAGTCACATTAGGTGATATATTATGATCCAAGTTTTATGAAATTTCTAGATTAGGCAAACTCTAGTGGTAGAATGTAGTAGATTAGTGATTGCTAGGAACTTGAGGGACAAGAAAATGGAGATTGACTAATGGGTATGAGATTTCTTTTGGAGTTGTTGAAAATGCTCTGGAATTATTGGTGATTATTGCACAAACTTGTGAGTATACTAAAGATTGCTAAAATTGTACACTTTAAAAGTTAATTTAATGGAATGTCAATCATATTCCAATAAAGCTGTTATTTAAAAAATAATTTTGATTACATAGACTTAGTCTATTTTTTCCTTCCTTCACAAATAAAACCAAAAGTTTACTTCCTTAATAATGTTTATACAAATTTTTGGTAAAAGGTTTAGTTATTTTTAATGGTTTTATTTAATTAGATCAATTATGTAAGCTCAGAAGAGATTGAGACCTCATCTATTTCTTCCTTCTTTCCTTCCCTCCTTCCTTCCTTCCTTCTTTCCTTTCTTTCTTTCTGTCTTATTTTTATTTTTTCCCCCAATACTGGTGTTTGAACCCAGGGCTTTGTGCATGCTTTGCAAGTACTCTACCACTGAGCTACACCTACAGACCCCTCTTTTTTTTATCTTGAGACAGGGTCTTATTAAGTTATGTAGGTTGCCTCTGTCCTCAAACTTGGGATCCTCCTGCTTCTGCCTCCTGAGTCCATTACAGAGGTGTGCCACTGGGTGTGGTTTTGTGTGTTTTTGAGACAGTCTTGCTGTGTAGCCTAGGCTGGACTTGAATTCATTGTCATCCAAACTGACCTCAAACTTGTGATTCTCCTATCTCAGCCTCCCAAATCTAGAGATTACAGTCATATTACCATGACCAGCTCCTTTATTTTAATTAATTAATTGATTGACTTAATTGATTGACTTAATTCATTTATTTTTGTGACAAGGTCTTTCTATGTAGCTCAGGCTGGCCTGAAAGTTGCCATCCTCCTTCCCTAACCTCCTGAGTCCTGGGATTTTAAGCATGTACCACCACACCTACCTAGCTTTCATTTGTTACCCTTAAATCCTACTAAGTTGGGAAATGTTATAATGAGAGGATATCATTTACCCCTCCTCAACCCCAGACATGAAAGAAGAGCTCAGTTGGTCAATGCCCATCTGTATTTCTTAGGGTATGAATTTACTGTATTTACTTTTATTCCCCCGTAGTACTGGAGTGTCGCACCCAGGGCCTCACACATACTAAGCCAGTAAGTACTCTACCACTGGCCTTCACTTACAGTCCCTTTTTATTTGCTTTTTTTTTTTTTTTTTTTTTTTTTTTTTTTTTTTTTTTTTTTTTTTTTTTTTTTTTTTTTGAGATAGGGTCTCAATAAATTGTGCAGGCTGCCTCTGGCCTCGAACTTGGTGATTTTTTGCCTCAAGCCCTCTGAATAGCTGGGACTATAGGTGTATCCAATGGTGCCTCATTCTTATTTACTTACTTTTTAATTTCATTTATTTAATTTTTTTATAATATCTGTACCCTCATTCTTTTAGCACCCCAAAGACAAATCTGTTACTAAAAGCATTAAAAGCAATTTGTAAATTCTATTGAAGATTTCCCTGGGGAAGTATCAGAAGCTGTTAATAGTACACAGAATGTAACATTTTGCTCCAGAGATTTTTTGGTTTTTATTCTTGGCTACCAGGTGCTGGATTTTTCTTTCTTCTTACTTCCTTTTCCAAGCTGTGTGCTGTCGTCTTTGACCCCAAAATTCAAGTGTTAAAATCCTAACCCTAAAGGTAATGATATTAGGAGGTAAAAGCTTTGGGAGATGATTAAATCATAAAGGCTAAGTGTAAGTCCCTCATGAGTGGGATTAAGTGCCCTTGTAAAAGAAGTCTCAGCCTTCTTGCCATCTCTAAATATAAGGATATGAAAAGATGACCATCTGTGAATCAGGAAATGGTTCCTCATTAGACACCAAACTTGCTGGCTCTTATTAATCATGGACTTCCCAGCCTCCAGAATTGTCAGAAATAAATTTCTGTTGTTTATAAGCTACTCCATTTATGATATTATGTTATAGTGGCCCAAATAGACTGTGAACACTGCCCATGGATTGCTTCATGTAAATCTCTTAAAATCTTTGCCCCTGAATCTAGACTGTTCCTCTTAATCTTGTTTGAAAAAATCAGTTTTAGAGCTGGGCACGGTGGCGCACGCCTGTAATCCCAGCAGCTTGGGAGGTCAAGGCAGGAGGATCCCAAGTTCAAGACAGAGGCAGTCTGCATAATTTAGCAAGACCCTGTCTCAAAAGGTAAAAAATGGGCTGAGAGTGCAGCTCAGTGGTCCAGCACTTGTAGAGCATGCAAGCGCGGGGCCCTGGATTCAACCCCCATTACCACACAAAAAATAAATAAATAAATAAAATAAATCAGTTTTGTTGAGGTATAATTGATACACAGTAAAATACACTTACGTACAATGTACATTTTAATTATGTATATACTCACTCAACCATTACTCTAGACACCCATACCCACTATAATCAAGATGATGAACATATCCATTAGCTCAGTTTGATATATTGGAATATAACTGTGATCCTATTTTTTTCTAAATTAGCATCCTTCCTTCAATGCACATATAAACTATCTCTAGGCAACAGCAGTTAAAAATAACATTTATTTTGGATCACAAACATATATGTATATTACATTTTTTTCTTTTTGGTGCTGAGGATTGACCCAGGGCCTCACATACACATTCCACCATTAACTCCACCTCAACACATATAAACATATATTTTTTTAAGTTTCTTCACTTGTATTATATGATCATATTAGTTTTCTAGAGCTGCCCTATAACAAAGCACCAGAAACTGGTGGCTTAAGATGATGGCTACTTATTATCTCATAGTTCTGAAAGCTAGAAGTCCAAAAATCAAAGTGTCAGCAGATGCATGCTCCCTCTGAAACCTCTAGGACCAAATCCTTTCTTTTTGCCCATTTCTGGTAATGACTGTCACCTTTAATGTTCTTCCCTTCTAGATGCATCATTCCAGTCTCTGCCTCCCTCATCACTGATGGCTTTCTTTTCTTTGTATTTGTCTTTTCCCCTTCTTGTCAGGACACCAGTCATATTAGATTGGGTGCCACCAGAATGACCTCATCTTAATTTGATTACATCTGCAAAGACCCTATTTCCAAATAAACTTAATTCACAGGTATAGTTAGTGCTCCATATCAGTTTGTTCTACATCTGTACAATCAACCAGCTGCAGATCAAAATAATTGGAAAAAAATTGCAGCTACTAAAAATATACAGATACTTTTCCTTATTGTTATTCCCTAGATAATGCGCTATAACAACTATTTGTATCACATTTACATTGCATTAGGTATTTTATGTAATCAAGATATGATTTAAAGTATGAGGAAATATATTAGCCACCCTGGTGCATACTTGTAGTCCCAGTGACTCAAGAGGGTGAGGCAGGAGGATCTCAAATTTAAAGCCAGAGGCAGATTATGCAATTTAATGAGATCTTGTCTCAAAATAAAAACCAAAAAGGTACTGGGAGTGCAATTCAGTGATAGAGAACTTTGTTAGCATGCTTGAGGGCCTGGGTTCAATATCCTAGTATGAAGGAAAATAAAGTATAGAGGACAATATGCATGTTGTTGTTGTTGTTAGATGCTATCAAGTTGGGTCTGACTCATAGTGGCCCTATGTACAACAGAACGGAATACTCCCCAATGCTGCTATGCCTGACACTATGTCAGTGCTTCTCTACTATTCATAGGATTTGCAATGGCTGTTTGTTTCTGGATTGTTTCAGGAGTGGGCTGCCAGGTCCTTCTGTTTTTGTGGTGCTAAGGATCGAACCCAGGGCCTCAGAGAGTGCAGGGCGGCCCTCTACCAACTGAGCTAAACTCCAGCCCCAAACACCATTATATATGAGACTTGAATAGATTTTAGTATCCCTGGGGTTTCCTGGAACCAGTCCCCCATTGATACCAAGGGATTGTTATTGTTAGGTGACGTCAAATCATGTCCAACTCCTAGCAACCCTCATGGGGTTTTCAACGGCTGATTGTTTGGTGATTGCTTCGGGAGTGGATTGCCATGTCTTTCTCCCATTTTTGCAATTCTGGGGATAGAACCCAGGGCCTCAGAGACTGCAAAGTGACACTCTACCAGCTGAGCTAAACCCCAGCCTGAAGACTAAAGCCTCAGCATCTTTTTCCTGGATATAGTTCAACCCATAACAACAAGATTTCAGTCATATATGTAATGTGTACTTCTACCCACTTTTTATTATTTCTTAATATGTTATTGTTTTTGTCCCTGATCTTGATGCTTAAAAAAGAAAATACCAGTGTTATGAGTAAGGTGTGGCTGTCTTAGTATCCCTTCATGATCCTATTTCTGCCCTTCTCAGGGATTACCACTCTCATGAATTTGGTGATCTTCCATTCTTTTTGCTTCTTTTTATGTATTTATAATACATTTTTATATCCTTAAATATATCTTCAACTGTTTTATACGTTTTAAACTTTTTACTATATGGTATGCAGATTATTTTGTAATTTGCTTTTTATCTAAATATTATATTACGTAATATCCATCCTTTTTTTTGGTACTGGGGGTTGAACCCAGGACCTCATGCTTGCATGCTTTGCAAGTGCTGTGCCATTGAGCTGCACCCCCAGCCCATTTTTTTTGCTTTTTTGAGACAGGGTCTCGCTAAATTATGCAGACTGCCTCTGGTTTCAAACTTGCCATCCTCCTGCCTCTGCCTCCCGAGCCACTGGGATTATAGGCATTCGACACTGCTCCCGGCCATAATATCCATCTTGAAACACCTATTTCCTATAACTGCTATATGTTATTTTATTATGTGTGCTTAGGCATCTCAGTTTACCTATTTTCTTGATAAATATTTTTTTTTCCAATTTTTGCACTTATAAACAATGAGCATCTTCTATTTTATGCACAGGTATGCATCAACATTTCTTAGGTGGAGTTTCTGACATAAATCATTACCTTTTCTACAGTTTGGCAAATTACTTTCCAGAGTAGTTACGTTTACTTATGTTGCTCTTGTTAGGTGCTGTTGAGTTGGGTCCAATTCATAGCAACCCTATGTACAGCAGAATGAAACACTACACAACACTGTGCCATGCACATGATTTTTTCATGTTTGAGCTCCTGTTGCAGCCGTATCTGCAACTGGAGATCACAGGGGCTTTACTCCATTCCCATCACTGATGTTGACTCAACTTTGAAGAGGCAGTCTACTTTAAGGAGGCAACTCTTTCCCAGTCACTTTTGAATACCTTCTAGCCTGGGAGGCTCATTTTCTGGCACTATATTTGACCATCCTTCACTGCTTTCCATAGGACTTTCAATGGCTAATTGTTTTGGGAGTCCTTCTTCCTAGTCTTTCATAGTTTGGAAGCTCAGCTGAAACCTGTCCACTGTGGGTGTCCCTGCTCGTATATAAAATACCGATGGCATAGCTCTCAGTGTCACACCAACACTCAAGACCCCAAAGCACAACAAGCTGACAGACATGTGGGGGCATTTATTTATACTTCCATTAAAATTGTAGGAGAGATCCTGTTTCTTCTAGTGTTTATTAATATTTAGAATTGTCACATATGAACACTTTTACCAAATTTAGTATGTATGAAAAAAATACCACATTTCTGTTTTAATTTGTGTTGCTAGGTTATTTTGAAGAATATATTAAGTTTTATTTATAAAATGCTTTTTCTAATAATCAGTTATTGATACCTTTCTCTTTTCTCCTTACTTCTACTAGGGTGTATTTGATCTGTGTTAAGATTAATTTATTCTCTGTTTCTTTTTCCTAGACATTTTTAGTCTTTTTTCCAGTGAATCCGGGAGCTATGTTGTACGGGAAGAAATGGAAAGAATGCTCCATGTGGTGGATGGTAAAGTCCCAGACACACTCAGGAAATGTTTCTCAGAGGTATATTTAAAGATTTACATTTTATCCCTTGCTGTTCACAAAGTATTAACTCCTAGTCTTATAATACGTTTAGCTGTAATGATTAGATGATTGTCTGTAGAATATTTTTTGCATTTTTATATTTGATGATTAATGTTTTAATTCTTTATGTACTATACTCAAAGGTCTATGACTTTTACTACTGCTATATTTGTGGGTCTGAAAATTCTCAGTTCTGGAAAGGCAATTGTTTATACTTATAATGAAACATACTTTCACACATTTTTATACTGATCCCCTTTCTCCCTCAGGATTCTGCAGGAATCTGCAACAGTGCTTACATTGTAGTGCCATTACTTTCATCACAGATATGTAGATATATCACTCATTGCCTTGAACCATCCTGTGATTTTTTTGTGTGTGTGTGGTACTAGGGGTACTAGGTACTAGGTACCTAGTACGGAGTAGGAGTACTAGGTACTAGGCCTTGAACCCAAGGCCTTGTGCTTGCATGCTTTACAAGTGCTATACCACTGAGCTATACCCCCAGCCCATTTTTTTACTTTTTTATTTTGAGACAGAGTCTTGATAAATTATGTAGTTTGCCTCTGGTCTTGAACTTTCAATCCTCCTGCCTCTGCATACTGAGTTGCTGGGATTATAGGTGTGAGCCATCATGCATGATTTTCCTGTGATCTATTTTATTAGTTGATATACTAGTTGATTTGCATAGTGAAATATTTGGTTTAAAATTTGTCATTTTTTATTTTCATAAAAACTTGTTTTCATTGTGTCTTTAACAATAGACAAATAATAGAAACAAGCAATAAGAATGTACATTTTAAGCAAAGAAAAATTCTTTTATTTTTCTTTTCCAAAGTCTGCTAATACATGAAAAGTCCTTAGAGATAGTAGAGTAAAAACCCCTTTAACTGGGTAGCATGCACATGCCTACCATGTCTCAAAATAAAAAAAGAGACAAGGCTAAGGTGCAGCTCAGTGGTAGAGCACTTGCCTAATGTGTGTGAGGTCCTGGGTTCAATCCCTCATTACTGGTGAGGTACATGAGGGGCTTTAGATGTTTATGATGATTTTATGGAGCTTTTAGCTGCTACCCAGTGTCTTATGGGTGGCTATTTGACTACTTCTGTTTCACTAATATGACAGTCCTTCACTGCTATTCGTTTTATTTAGGGAGTTTAGCTCTACTTTCCTAAATATTCAGACATTGACTGTCCATACTTCAGTCATATGCATGTATCTGGTTCTAATATGTCTTTGGACTGTCTGTCTTTTTAACTTCTCACCATTCTGGCTTGGAGTTTCTTCTGTGTTAATAGCCTCTGATGATTTCCTTTTCTTGCTTTGGAGTTTGTCAGTTTTTTGGTCATGTTTATGGCATTACATGTTATCTAGCATTTCTGGTTTTTCTGGTTTTTTTTTTCCCTCAGGCAGAGTCTTGCTAGGTAGTCCAGCAAGCTCAAGATCTTCTTGTCTCAGCCTCCAGAGTGCTGGGATTACAGGCATGTGTCACCACACCCATATTTATCCAGCATTTCTATGTGTTGGGTGCAAAAGAATGGGTTTCTTGCATTTTTGGTTTTGCCATACTAACTGGAAGTTGCCATAATAATATTTTCATTCCTCAGAACAAACTGGGCTATGGCTCATTTATTTCCTCTAATGAAAATTAGCTGATCAAGAGAAAGTAATCTCATTTTTGCAAAGGTGATTGAATTTTTCATAAAGATGTCAAATGCATTAATACTCTGCTCTTTTTTGAAGGAGAATGTATGGTTTTACATTTTAATAAGGGTTATGCAGACATTCCTATTTTGTTGATGGGAACTAATGTGGTTGGCCACATTAGTTTAGGTCCCTAAAACTACATACAATGGGAGACATATGTATTAGGTGATAATTAGTGCTACAGAGGAAAATAGAGTAGAATAAGAGAGGTGGAGGCTGATGGGGAGGAGGCAGCTGAGTGTTGCTGTTTTTCATAGGATGATTAGGAAATTCTGACAGGTAAAGTGAAACTCAAGCAAAGAATTTACAGAAGACATAAAACCCTGATTATATCTGGGGAAACCATCTTCCATGAAAAAAATGTAGCAAAGGCCCTGAGGTGGGAATATGCTTCACATGTCCAAGAAACAATAATACCAATGTAGTTGGAATGGCCTGAACAAAGGAACAGTAGGCAATGAAGTGACAGATTATTGGGGAATGGATGGTAGGTTGTAATGTGAGTCATTTGACTTTTACTCTGAGTGAACTAGAAAACTTGGGAGAGTTTTGAGCAGAGAAATAACATGAGCTTTTTGGGTTTTCTGTTTGTTATTTGTAGCCCTGGGGTTTGAACTCAGGGGCTTACACTCAGCTAGTGCTCTAGCACTGAATTATGTGCTTGGTAGTTGTTAGGTGCCGTCAAGTTGAGTCCAACTCAACGACCCTACGTACAGTGGAATGAAACACTCCTCCATTCTGTGCCAGGCGCATGATCTTTTCCAGGGATTGATCTCTTCTGACTACATGTCCAAAATATGTAAAACACAGTCTAGCCATCCTTGCTTCCAAGGAGCACTCTGCTTGCACTTGTTCTAGGACAGATCTGTTGGTTCTTTTGGCAGTCTGTGGTAAATCCAGTAATTGTCTCTAGCACCATAATTCAAAAGCATGAATTCTTCTCCTGTCTTCTTTGTTCAGTCTCCAGCTTTCACAACCATATGATGCAGCTGAAAATAGGGTGGCATGAGTCAGGCGCACCTTTGTCTTCATTGTGACATCTTTATTTTTCAATACTTTAAAGAGATCTTTTGCCACAGCTTTTCCCAAAACAATGCATCTTTTGATTTCTTGGCTGCTGCTTCCACAGGTGTTGATTATAGAACCAAGTAAAGCAAAATCATAAATAACTTCAATCTTTTCTCTATTTATTATGAAGTTGCATACTGACCCAGTTATAAAGATTTTTGTTTTGTTGATGTTTATTCACAATCAACACTGAAGGCTATGTTCTTTGATCTTCATCAGTGAATGTTTTAAATCCTCTTCAGTTTCAGCAAGCAGAGTTGTGTCATGTACATAACACAGATTGTTAATGAATCTTCCTCCAATCCTAATGCCAAGTTCTTCTTCATAAAGTCCAGCTTCTTGGATTATTTGCTCAGCATATAAATTGAAGAGATATGATGAAAGTATACAGCCCTGATACGTACCTTTCTCAACTTTAAACCAGGCAGTGTTTCCTTGTTCTATTGGAACAACTGCCTACTGGTTCACACACAGACTCCTCATGAATACAATTAGGTGTTCTGGTATTCCCATTTTCCGAAGTGTTATCCATAATTTGTTATGATCCACACAGTCAAATGCCTTTGCATAGTCAATAAAACCTAGATAGACATCTTCCTGATATTCTCTGCTTTCGGCTAATATCCACCTGACATCAGCAGTGATGTCCCTGGTTCCCCTCCCTTTTCTGAATTGAGCTTGATTTTCCAGCAGTTCCCTGTCTATGTACTGCTGCAGTTGCTTTTAAATGATCTTCAGTAAAATTTTGCTTGTGTGTGATATTATTGATACCGTTCAATAGTATCCACATTCACTTGCGTCCCCTTTCTTGGGAATAGGCACAAATATGGATCTCTTCCAGTCAGTTGGCCAGGTAGCTATTTTCCACATGTATTGGCATAAACTTGTTAGCACCTCCAGTGCTGCATCTGTTCATTGAAATATCTCTGTTGGTATTCCATCAATTCCTGGAGCCTTGTGTTTTGCCAATTCCTTCAAGGCAGCTTCCACTTCATCCTTCAGTTACATTGGTTCCTCTTCATATGCAACCTCTTGAAATGGTTGGTCATCTACTAATTCCTTTTTGTATAGTGACTCTGTGTATTCCTTCCATCTTCTTTTGATGTTTCCTGCATTGTTTAATATTTTCTCTATAGAATAGTTCACTGTTGCCACTTGAGGCTTGAATTTTTTCTTCACTTCTTTAAGCTTGAGAAACACAGAGTATGTTCTTCTCTTTTGGTTTTCTGTCTCCAGCTCTTTGCACATGTCATTATAATATTTGTTTTTGGCTTCTCGAGCTGCTTTTTGTAATCTTCTGTTTAGCTCCTTAACTTTATCGTGTCTTCCTTTCACTTTAGCTGCTTGACGTTTAAGGGCAAGTTTTAGAGGCCCTTTTGACATGTAATTTGGTCTTTTCTTTTTTCCTGTCTTTTTAATAACCTTTTGCTTTCTTCATGAATGGTATCTTTGAAGTCATGCCACAACTCGTCTGGTCCTCTATCATTTGTGTTCAATGCATTCAACCTGTTCTTGAGGTGGTCTCTGAACTCAGGTGGGATATACTTGAGGTCATACCTTGGCTCTTACACACTTGTATTAATTTTCTTCAGTTTCAGTTTTAACTTGCATATGAGAAGTTGATGGTCTGATCCATAATCAGCACGTGGTCTTGTTCTGACATTTGATATGGAGCTTTTCCATCGTTTCTTTCCACAAATGTAGTCAGTTTGGTTCCTGTATGTTCCATGTGGTGAAATCCATCTGTATAGTCGCCGTTTCTGTTGGTGAAAAAATGTATTTGCAATGAAAAGGTCATTGGTCTGACAAAATTCTATCATGTGATCTCCAGCACTGTTTTTGTCACCAAGACCATATTTTCCAACTATTTTTTATTGGAAATTTTTGATATGCACCTTAATGTGATTCATTCTGACATGCTTTCCATTGTGACATTTCTATATATGCATTTTGTTGTATATTATACATATAAGTTCCCCCTTACACTCTTGTGTGCTCCCTCCCCGCTTCCCCCCCCCCCCACCAAAGACTTCTCTTCCATTTGCTTGTCTTTTTATGGTAATATTTTTCTATATATCCTTGGGTTCCAGTTCTGTTTAAGGTAGAAACTTTTTCTGTAGTGAACTTTCTTTTTACCTTGTCAGAACTATAACATGAATTTTCTAGACCATCTATAATACCATTCTTAGCTTTTTGTTGTTGTTATGTTCCAACCTCTGCATAGGGTTTTTTCCTTCTTATAATTTTGATTCAGCTCCCACATATGAGTGAGAACATGTGGATTTCTTTTTCTGAGCTTCCGTTGTGTATATGTACCATAGTTTTTTTATCCGTTCTTCTGTTGATGGGCAGTTTGGTTGATTCCATATCCTTGCTATTGTAAAAAGTGCTGCATTGAACATGGAGATGCAGGTGTCTCTGTGGTCTGATGACATATCTCCCTTTGGGTAAATTCCCAATATTGTTATAGTTGGGTCATATGGTAGATCAATTTTTAGTTTTTTAAGATACCTCCATATTGATTTCCACAGTGGTTGGACCAATTTATAGCACTCTTACAGATGTAAGAGTGTTCCCTTTTCTCCACACCTCGCCAGCATTTATTGTTATTTGTTTTATTGATCTTGGCCATTCTTACTGGTGTAAGGTGAAATCTCAGTCGTTTAAATTCATATGGAATCATAAAAGACTGCATATAGCCAAAACACTGTTGAGCTATAAAACTAATGCAGGTGGAATCACAATCCCTGACTTCAAGCTGTACTATAGGGCAGTGGTAGCAAAAACAGCTTAGTACTGGCACAAAAATAGTCCTGAAGACATCTGGAACAGAATAGAAGACCCAGAAATACCTCAACACACCTATAGCCACCTTATTTTCAACAAAGGAACAAAGCAAGTAAACTGGAAAAAGGCTAGGCTTTTCAATAAATGGTGCTGGGAAACATGGACATCCACATGCAGAAAAATGAAAACCAACCCACATCTCTCAATATGCACGAGAGTTAACTCAAAATGGATAAAAGACCTCAACATAAAACCAGAAACTTTAAAACTAATAGAAGACAAGATAGACAATATACTCCATCATATAGGTATAGGAAAGTATTTCCTTAATAGGACTCCAATTGCTCAAGAAATCACAACAAGAATAGATAAATGGGATTACATGAAATTCAAAAGCTCTGTACAGTAAAAGAAACAATTAACAGAGTCAAGAAAACCCCCACTGAATGGGAAAAAATTTTCACATCCTATACATCAGACAAAGGTCTAATTGCCAGAATTTATAAAGAATTTAAGAAAAAAATTCCCAAGAAAACAAATAACCCAATACACAAATGGGCAAAGGAACTGAATAGACAGTTCTCAAATGCAGAGGTCCGTAAGCCATGAAACACCTGAAAAAAATGCTCAGTGTCCCTACCCATTAGGGAAATGCAAATCAAAACAACTCTGAGATTTTCCAACTATTGAGCCTTCTTCTTTGTTTCTAACTTTTGCATTCCAGTCACCAGTAATTGTCAGTATGTCCTGATTGCATGTTTGATCTATTTCAGATTGCAGAAGCTGGTAGAAATCTTTCCTATCTTCATTTGTGACCTTAGTGATGGGTGCATAAATTTGAATAATAGTCATATTAACTGGCCTTCCTTGTAGGATAGATATTATTCTGACTGACAACATGTATTTCAGGACAGATCTTGAGATGTCTTTTTTGATGATGAATGCAACCCCGTTTCTGGGGGTTGAACCCAGGGCCTCGCACTTGCATGCTTTGCTAGTGCTGGACCACTGAGCTGCAACCCCAGCCTTTTTTTTTTTCCCCCACTTTTTGAGACAGGGTCTCACTAAGTTACGCAGACTGCCTCTGGTCTCAAATTTGCAATCCTTCTGCCTCTGCCTCCCGAGTCACTGCGATTACAGGCGTGCGCCACTGTACCCTGCACCCCATTTCTCTTTAATTTGTCATTTCCAGCATAACCAGTGAACCATAGGATTATCTGACTCAAAATGGCCCATGCCAGTCCATTTTATTTCACTGGTGCCTAGAATGTTGCCACAGTCCGTGCCTCAGCCTAAGGATCCAGGGTTTCCCGAAGGCGGGTGAGGAGTCAGCAGTGGGTAACAGAAACACAACAGCTCGGAGGCTATGTGGGTCTGTTTCATTTATTTTGGATAGCTCAGTTTTTTATACAGTCTTTTTTAGGCTTAGGTCATGCAAGTAGTAAGAATACATGCAGCTTTACATACACCTGGCAGTCATAATAGCAGTGGAGGGTCAGGCCGACCAGAACAGCAGCCTTTACTTTTTTTTTCTCTAGCTGGGAACCAAGGTCTGCCTTAGATAAGCACCTCTCTGTGTTAAAATTGTCAAGGAGGTTTTTGTACTTTGGGAACAGGCCTGTGTATTCTTTTGATTGTTTTATATTTTCTCTCTAAACCTTAGCTATCGTAGGTGGGGCCACTTTAGTCCAAGTAGGGGCTAACAACTCAGCCTGTTGCAGCTGAAGCATAAATCACTTAATGTTTGAGTTCCAGGATGGAAGTTGCTGGTCAGCTTTAACTAAAATATTGTCCACATAACCTTTACAATTGGAGGTCATTACTTCTAACTCATTTACAAATTCCCTCAGTTGTGTCATTCTTTCAGCATTTGTTTCATTAGAGTTTAATATAATATTAGTTATGAGTAGTAGTCCTAAACATAAAGTAATCATAATAATTAGAAGCAGTAATCCTATTCCTAGAAAGCAAAAAGCACATTTTCCTTTTCTTCATCACCATCCATTTCTTGGAAGATGAGTTCCTTGAACCTCTCTTCCCCATATCCGGACCTTGTCAGACAATATGGTTAGAAATGGCTGTGACAGAATGTCAATGCTTATGTGCTCCATTTCTCTTTCAACTATTTTTAGTTTTCCTAGTTTCATACTATGTATATTCCACGTTCCAATTATTAATGGATATTTATGGTTGTTTCTCCTCATTTTGAGTCATGCCACATCAGCAAATGGAGGTCCCTGGGGCTTTACTTCATTTCCACCCCAAGGTGGTGTCTACTTTGAGGAGGCAGTACTTCCCCAGTAGTCTTTGGAGTGCCTTCCAACCTGTGGGGCTCATTTTCTGGCACTATATCTGACAGTGTTTCTTTGCTATTCATAGAGTTTTCAATGGCTAGTTGTTTTTCAAGCGGTTTGCCAGCTCCTACTCCCTAGTCTGTCTTATTCTGGAAGCTCAGCTGAAACCTGTCCACTATGGGTGACCCTGCTGGTATCTGAGATACCAGGGCATAGCTTTCAGCCTCATAGCATCACCTAAGCCCCCACAGTGCCGCAAAATGACAGACATGTGGGGGAGCTATACCCTTAGTCCTTTTAAAATTTTCATTTTGAGACAAAGTCTTCTAAGTTGTGCAGGCTGCCTCTGTCCTGAAACCTGTAATCCTTTTGCGTCAACCTCCTGAGTTGTTGGGATTATAGTCGTGGATCCTGTTGTTTAAACACGATCACTTTCGATCTTATGTAGAAAGTAGGCTGAACGAAGTCCAGTTTGTGGTTACCTTAGTAGTCCAGTTAAGAAGCAATGATCATTTAGGTCATGATGTAGCTGTGAGGTGATGAGACATTTGTCGATCCTGCATTTATTTTGAAGATAGATTTTTTTGTTGGCGGTGGGGGGTGGGGTGTGGTACTGGGGATTTGAACCCAGGGCCTTGCACATACTTTGTAAGCTCTCTCCCTCTGACCGTTACCCTCAGCCCCCTTTTTATTTTTTACCTTGAGAAGGTTCTCAGTAAGTTACACAGGTTGCCTCCGGCCTTGAATTTATAATCCTCCTGCCTCTCTCTGCCTCCTGAGTTGCTGGGATTACAAGCATGCGCCACCATGCCTGACTAAAGATGGATTTGATGGAATCCTTTCTTGTTTTGATTGTAGGCTGGAATTAAAAGAATAGAGGAACCTGATTTAGTAAATGATTGGAGTTGTTGTTAACTGAGATGGCTGAGACTACTGGAAAAGGAAATTTAAGGGTTGGATATCAAGAAAGATTGAATTCAGGCTGGGCGTGGTGGCGCACGCCTGTAATCCCAGCGGCTCGGGAGGCGGAGGCGGGAGGATTGCAAGTTCGAGACTAGAGGCAGTCTGCGTAATTTAGCAAGATCCTGTCTCAAAAAGCAAAAAAAATGGGCTGAGGTGCAACTCAGTGGTCCAGCACTTGCAGAGCATGCAGGCGCGAGGCCCTGGGTTCAAACCCCAGTATCGCAAAAAAAAAAAAAAAAAAAAAAAAAAAAAAAAAAAAAAAAAAAAAAAAAAAAAAAAAAAAAAAAAAAAAAAAAAAAAGAAAGAAAGAAAGATTGAATTCAATTCAGAGATACTATTAAACACTGATGTAGAGTTGTCAACTATGCTTTTAAATGTATAAATCTGCTGTTCAGTGGAAAAAATTTATTGACACATGTAAGGAGGAGATGTAGAATAGGGGTGTACAACCTTTTGGCTTCTCTGGGCCATATTGAGTTAAGAGGAATTGTCTTGGATCACACATAAATTATATAATATAGTTAGTGTATGTAAATGATAAGACTAAAAAAATTTTTTTCATTATAAAGTTTGGAGAAATGAGAACAATATAAAACTAGTGGGAAGCCGGGCATGGTGGCACATTCCTATAATCCCAGTGACTCGTGAGGTGGAAGCAGGAGGATCATGAGTTTGAGGCCAGAGAGAGCCTGCGTAACTTAGAGAGGCTGTCCCTAAATGAAAAATTAAAAAGAGGCAAGCTGTGGGTGCAGCTTAGTGGTAGAATGCTTGCAAACTATGCAGGAGGCCCTGGGTTCAGCCCCATAGTAGTGCAAATAAGATAAAACTAGTGGGAAATTAGACCTTGTGTTTGTAAAACTAATTTATCAATGTCTGATTCAATGGAAGTGGTCACAAGTCTTAGTTCCCAAGTAAATTTTTAAATGGTCCATTCACAGTGTCTAGAACTGGGTTGAATTGGATTTTCAAAAATACTATCAGCAATTTCTGCATTTTATTTCCAAGTTGTCAAAATGACCATAAAAGGTGAAATGTTTTGAATTAATTCAGGACATTGGGGCAGCCATGACAGTGCAGCTAGAGATATGAGAGAGGCCTTCCAGAACTGCTTCAGAACGTGGCAAGAATAAGTGTGTTTGAAGCCAGGGAGAGCATTTTCAGAGGGATAGTGTATCTTTTACTGTAATAAATTTTTTAAATTTAAACATTCACCATATCTTTTTTGTGGTGCTGTTGGGCTGAACTCAGGGACTTTGACGTACTTTGCAAGTGCTCTCCCACTGAAGGGGAGGACAGTAGGAAAGGTAGGAGAGGGAGAGGGAACAACATAGAAGAGTGAAGAGGGAGAGAACAAGTACAAAATACAGAGTGAAACTCTGTGAAAATCCCATAATGAATCTCACTATACTGTGTGCAACTTTTAAAAAATCATACTGTACCTCATAAACATTTACAATTATTGTTACATGTTAATGAAAAAGTTTTTGCATAATATTTAAAGAGAGGAAAGTGTCAACAACCTTGATTTAATAATTAAACCCTTAGTAATTATATATATAAACTGAATTATAAACTGAATGTGTATAAACTCTACCCCATTAATATGTATAATTAAAATGCTAATGAAAAAAGAAGGAATGAAAAAAAGAAAAGCAAGAAAGGAAAAAAGCTACTAGGTTGGGCATGTATATCAATGGTAGCATGCTTGCCCAGTAAGTGTAAGACTCTGGATTCTATCCCTAACACCACCAAAAACAGCAACTACAATCTGCTAATTATAGCCAAATGTGGTGGCCCATGCCTGTAATCCCAGTACTTGAGAGGCAGAGCCAGGAGGATAAAGTTCAAGGCCAGCCTGAGTTACATAGTGAGGTCTAGGCCAGCACGGGCTGCATAGTTAGACTTTGTCATTTAAAAAAAAAAAAAAAAAGAAACCACAGCAGCTGCTATTAATTTTAAGACTTACCCATTGTCAGGGATGTTAACAGTGTAAAAATGTGCATCAGTTTGTGGAATTTGTATTGTTAAGCCTCTGGTTTTTTATTTCATCCACTGATTTATTGATTTATTAATTATTTTTGAGATAATGTTTTGATATATAACCCAGGCTGGCCTTGAACTTGCTTTCCTCCTTCTGAGTACTGAAATTACAGGCATGCATCACCATGCCCTCCTTTAGGCCTCTTTTTAGGTGAACATAGGGTAGAGAAGAAATATAGGTAGAATTCCTAATCTCTAAACATGTTGATAATGTCCTCTTGTGTCTCTACAACAAAGCTGAATGTCATAAATTTCCATTCAGAAAAGCCAGACTGTCAGTGTTGTCTTGTTTTGATTGCACTGATGTTAAAATGATTTCAAGGACAGAGGCAGCCTATGTAATTTAGCGAGACCCTGGCTCAAGACAAAAGAGTAAAAAATGGATTGAGGGGGTATGGCTCCATGATAGAGCCATCTGTGAGGCTCTGGTTTCAACCCTTAAGTACCGTGCCATTAAAGAGAGAGAGAGAGAGAGAGAGATAGATCTCCAGCGAGCGAGCATGGGAGTTATTTCCAAAGCACTGCCTTCCTCAGGATAAAAAGGAAGCATGGGGATTTTATTTAAGGACTCTATACATATTCATATAGGGGTAGGCCCATTCCTAAGCATGCCCAGTTTAAGGTCCTAATTTAAGAAGGAAAGTTAATAGACACATTTTTGGGCAGTTTGGAAGACATGTTTAAAAATTTTAAAATAATGGAGAGGAATGCTTCTGGCCATGCTCAGCTTGCATCATAAAGTTTTAGCTGAAAATAAAAGGACATTTGGGAAGTGCATGAATATAGAACTTTTGGCCCTAATGGTACCTGCCTTACTTAACAGCTAACACTAGGCCAAGCATATTGTTGAAATTTAATAGCATGCTCCTAAACAATGTGGCCTGCAGCCATAGCCCTGTGGCATCCAATCCCTTCAGATCTCTGAAGCTAAGCAGGGTCGGGCCTGGTTAGTACCTGGATGGGAGACCACCTGGGAACACCAGAAGCTGTAGGCTTGGGAGAAGGACCTGGCAACCCCCTCCCAAAAATCAATCTGCCATTGAAAACCCTATGAACAGCAGAGAAGACTGACAATAATAGTGTTTCCCCTGTTGTACAGAAGGTTGCTATGAGTCGGATACTGACTTGACAGCACCTAGCAACAACAACAACAACAATGTAGTTGTTTATCCTCCTTCACCTCCTCCTTCTTGTATTTGCCCCCCACATCCCCACACCACTCCTCCCTCTTTTCTGAAGTACTTGGGGGCTGAACCCAGGACCTTGCACATGCTAGGCAAGTGCTGTACCACTGAGCTGCACCCTTGTTCTTTTTTTTTTTTTTTTACATTTTTTTTATTTTGAGGCAGGGCCTTGCTAAATTGCACAGGCTTCCTTTAATCTCAAATTTTCAATCTTCCTGCCTCAGCTTCCCAAGTCGCTGAGACTGAAGACATGTGCCCATGTCTCACTTAAGTAATTAGTTATTTCTGTCCTTTAATATCTTTGTTAGGATTAGAGCTGCTGAGCCCCTTAATGTCATTCTTTGTTGCCTTTTCATGTAAGTTTTTTTCCTTTTTTCTCACAGAAATATCTGCTCCTCACTATACTGAGGAGCTCTTGTCCATACAAAGGGATTGACTTGGACAACTCTGCTGTTAGGTGCCATCGAGTCAGTATCTGACTCATAGTGACCCTCATAGGATTTTCAATGGCTGACTGTTTTGGGATTGCCTTGGGAGTGGCCTGCCAGGTCCTTCTCCCATTTTTGTGGTGTTGGGAATTGAACTCCGGACCTCAGAGACTGAGATGCTCTTTTTCAGTCTGGATATTTTTCCCCCACAGAGATTTAGCAAGTCAAATACTTAGAAAGAAAACAAAGAAATGGAAATCAACTTCTTTTTTGTACTCTAGTTTGCTTGTTGCAAAGAGACGATGGAAAAGCTCTGTACAAAATGTCAAAACAAGACCAGGTGCTGACTGTGGATCAGACCATCAACTTCTCATATGCAAGTTCAAACTGAAGCTGAAGAAAATTAGAACAAGTATACGAGAGCCACGGTATGACCTTGAGTATATCCCACCTGAGTTCAGAGACCACCTCAAAAATAGGTTTAATGCA